>JAPDPK010000114.1:1215000-1815000 GCA_031772115.1 Heritiera littoralis
TTGTAGTGAATGAGCTCCTTCCACTCAATTCAACAGATATATACATATTATTTTAATAACTTAATCATTGCGTCTATTTCAACTGTCTTATCAAGAGTACAACTTCGTTTTAAACTCTTACTTTATTAGGTTATTTTCCATATGAACACTGAATTAGTTATCCTGTGCGACACAAACAGTCGCCTATAAAAACAATCTTTCAGTTTTGTGTTGAACAGCAAAATCTTTTCACTTTTGCAGGGCGAGCAAAAACAGCTGTTAAACCAAAACAAACAGGTTTTAGAAGTTAGATGCGATGAGTGGTTCCAATCCAACGAAGAGGAAGACAACGACTAGTGGTTCAAACTCTGCAGCGCAGAAGGTAGCCGATAATGAAGACCTTCTGATAGAGATGCTCCTTCGTTTACCTGCAAAATCTCTCATCCAATTCAAAGTCGTCTCAAAACAATGGAACTCTATTATTTCCAGCACCTGGTTTTGCCTCTCCCACGCTTGCTTTCCGCGGCCCAACACCAAACCTTCCGCTTTATTTCTCGATGTCTATCCTTCTCCACCTTCAGAGTTCGGGTTCCTGCCGCTGACTCAGGACTGCGTACGACTCCCACCCTTTGATTTTATAGATATGCCGCACGTCAAGATACTGCAATCTTGTTCTGGCTTGCTTCTTTGTGTTTGCTATAATTCTTCTGTAGAGTCAGGACTTGGATATTTTATCTGTAATCCAACTACCAGGCAGTTCAAGATTCTCCCTTTTCCTAGTGCTCCTCACGTGGAGGATGATTATGAGCACGTTGCTTTTAATCTGGCTTTTGATCCTCTTAAGTCACCTTATTACAAAATTATTTCTGTTCGGAAGAAAGTAGTAGAACACATACCTAACTTTTGTATTGACATATATGCATCAGAGACTAAGTCTTGGAGTTTATCAAAAATCAAATTTACTTGGAATTGGCGTATGCAATTTGATCATAGTGTTTTCTTCAAGGGTGCGATTCATTGGTATAGTGGTCATAGGGAATCAATGTACTTTGACGTGGAGAACGAATGCATAAAAACAAATCCAATGCCGAGAAGAGACACTAAGGAGTGTGAATATTTCGGGGAGTCTGGGGGCTGTTTGAAGCTTGCAGTAGCACATATGCCTGCTTGTTTAAAGTTCAGTGTGTTTGAGATGGTGGAGGATTATTCAGATTGGTACTTGAAGTACAGCTTAAACTTTGAAGCTAAAATGGATAGTCCCTCCTGGCTACCTTTTTGGTCACGTTATATGTTTTTCGAAGCATATCAGCTGTTTTGTGTCATTCAATCCGAGGAAGAAGGAGACTCAATGTTTTTTGTATTTCCAGATGGCAACGCATTTTCTTATAATATAAGGGATGACACATTAAAAGAGCTGCTTTGTCCCACGATTGGCAAATATAGAGGCAAAAATTTCTTGTCTCGGGCCTGTCAATTCACTGAAACCCTTTTTTGTATTTGAGATTTGGTGGTATTTTTTGTATGTGTCAAGGATTATTGTGCTTTCTAGCTTAATTTCCTTCCTTTGGTAGTTTGGCTTCTACACTTCAACTTGTATTTATATTTTCTTTTTAGCTTAGTTTTGGTCTTAGGATTTTAGCAACTAAGTATATTATTAATTATCTCTAAACCGCATGCTTGAAAAAGTTGTATTGGAGCAATTATTTGGACAGCGAGTTACGATGAGCATGAAATTGAGTACAATAAACAAATCTAATTGAGCAAACTTGAATAGTTCAATTTTATTTTGGGTTGAGCTCAATTTTTAATATTGAAATTCGTTTGAGCTCAAATCAAATTTCAAGTAGTGAAATTGAAGTCAAATTCGAGCTTGAACATTTTATTGTATCGATTCAATTAAAATCAATTATACCCCTAGTCTAGAGTCTGGAGTTCTTAACATGGTCATATCAGTCTCTTTTGTATTTTGCGAACGATTTATTAATTTTCATGGCTGACAATAGGAAATTTTCCCTGCATTCAGAAAATTTTACATATCTTTTGTAGCTTATCTAACCTTAATAACACCAATAATAAGCTTTTCTCTACGGGTCTTGAACTTTTCCCTATTTTTGATTTGCTATATATCACAGACTTTAAGTACGATACTTTACTAGTAAAGTCTCTTGGGATTTCCCATTACACAGTTGGACAATAAAAAACCTTTCCTACTTTGGAAGGTGGTAATATTCAACATCCTATGTGGGTAGATTTCAACTTATTAATTATGTGATATTGAACATCCAAAATTTTTGGAGTAGTGTCTAAATGCTTCCTCAGAAGGTTCTGAAAAAAGTTATCCAGCTTTGCTAGTTTTAATGGGATTTGCAAAGAAGCTCATGTGTAATGGGATTTTAATATGACAACCGAAATTTGAGGGATGCTTTGGCTTTAAAAACCTTATCACTTGAAATGTTGCTTGCTCTTTAAAAAAACTAGGGTGGTGTATTAGATTTGGAAAACTTTGGGTTGCTTGGATGAGATCTTATAATTTTAGACATAATATGATGATATGACATGAAAATGACACGAATAAAATATACGAATATGACATGAACTAAAAAATGGTAAAAAACTGTATATAAATATAGCAAAAATTAGAAATTAAATTATATATTTGATGTGTCGATACGAATTTTAACATAAAATTTTTATATTTTACACAACATAAACACTAACTTTTGTGACATGAATACAGATTTTATACAAGATTTGCTATTTCCATTCTACGTTAGTCAATTCAAGAGTTTTTGGCAAGTTTATGCTCCCTAAGCAAAAAGTTGGATAGGCCTCTTTTTAAAGCATATTATCGAGAATAGAAAGCAAATATTCTTATAGTACAATAATTGGCACCCATTTGACTTTTTTAATTACATTGTGGAACTTGATTTAGCAATGGAATATTATCTATATATGGTGTGAGCTGCTCAATTTGAATTAATTAATTAAAATAGTGTTAGTTTCGGAATGTAAAGCATTTTCCTTCTTATAATCTCGATTCCCAATGATCAAACATTCAAAAACTCGCCCACCGTTCAAAACTGTCAATTGTCAACAAAAAGTAACGAGGTCTATGCCTGCAAATGCTTCAAGTTCGTGCGTGAGACTAACTTGATTTGCTGCAAATTGCTGCAATTTAATCCACAGATCACCAACTCCAAGTTGCCCTGAACTTTACACCTCAGTCTTCTTGGCAAATGCAATTGCAATCACTACAGTGGACAAAGTGGAATACAGCAGTTGGGATTCCTAAGCCACAATCATATTTTTTTCTCAGGTGATGATATCAGTGGAGTCCCCTCACCAAACCTGTTCTTTTTCCTCCTTTTGGGGCTTTCATGAAACTGAAAGATGCTTATCTGACAACCCCTTTGATCTATTTGCTCTGACACTACATTCTCTTGTCATTTTTTTAATGCAATCAAGACCTTTTGATTCGGAGAATGAGAGTATGGAAGCATTGTTGCTGGAATTTCAGATGTGTAGAAATTTTATAGTTTAAGATTGTAGTTTGAATTCCATACTCCAGAATTGGAGATAAACCATTTGAATAAATTATCAATGATTTCTTTGTCATTTTCTTAATTCATTCAAGTTTTCAACTTGGTGAATAAGAAATGTAAGTACCCTGATTCAAATATATAAATATATATTTGTATAATTTTCGTACTTAAGAATTGGGAACATAATCATTTGAATCAATTTTAATGTTTTTTTAATCTTTTTCTATAACAATAACATGGATAGGTTTTCTTTTTTTCGGAAAATTCATTGCAAAACATCTTTAAGTTTCAGTTATGATGTTTGAATCTAAAGAAAGTATCGGATATGTATACGTTTATGATAATTGATACAATATATATATATATATATATGAGTAAGGATCCACTTACACATGTGTAAAATAAATTTGTTTTACATAATTTTATATCTTCATATAAGACTAATATTTTTGCAAACCAACTGTTAGATTTAATAACCTACTCATATTTATTATGTATGTAAATTTTTGAATCAATCTGCTATTTCTATCATTTTAATCGAGAATAGTATCTTTTTCAATATATATCAACGGTTGAAATTTTATTTTTATGAAATATATAGTTAGACGTATTCGATTAATTTGAAATTTGGCATGCATGATCTATGTGAATAGAACATAAAATTCAACGGTCGGATTAAAAAATTATAAATTATATAAAAAGATATGAAAGTGTGTAAAACTAAATTTGTTTTACACATATGTAAGTGGATCCTTCCTCTATATATATATATATATGTGTGTAAGTGGATCCTTACTCATATATATATATATATTGTATCAATTATCATAAACGTACGGTATATTTGGTTTAAGGAAATGGCAATTCCATTACTCTCATTTTCCATGAAGTCATTACTTTCCCTTATTTGGTTCACTTATCAAGCATGGAATAGCCATTTCCATGGAAGTGTAATTCTTTAAAAACAGGGAATTGCTATTCCTTGACTCCCCTTAAGATTTGCAATTCTGTGCAATAGGAAGGTTGAAAATTTTTAAAATCCCACTTTACCCTTCGTATTTTTATTAATTAATTATTAATAATGACTAATTAATAAATAATTAATTATAGTAATTAGTTAATAATTAATTTTATTTCAATAACTGATAAATAATTTTTAATTAATCATAACTATCAATATTAATTAATAATTAACTATAATTAATAAGTAATTATAATCCATACTTATTCATTATTAATTAAGTAATTATAATCCATACTTTTTAATTAATTAATTAATTAATAATGAATAAGATTAATTAACAAATAATTAATCATTAACCATTAATAATTCATATTTGATAATTAATTCATTTAATTATTATCCATTAATTAAACTGAGCGCATGATACTTCTTTTGAATTAGTAAAACTTACTCTCCCTCCAATAGGTTTAGATAGACTTCTATAGATTTTTTTTGGTACAGGACTTCTATAGATTGATTTTGTACAATCAGCTGATATGGCTTAATTCTAATAAAAGCAGAAATCTCTGCTCATTCATACCAAAAAAAAAATCATTTAACAATTCATTAGTAATTAATACTAAATAATTAACACTTCATTAAATAATGAATAATTAAACATAATAGTAATAAATAATAATTAATTATTAATCAATTAATTGTTAAAGAAAAATGAAGAATCAAAAGAATGGTTCAAGAAAGCCAAATTTTTATTTTTTTGAAGGAATTGAATAATATGATGAATTGGTTACCACTTACAAAACACGAGTCTTACTTCTCACTTCAGCAATGGAGTACAGGCAAGGAGGCCTAATTTACATGCAGATATATTTTTCTTTTGAAGTTAATTTTTCCAACCTTCATGTGAAACCAAAGCATGTTACTTTTTGTACTGAAAATTGGTACTGATTCAATAATTCTATGGAAAAAAAAGACATAAAATTTGTCAGAGAAAACATGCGGAAGAATAAAGCCAGAGTTAAAGCTTTTGAATCTGATAACTTCATATTATTACTTGGCAGTTGGCATAAATAAAAATGGCTTCTTTTACAGTCTGTCTATTTGTCTCTGGGGCATTTCAAAATATATCATTTGCTCCTACCTCAATGATTATTATTAAGACTCATCTTTAAATGCCATCCACTCCCAATACAATACCATTTTTTTAAATTTAAAAAAAAAATCTAAGAATAAAGCAATCCATTAAATTAAATATATGTTGTTTTTATGCATTATAAACTATTTGATAAACTATCATTAGATTTTTTAAATTTTACAACTGAAATTAATAGAATAACATATATCCCATCAAAATGTTAAAAAAAATTAAAAAAAAAAGGCATGTAATAATGATTTAATCCTGTTTATAAAATTAACTAGGTCTAAATATATTATTCTAATTAGCTAGATTCTCTGTTACTTTCTTTAAAAAGTTTCTTTACCATGTTTTAAATGTAGATTTTAAATTAAGTTTTTTAATTAAATGAAAATGAATAACATTTATAAATTCAAACACCAAATAAGGTTCTTAAAAAAATCAATAAAAAATACTTTATTAATGTTCTTGGATGGAACATTTTAAAATTTTAGATATTTGAAATGTATCATTTTGAAAATTCAGTATATGTCTGCATATGTTAATTGGATAAATATATTTTTAAATTTGATTATTAAAATTTAATGAGATAAAAATTAATTATAAAATTAATGATATTACAGTAGGAAAAAAAGGTTAAAAATATGAAATTTGAGTATCATTTGATACATGAAAATTATAGATATTATTAATAATATAAAAATAAAAATGCATTAAATTAAATAAAATGATATTTTATTTTATTGAATTTTGTTTTTTTATGGTGGATCACATGAAATAAAATGAGACGAAAATTTGAGAGAATTTTTTCAATATTATATATTTAAGAAATTCTTTTTAAAATTTGATATTTTTTTACCAAACAAAACAATTGAAATTTAGATTTTTAAATACTTAATTGAAATGAATTTTCTCTTTTAAAATATTTCAATACAAACAGATCTTTAAAATTTTTTTGTCCAAATTCCAATTTTCCTTCTCAAGTGTTTTTTTTTTCAAAAAAATGAGTTTTATTGACCATTTTGATTTTGTCATCCTATTCTCTTTCATTTTTTTATAACTACTATATTGTTATTGATTTTTTGTGCATAAAGTAAATAAAAAAATTAAACACCAAAAAGAATATAAAAAGCTGAAAAATAAATTAAAATAAAGCAAGATTAATGATGTTAAAATTTCTAAAACTTGCAAATGAATAATTTATTCGGCATTTAGTTATTTACTACATCAATTTCAAATAAAAAATTGTTTGATTAGCAAAATTCAAAAATCGAACCTGAATACTGCATGTGAAAATAACTTTTAAAAGCAACAAAAACATCTTCAAATATTAATAAAATTTTATTAATTAAATTATTTAATTAATTTCTCCAATTTCCAAAAGGCAATATAAATTTTAAAATCTTATTAATTTTGAAAAAAGAAAATAAAACCTTTAATTTTTTTTATTTAATGAGCTCTTCATGTGTCTTAATGTTATTGGTCATAGGAAACAACCGGAGGAAAACAAACCTGAGAGAAAAACTACTCAAAACGTTTCGTTTTAAAGTCCTCCCCTTTCCAACCCTCGTTTTCTTTTGCTTTAATCTTCCCTCCTCCTTACATTGGGAGGCGCCATAAACCCCATAAGAGAAAAAGATTCGCTCTTTTCGTTTCTCTGGTTCTTTTTTTTCAAAAAATAAACCTAAAACCCTGAAACTCACCATGGCTACCGAGCCAACCCAGCTTCAACTCGCCCAACTCGCCCACATCTTGGGCCCCGATCCGACGCACTTCGAAACCCTAATCTCCCACCTCATGTCTTCCTCCAACGATCAGCGTTCCCAAGCTGAGTCGCTCTTCAACCTCGCGAAACAAATTCAACCTGACTCACTATCACTCGCTCTCTCCCGAGTTCTTTGCTCCTCTCCTAACCCCGAACTCCGCGCCCTCTCCGCTGTCCTCCTCCGGAAGATCCTAACTCCCGCCGCTGATTCCTCGTTTCTTTTCCCTCTCCTAGCTGAAACCACGCGCACCTCTATCAAATCCGCGCTTTTATCCACCCTCCAAACGGAACAATCGAAAAGTAACGTCAAAAAACTCTGTGATACCATCTCTGAAGTCGCCTCATCCATCGTTGCTATTGGAGGTTGGCCGGAGCTATTACCGTTTCTCTTCCAGTGCCTGAATTCTACGAACCCGAACCTCCAAGAATCTGCTCTTTTGATCTTCTCTCGATTAGCTCAAAACGTCGGAGAGACAACCGAAACCCTAATCCCTCATTTAAACACTCTCCATTCTGTTTTCTTCAAATGTTTATCGAATCCTTCAAGTTGCGATGTTCGAATTGCAGCTTTAAGCGCTTCAATCAGTTTTATTCAATGTATTTCAAACGGAAAAGATCGGGACACTTTCCAAGATTTATTGCCGTTGATGATGCAGACGTTGACCGAGGCGTTGAACTCTGGATTAGAAGCCACAGCTCAGGAGGCTTTGGAATTGTTAATTGAGTTAGCTGGGACGGAGCCGAGGTTTCTGAGGAGGCAAATAATGGAAGTAGTCGGATCAATGTTACAAATTGCGGAGGCGGAGAGTTTGGAAGAAGGGACACGCCATTTGGCAATTGAGTTTGTTGTTACGTTAGCAGAGGCCAGAGAGAGGGCTCCAGGAATGATGAGAAAGTTACCACATTTTATAAGGAGGTTATTTGGGGTGTTGATGAATCTGCTGGTGGATATTGAGGATGAACCAGATTGGTATAATGCAGAGAGTGAGGATGACGATGCTGGGGAAACAAGTAATTATGGGGTTGGTCAGGAGTGTTTAGATAGATTGTCGATTTCCTTGGGAGGGAATACTATTGTTCCAGTGGCCTCAGAGTTGTTCCCGGTGTTCTTGGCTGCTGCGGAGTGGCAGAAACGACATGCTGCTCTCATTGCACTTGCTCAGATTGCTGAGGGTTGTTCTAAGGTTTGAATTTGGAAGTAACAAGTCATTAATTTGATCATGTTTAATGCATTGTATATGTTTATTCTAGATGGGCGTGTATGTCACTTATTGTTATTATATCTATTTCATTTAGGTATACTTTAAACTTATTATTGTTGTTTTGTTTATTATAGACAGGCATTTACTTTTGTGTGGATTTGATTTAATATGGGTTCTGTGGTTAATTGACAAAGAATTTCTTTATCTATGTTTATTAATCAAGGGGTCTGATTTTGATAAAAAGTCAATATGCATCATTGTTTCTAAATGGGCTTTCTTTATCTTTTTTTCTTGTTGGCAGGTGATGATAAAAAATTTAGAACAGGTAGTGTCAATGGTTTTGAATTCTTTTCAGGATGCCCATCCTCGTGTTCGATGGGCAGCTATCAATGCCATTGGACAGTTGTCTACAGATTTGGGTCCAGAGTTGCAGACTCAATATCATCACAGAGTGTTGCCTGCACTAGCTGGAGCCATGGATGACTTTCAAAATCCTCGTGTGCAGGTTTCCCCAATATCATTACAGTCAATATGTCATAATGATTAAGTAATTGTTCCCGGGCTCTAACTGGTTTAAATATAAAATGAGTTTGTTTTCATGTCTGGTAATGTCTAATATAAATTATAAAATATGCTAGAAAATTTATATTACTGCTATCTTCTCCCTCTGGCAAAAAAAAAAAAAGAAGAATATATATGTATATATATTTCTAATCTGCTTTGAAGCTCAATATTTTGGAGATGTCTCTGGAATTAATGATATCTTCCACAAGCAACATGCTATCTTATCAACCTTTATTATCTGATGTCTTTTGTAGCTGTTAACTGCTTTTTTGTACTGCAATTTTTTTTGTGTAATATAGGCCCATGCTGCTTCAGCGGTCCTTAATTTCAGTGAAAATTGTACGCCAGACATCTTAACTCCATATCTTGATGCGATTGTCAGCAAACTTCTTGTACTCCTTCAGGTATATAATCTCACTCCTTTAATTTTTAGGTACTCCTTCAGGTATTTTGAAGTTGGAGAAAACATTCTCTGCTGGTTGCTTTCCAATAAAAGACCTTGTAATTCCTAGAAATTTGAAAATTAAAGTGTACACTTTACTATTTTTGTTGTAAAAATAGTAGAAAGGTTTAGAATGAGAGAATGCTTAGAAGGTAGTAGGAAAACCACTTTTCTGCAATGTGTCAAAATAGACATGTCACATGCTGCTTTTGAAGGATTTCCTTGCCCTTAGATTCATCAATAATTCATGGTCAATTTATCCAGCCATGTTTTTGTTTTGCTTCAATGTCAAAAAATTTAGTTTAGAACACAGGATAAAAAATGCATAGAAATTTCTGTGTCTTACTATGGCTGTGCTTCTTTTTGGTTGGAGTTTTTTCAATTTAATTTACTGTTTTGCTTGCCAGAATGGGAAGCAATTGGTACAGGAGGGTGCTTTGACAGCTTTGGCTTCAGTTGCTGATTCATCTCAGGTACTAGAAGGGCCTCTAGGATTTTCTTAATTTTACTTTTAAGTGTTTTTATCTGACACAGGATCCTTAATAACAGGAGCAATTCCAGAAATATTATGATGCTGTGATGCCTTACTTGAAAGCTATCTTGGTTAATGCAAATGATAAATCTAATCGAATGCTTCGTGCCAAAGCTATGGAGTGCATTAGTTTGGTTGGCATGGCAGTTGGGAAGGACAAATTTAGGGATGATGCTAAACAGGTAATGATTAATGATTTGGTTTAGTTTTTGTACTTAAAATCTTGGTTGTCAATTTTATGCTTAATACTTTATAGTATCGTATCTAGTTAGAAATTTATTGATCAAATGAAAGGATTCAAATATAAGTAGGTTGAGTCAAAACAACTAGCCAAAATTTTGGAGAGGACGATAAAATGACATTTATATGCACTATTGAGCTACATTCTTTGGATTACAGCCTGCTTCTAACTAAGAATCTACAAACTTATGAGTATAGCCAAAAGTATAGTCCTATGTTCAGTAATCATTCTTATTCGTGTGAATAATCTCACTTTCTGTAGTTGACACGTTTCTCACTATTATTGCATTTTCCAAGAACTTATTTGTTCCACATGAGGAATTTTTTAAGAATAATATCTTCAATATTACTCTATGTTCATATTATTTCTCACCAATCAGAGGCAGTAGGATTGGGCAATCCAGGGAACCTTTAATAGCAAAACAATCAAACTAATATCTTGTTCAGTTTTTCATAGTTTTTTCCAATTTATATCTTTAATTGTTTTATTTACATATGTTCAATGAAATAATTGGAATACCTAAATCTTCTAAGTACCAAAAAACTTTTTATTCTAATTTCTTTTCAAAAGGTCAGAAATATTAAAAATGCTTATGAGTCTTCCAGATAACTGGAAATATTATGATATCTTGTTTCTTTGAATGGAAATTTGAGTATAATGTTGAGATTGAAAATAAGAGCATTTTCTAACAATCGATAGGCTCTTACCATTTCCATTATTGATGATATACCGTTGCAACTCTTATGTTCCAATTATGGGAAGTTGTTATCAAGTTAGGAATTTTCAACTTACGTTCCGTTGGAAGACCATTACAGCTAAAGTGGTGTATGCTCTCAGAGAGAGCATTTTAGATCCTATAAAAGGCATTTACTCCAGAAGGCCCTGAATGTTTGCATTGTGATTAAGTGCTCTCTGTGAATAATTTTTGTTTAATAACAAGCCACATAAAGAGACTTTGGGGTAAATACGATATGCTTCTCTTCAAGGGAATTCTTGGGAAGAGATTAAGTTATCGCATTTAGTTTGATCTTGGTGAACAGCTAATAGTTTCTCTGTTTTCCAAGAATCAATTGGATTTCTTGTGGTCAATGGTGCAGATTCTCGTTGCCTAACTATTTCCTTTTCACTGCAAGGTTATGGAAGTCTTGATGTCATTGCAAGGATCTCAAATGGAGTCGGACGATCCAACAACAAGCTACATGTTACAAGTATGTTCTGGAATTTAAAGGAACAAAATGGATAATTGAGTGGTGTTGTGTGCCCTTTATGCGTTGATTGCTTATGTGGGTTGCACCTTAATTTTGTAGGCTTGGGCCAGACTTTGCAAATGCCTTGGACAGGATTTTCTTCCTTACATGAGTGTTGTCATGCCCCCTTTGCTTCAATCTGCTCAGCTTAAGCCTGATGTAACTATAACATCTGCAGATTCTGATGCTGATATTGATGATGAAGATGAAAGGTTTTTGAGAACCTATTTCTCCTCCTTGGTTATGATATTTGAACATAAAGCTGTTATCCAACAATTTAAAATCATAGAAGTTATATATATATATATATATATATATATATATATATATATATTTGTCATACATAAGTAACATGACTATGCAATTTTCCTTTGAGCTGTCAAAAAATCACTTTCTAGGATATGAATAGGAATAACAAGATTTCTTCACAATGATGTGTCCTTTGAATTTTGAGGTTTCTAAGGAGGTTATTTTTCCCCTATTGCATTGGCTGCAGCATTGAGACTATTACTCTTGGTGATAAAAGGATAGGGATCAAAACTAGCGTCTTGGAAGAAAAAGCTACAGCTTGCAACATGTTATGTTGTTATGCTGATGAGTTAAAGGAAGGATTCTTTCCATGGATTGATCAGGTATTTTTATTTCTGATATTTTCTATTATAGCTACTGTGAGAGCCTAGGTTATAGGTTACTAAACTGCAAGACACAATGCAGGTTGCTACTACTTTAGTTCCCCTTCTAAAATTTTATTTCCATGAAGAAGTTAGGAAGGCCGCTGTTTCAGGTATGACTTTGACCTTTGCTCCCTTTCTTTCACATCTTTTTCTGCATTCCCTCACCTGTATTCTTGATGGTCTCTGTCTATTTTGTTTAGCCATGCCCGAGCTGTTACGTTCAGCTAAATTAGCTGTTGAGAAAGGGCAATCTCAAGGCCGAGATGGAACATACATAAAACAGTTGACTGATTACATAATACCAGCTTTGGTGGAGGCTTTACACAAGGTAATATTTTTTGGTTGAGTCTTTATTTTTTACTTGAATGTTACACATGATTACCACTTTTTATCTAGCAAATGGCAT
This sequence comes from Heritiera littoralis, assembly GCA_031772115.1. Classification (NCBI taxonomy): domain Eukaryota; kingdom Viridiplantae; phylum Streptophyta; class Magnoliopsida; order Malvales; family Malvaceae; genus Heritiera; species Heritiera littoralis. The sequence continues at coordinate 1,227,694 of JAPDPK010000114.1, forward strand.
TTATGCTTATGTTGATTATTTTTTTCAATTGTAATTTGCTTGCAGGAGCCTGAGGTAGAAATTTGTGGGAACATATTGGATTCATTGAATGAATGCATACAGGTTAGTTTTATCCATCATCAGCAAGGAATATATGTGCATGATTGCATGTTTTTTGTTTTAATGTGGAACTCTTGTATTTTAGGGAACACATTCTTTTGCAACCATAATCACATTTGGATCAGTTCTTATTTATTTATTTTTGTTTACTGGGCCAACTACAAGTAAATTGAATAATGAAGTGCTAGTCTTTAGAGGAGGAAAATTGGATAAGGAAGTGATTCAGTAATTTGGAATTTAACTACTTACTGTTGTAAATTGAATTTGAAAGCATGCTGAGTAGCTTTGCTTACTCTTGATAAGATTATGATATATTTCTTTAATATTTCTTCTTACTAATTGTTGTGAAGTAGTTAGATAAAATTTTAGAAAGAATAAAATCGAAGGTTGAAAAGAACAAATATCCACTGAACAAAAAAAAAAAAAGAACAGATATCCCACTTTTATATGAATGATTGTAATAAGCATCATGTAAAGAGCGAAAAATTTAATTCAGAATGTCATGAAGTTGCTAAATGAATGATGTTACGAGTGATGTTTTTCTAGCTGTATGCGCCATCAAGTGCACAAGTATTTTTTTATATGTGGTTTTAAGAGACATTCTACCATATACATCTACTAATGGTGCCCCATATTTTTGATGAAAAATTAATAATTTGGCTTGATTTTTTTTTCTTATTTTCTTTTGCCTGTTTTTGTTTTATGTGATGGTTTGCTCAATTCTTGTGAATGAAGTTTTATTGATCTTCTAAACTGATATATGTCATGGACCATCCCTTTATGTTTGCTTTCCTTGGAGGAAGTTGAGCTTATGATGCATTTTCTCTCTCTTACAGATTTCTGGCGCGTTTCTTGATGAGGGCCAAGTAAGGTGCATTGTTGATGAGATTAAACAGGTGATCATGGCTAGCTCAGCTAGAAAACAGGAAAGAGCAGAGAGGGCTAAAGCAGAGGACTTTGATGCAGAAGAAGGGGAAATGCTTGAGGAGGAAAATGAGCAAGAAGAAGAAGTTTTTGGTCAAGTATGCTTATATTCCTAATGGATTCTTGGTTATCAATTGATGAAGTATATGTTGAAACTAGGTTCTAATGGTCTCATCTTTATTTGCCTTGCATTTCTTATGTCAATCAAGGTTGGTGATTTGTTGGGCACTTTGATCAAAACATTCAAGGCATCCTTCTTGCCTTTCTTCCAGGAGCTTACGTCTTATGTAACCCCTATGTGGGTGAGTTCTTTGTCTTTATTATATTTCTTGTTTACTTGTTGTCAATTGTTTTTGTGAAGTATTCTCAAATTATCTCAATCCTGTTCCCTTGCATTCTTCTCTTTGCCTTGAAGAGAAAAGCAGAAATAGAAAATTATGACTTCATAAACAGGGGTGCTAGAACTATGACCTGGCTGATTAAACTTATTGGTTATACAGGGTAAAGATAAAACAGCAGAAGAAAGGAGAATTGCCATTTGTATATTTGATGATATTGCAGAGCATTGTCATGAGGCTGCTCTTAAGTAAGTGGTTCCCTACTTAATTATTGTCAAAATGCCAATTCCCTGAGTTCTTTTAGATATTTCTTGACCAAAAAAGGTCCTTTGAGATATTGATGTTGAATGTTGATGGGACAGGTATTATGACACGTATCTCCCTTTCCTATTGGAGGCATGCAATGATGAAAATCCTGATGTTCGTCAGGTTTGTGTTCTAAACATTCACAGTTGTCTTGTGCTTTAGACAATCTGGATTGCACTGAAAATATATGTCCCTCATTTTTCAGGCAGCTGTGTATGGGGTTGGTGTTTGTGCAGAGTTCGGTGGATCTGTGTTCAAACCTCTTGTTCGAGGTTGCTTGGATACTTGCATTACTATCTTTTTTCTTTAAATTATTGTTTTATTAGCTTTGATAAAAGAATAATTTATGTTTTATTATCTTTTATAGAGGCCCTCTCCAGGTTGGATGCTGTTGTTAGGCATCCTAATTCATTGCATTCTGACAATGTGATGGCTTATGACAATGCTGTTTCAGCTCTTGGAAAAATATGCCAATTTCATCGGGATAGTATAGATGCTGCTCAGGTATTTTTATCATTGTGTAATCTTTCTTCTGTGTATATCTTGCTTTAGTTTTGTTGAAATCATTATTTTTGTTCAATCTGTGCCCTTAATTTGTAGACTGTGGTTCATATTCATATTCACATGAACGTATCATAATTAAGATTTATGATTATATCGGGTAACTTTTTCCTCTGTACCAATCATGATTTCAATTGCATAAGTCTTGCACCTTCAAGTTTTTCCCTGTAGTGATGTGTGGCCCATTTTCAACCTTGAATACACTTGCCTCTTAAATTTCTGTTTCAACCTATTTTATATGATCTAGGCATTTTTTTAACCAGCTGAGCTGAAAAAAGTTGGAAATCTACCTCTCTAGTAACTTCATGGGCTTAGTCAAATAATTCAATAGTATTTTTTTCATCATGAAAAGTTGATCTGCTCATGACAGTGGCCTGACAGTTCATTGACTAAAAGAATGTGGCCTTTTATGTGGCCATACCTGAATAGAAAGGGGAGAGGAAAAATGGTGGTGGTGTTCATAAACTTTTGGTTTTTGGATGCAACTAATTTTGAAGTGTGCAAAAAAGTGTTTTTGTTTCTGGATGCGGTGTGCTGTGTTAAGGCATTAATTGTAAAATCTGGGGCATACCAGCTACTTTTATAGGAAATTGATTTTAGGCATTAATGGCTATTTTATGAGTTGAAGTTGAGAGATTGTATTTACTTTCTAGTGCAGGTTCTTTTTGCTACATGTTTTGCCTTGCTAATGGGAATTTCATGTTGCAACATACTTTTGTTTGAGATACTTGCTGGTTCATGTTGTTGTCCCCTTAATAAGTTAGATACAAATCTAGCTGTGGACTTTCTTACAGCGTTCATCTTCCTGTTTGGCAGATTGTCCCGGCTTGGTTAAGTTGCTTGCCGATAAAAGGTGATCTGATTGAGGCCAAACTCGTTCATGACCAGCTATGTTCAATGGTCGAAAGGTAGGACTTGGATTTATTGGAACATTCTGATAAAAGTTTGTTTCCCTGATCTTTTGTGATTCTTATTTTCTTCAACCTCATTCATGTGCTTCCTTTTCTTCCTTCCATCTTGCTGCCTTCATTTTTAATAACAATTGCATCTGTTTTCAGGTCGGATCAGGAACTTTTAGGGCCCAACAATCAGTATCTTCCCAAGATAGTTGCTGTTTTTGCAGAGGTATCATTTTTACCCTATTTTGACTGTCCATTTCTTGTGCTCTTTAGATTATGATTTCCTCCAGTGTTAATTTGGAAATTTATGGTATAGGTTTTATGCGCCGGTAAAGATCTGGTAACAGAGCAAACTGCTAGTAGAATGATTAATCTGTTAAGGCATCTCCAGCAATCATTACCTGCATCAACCCTGGCATCAACCTGGTCATCCTTGCAGCCCCAACAGCAGCTTGCCTTGCAATCAATTCTGTCATCTTAGCTGTGGCGTTGATCCTGGTATTTTGGTTCCCTGGGGAAAGCCACTACTTCCTCTATTCTTAGCCTTCTAAAATTTTGGGGGGTGGGAGTTTTTATTTATTTATTATCGTCATTATATTATTTTTGGTGATACAAGGGGAAAAAAGGGGAGAGGGAGGATTTACGTTGTCAGTGTGTATAATGTTTTCAGCTATTTATTGTTTTGTTCTGATAGCATGCTCTATAATTTCTTCTGCTCTGAAATTCAGCAATGCGAGTGCTTAGTTGATGGGATGAGGTTGAAGGTTGAATATAGCAAAGTTTTGGTATAGAATGTGAATGTGTGCATAATATAAGGGACTTGGGTGTGGGTCCATTCCTTTGGCCAAAATAGGACATTGTGCGAGGTTGAGACAAGAGGCAAATCTTGCAACAGATTTGGTGTGTAATTATATGAATCTGGAAAACAGTTTTAATAAAGTTCTTATTTTGGTTGGCACGGATTTTCTCGTGTAATTTTGTTTCAAGTTTGGTTTTTCATTAGATGTGCTTTTAGATAGATGTATAATCTTAAATATGATATGATAAATGATATAAGATGAAAACAATATGGATAAAAACATGAAAGTGGTATGAATTAAAATTTAGTAAAACATGTTAATAAATGTGATAAAAATTTTAAAAAATGTTAATGTTTGACATAGATATGAATTCTGATATAATGTGTTTTACGTAGTATGAGTATTTGTTTACTTTTAACATTTGACTTGTGATAATTTTTGTATTTTATATCACATTAATACAAATTATATATACGAGTTGTGAAATTTACTTATAATGGTTGACACATATGGGTTGTGATTTAGTTGATAACGTAAATTGAGTTCGTGGAAAGAATTTTTAGGTTTGATCTTTACTAAACACACTTTTAGTGAGGGATGAAGTGAGAAATTTTAACTGTGATGATATTTCGAGTAGGATTAATTTTAAATCGTTAAAATAGATAAAAATACTTGTAATTGACAAAAAAAGTCATTTTACTTACTCGTGAGTATGAACGTAATCAAATTGTCACATTTCATAGCCGTTACTTTTTTCATCAAAGCAAATATGGATTTGGAAAAGATAAAAAAAATTGATTCTATATTTAATGTACAAATTGGGATAAAATAATTTTTGTATTTTAAATAATTTGCACAAAACAAATATGATAACGGAACACGAATCATCAAATCTCATTAATCAAACTGTTCGTTACTAAAAAGAGAAAAACAGAATACTGTGAAGGCCCAGAGACAGGGATGCCTTGCCTGACCTGTCTTGAACACCAACTTCTCCCATTTTCAAAAACAACAAAAACAAATCGTTATTTAAAGTAAGGAAGTAAATATAAAGAGATTGGCATCAAACAGAAAAGCACTTTTTTTTTTATAAGAAAAAAATATTGAAAGCGATGTAAATTTGGAGAAATAAAGGTAATAGCATTCAAATGATAGCGTTGCAAATTCATAATTAAACATTCAATGTCTACCAAAAGCTGAACCATATTGTTTGCAGAGAGATTAAAGATAAGGAAAACAACATTTTCTTAATAATAATTAAGTTTTCTTACATAAGGTAATACTATATTTTAGTGGTTAGACATAAGGATGAAAGCTACGTTATATCTTAATCATAAACTAATACAAAGATAATAAAGAATATAAGAATAATAAAACAAAAAATGGTAATGACCAAGTCCAATTCTCTCAACCACGCAATGGGTTTTGAACCTTTAGTTCTTGTGTTCATCTGGATTCTGGACGATTATCTGCAGCCTTCCAAGTGGCAGCCCTTTGAGGCTTCGTTGATTTCTTTTGTCTTATGTTGACTTTGTTAAAGTGTGGGAGAAGCAATGGGACAAAGGACTAAGTCTTTTGTCCTAAATCTATTAACAAGTTAGGGTTGTCTCGCACAAATGTTCTTCGGAAGTTTCAATGAAAAAAGTAGTCTTGATTGAGACAAAGATTAAACATGGAGGTTTGCTTAAAGATTTTACTGGATGGTGTTACGTGAATGTCCAGATCTTACATTTGTGTATGTAATAAGGACTTATAAAAAAATGTATGTCAAAAGATATCATATTTTTGGATTTTGTTTCAAAATACTAATGTTTGGAAATCGTTAAAGATATGAAATGAAGTTTGACTAAAATTTATGTTAGAGTCCATTTAGATAGACGGTGAGATTGAAAACTGTGATAGTGATTAAATTAACTATTGCAATTGCGAGATTGGGTAGTGTAAAGGTGTCTTGTGTTTGAATATAATCGCAAAAGTGACGATTAGGCAAATGTAATTTAAAGAAGATATTAAATTTACAAGTAATGAAATTTTTAATATATATTTTATATTTTATAAAATTAATAAAATTATTTTATATAAAGTTTTTACTCAATTATTAAATATTTAAAAATTGTTCTTAAAAAATTTTATTATTTCAAAAAATAAATTTTTTTAAAAGTTAATATAAATACTATTCATCAAAATAATAAAAGACAAAATCTATTTTAAAAAAAGAGGATTAAAAAAATAATTTTACCCTTCTACCATCTCTTCCATCTTCTATTGGAGGACTAGTCTAGATTGCAATGTAAGGTGTGACTGCAATGCAAATGCATCCCACGATGCAATTGGATTTTATTTTTTCTATAGATTCCATTGCAAGAGAAGTGTGATGGAATCCAAACTCATCTTAAGTCATGACATTACAATGAAATTAAAATTCTAAAATCGAATGAACAAAAGAAAAGTTAAATAAAAATTAAACGAAAAGAATCAAAACGTCATGAAGAGGGCAATACCTAAACCATAAACCAAGTTTTAGATTTAAGATCAATTGGTTGAATCCATCCATGGACAAGCTTTGCCAACTCTTCCAAGATTTATTTTATCTCTCTCCTTGTTGGCTTAATTGCTTTAAAAATCACAACTTGTGGGCAGATGAGACATTCCAATGAAATTCAAAACAAAGGTTATAACTTACAGATAGAAAATGAGTCTCCTTTTGAGGGTTAGTTTGTCTCCAACTCTTGATTATAAAATAACAAAATATATTGACTGACAAACACAAGAAGACACAACATAATGAATCCTGGGATTGTTAGCCAAGTTGCTTATAGAAAACTCAGACCTACTTTTAAACATATAAATGTAAATCCCCATGGCCATTAGATGTAGACAGCCTTTTCTTTGCCATTGATAGCTAAACATAGTTCCCCAAGTTCCTCTTCATAATCCCACAATTTCTTTGTGCCCGTTAACAATGGAAATTCAGTTCCAGCAACAAAAGCAGCAGCAGAAATCAAGGGTTGCTGTAAGCAAAGGGAGCAAATTCAAGGGAAGGAATAAAAGCAATAATAAGGTTAACAAGTTTGTCGGTGTGAGACAAAGGCCTTCTGGTAGATGGGTAGCCGAAATTAAAGACACAACACAGAAGATCAGGATGTGGCTTGGCACCTTTGAGACTGCTGAAGAGGCTGCTAGAGCTTATGATGAAGCTGCCTGCCTTCTCCGCGGATCGAATACTCGAACCAACTTCATTACTCAGGTGTCCTTGGATTCTCCTCTTGCTTCTCGGATTCGAAATCTGCTTAACAGCAAGAAAGGAGCTAAACAGCAAAGTGTTCTAGTCTCAGCCCCCACAACAAGTACCACCACAAGTTTTAGTCCCAGCCCCAGCCCCAGCGGTAGTACTAACAGTAGTAGTTGCAATAGTAGCGGTGGCTTAAGCAATGAAAATTCTTCTCCTGGTGGAATTGTTCAAGACACTCAGTTGTTTGATGATGCATATAAGCCTGATATGAGCAACTGCACAAGGGAATTTGGGTTTGCTTCTTGTCTATCAGATTTTTCTTATTCCCCTGAATCAGGGTTTGATAGGTTTCTTTATACACAAGAAATCATGGATATGCCAAAGAATGTTATTTTGCCAGAGGAAACCGGCTCTGAGTTAACAGAATTCCAAAGAATGAAAGTTGAAAGGCAGATATCAGCTTCACTTTATGCAATGAATGGAGTGCAAGAGTATATGGAAACTGTCCATGATTCTGCCGAAGCCTTGTGGGATCTTCCACCATTATGCTCTTTGTTCTGCTAAGTGATAGATATGATTTTCATTTGGTCTTTGCTTCCATTTCTCCCTATAAAATCAACAGAGTAGATGATGTAGGTTTTGTTGCAAGTTATTGTAAGGTTACAAGAACAAAAAATAGCCAGAGATAAGCAATGATTTCCATTTTGTAAAATGTCAACATAATAAAAAAGAAGTTAAGAAAACCACATGGAGATATACTATTCCTCTGGAAGGTCTTCTTCATCTCTTAATACAAAGTCTGAGCAATCATGCTTATTTAAATATACCGTTTACCTCATCTTTCTAAATTCTCTTATTCTATGTCTCTTTCTATCTTAATTTAGAATTGTACATATTTCTGAAGATTTTGCACTGATTCAATCTTAAGACATTGCTTAAAGCCTTAGATTAACTAATCAAAGATATTGAATGATTATACTTCAGCAATTTAACCTTGCCTAAATTTGATTCTTGCTCTTTCAGGTTGTTATTTACTGTCTCCTAAATTTTCATTATAAACATGCACATATGATCAATGGGGACAAGGTTCCAACAGTTTCTTTTTTTCTATGCCAAATGGAGCTCTGATATTGCAATTAGATTCTCAAATAGACTTTTGTTGCCTAGTGGTGAATGTGTGTCCTTACAAGTTTGAGGTCTTGGGTCCAAATTATCCTCTAAAAAAGAAAAAGAAAAAAAAATTATCAAGCATGCCCCCACTTCATGTGGTTTGGGTACTTTGAAACAGTCTCAAGTCATTGCAAAAAGAATATCAAATGCTTAACTGCCACTCACAATCAAATGGTAATTAGATTTCAATCCATTAACACATTTCAACATGCTTTTCTAGCTTTTCTAACCATAAAACCTTTGAAAAGATGTTTTTCTTCTTGCTGACAATTGCTTTATCCCTCAAATCAGTAATCTACCCTGGCACAGTGGAAAATATCAAACATGTTATGTTTGCTAAACTGCTTTCTTAAATGCTTAGAAAGGTTCTGTTTTCTCTCCTTGGCACAGAAAATTCAGCATACCATTTTCCTTACAGTATGTATTGCTTTAAACTCAGCTTGTATGATATGATGCAAAGCTTCTGTTTCAAATTCCATAACTCTGATCAGCTTTTACTTTCTAGTTTCTACTTTCTGCATCTTGAATTGAAGCCAAGACTAATTGTTTCCATGACCCAGAAAATCAAAGTCTTGATAGCATATTTTAAACCAATTTAGATAATGCTGATGAGAGAAAGCGATGAGGACATACCAATTGCCAAAGGCACCCAAGCTAGCTAAGGTGGCCACCAATTATTGAGATACAAGAGGATAAGGTCTAGATATTATTTTCTTTAAGGGAATCATTCCATAAGTTCCAATGGGACCTACCTAAACAGTCTTGATTGTTGAACAAATTTCCCTGTGCTCTAGATATTTTGTGGATGCTCCTCCACATGCTATATGAAGATAACTTATGGGAAAACGCTACTGATTCAATCGAATTCAAAGTCATGGCACAAGGCAGAAGCTTTATTAGACATTGAGAGGGGCCACATATCATAGGACAGAAACTATAAATTCCCAAAACAACACTTAAAAACCATTCAAGTGCAGAGCCAAGACATTAAAAGGTAGACAAATTCAAGAGATGAAGTACACGGATTAATTTGAAACAATAAAAATAGCTGATGAAGTAAAATGAGATTAGGAACATGGTAGATCATGAGCTGATGCTTTCACGAAATATATATCTAGTAATCTTCTGGTTCTTCTTCATCTTCACCACCTTCTGCTCCAACTTCCTCATAGTCTTTCTCGAGGGCAGCAAGATCTTCACGGGCTTCTGAGAATTCACCTTCCTCCATTCCTTCACCTACATACCAGTGAACAAATGCTCTCTTGGCATACATGAGATCAAACTTGTGGTCAATTCGGGAGAAAACCTCGGCCACAGCTGTGTTATTGCTTATCATACACACTGCACGTTGCACCTTAGCGAGATCACCCCCTGGTACCACGGTGGGTGGCTGATAGTTGATACCACACTTGGAAACCAGTAGGGCACCTGAAACAAAAGACACATCTTAATCATTCAAATGAAAAACTGAAGGCAAAATTGAGTTTTCCCCTGGAAACACTATAATGATAATCAGATTGCTTATACATAATTATTAGGAACTGAATTAAAAGAGATGTCTACTAACCAGTCTACAAACTGAACTGTTCGCTTAGTTTTGATGGTAGCTACAGCAGCATTGACATCCTTGGGTACAACATCTCCACGGTACATTAAACAGCATGCCATGTACTTCCCATGCCTTGGATCACATTTAGCCATCATGCTTGCAGGTTCAAAAACAGCACTTGTAATCTCAGGAACTGATAGCTGCTCATGGTAGGCCTTTGCAGCTGAGATTACTGGGGCATAAGATGAAAGCATGAAATGGATACGAGGATATGGCACAAGGTTAGTCTGAAACTCTGTAATGTCCACATTTATGGCACCATCAAACCTCAATGATGTGGTCAAGGAAGAGATAATTTGGGATATCAAGCGGTTCAAGTTGGTATAAGTTGGCCTTTCAATGTCTAAGGATCTCCTACAGATATCGTATATAGCTTCATTGTCAAGAAGCACAGCAACATCTGTGTGTTCCAGGAGAGAATGAGTTGAGAGCACGCTATTGTAAGGTTCCACCACTGCAGTAGAAACCTGCACAATCGAGAAAAAATTTTCAGTGAATTCTGTACACAATAGTTCAAGCATATGAGAAAAAGCAACCGGTACTAGAACAGCAAATAGATTAATTTTCTTTGAAGTCTTAAAGGAATTACCTGAGGAGAAGGGTAGATTGTGAAGCCAAGTTTTGACTTCTTTCCATAATCTACAGACAAGCGCTCCAAAAGCAGTGAGCCCAAACCAGAACCAGTTCCACCACCAACAGCATTAAATACCAAAAATCCTTGCAGACCGGTACAGTTGTCAGCCAATTTTCTCACCCGGTCTAGGCAAAGATCCACAATCTCCCTACCAACTGCAGCATACAGAACCAATGAAGAAGTTTAAGCCATGGATAAGATCTAATAAAATTACTAGTAATTTGGAGATGTAGAAAAGATTCTTGTACCTGTATAATGTCCTCTAGCAAAGTTATTAGCAGCATCTTCCTTCCCAGAAATAAGTTGCTCTGGATGAAAGAGTTGTCTATAAGTCCCAGTTCTAACTTCATCAATGACAGTGGGTTCTAGATCAACAAATATAGCTCTTGGCACATGCTTGCCGGACCCAGTCTCACTAAAGAAAGTATTAAAAGCATCATGGCAAACACCTACAGAGGTGTCACTGAAAGCAAACACAGAAGGATTTTGTTAGGTTCAAACGAAATGGAAGAAGGAGAAACCATGAAGGATATAATTAGTGATCCATTTATAAATCAGAATCTATATTTATCTCCGTTTTGACAGTTCACATCCGAAACTTATATCAAGAAAAAAAATTAGCTTCCCATAAGCATTTGTTGCTATTAAAGTCCTACCATACAATTGTTCATGATAAGCAAAGAGTAGGAAAGATATTTTAGTTAAGGCACAATCGCACAATAGCACAAATGAAATGACATAGCAAAAGATAAAATTGCAGAGCAAGAAGTTTAATCAATTTGTTCGAAGTCCGTTACTAGAAAACAATAAAGCAGTGGAAAAATCAAGAGGAAATCTATAAGTACATAACTACATAAATTTATGTGATAAGGAGAATATAGAAAAAAACAGAGATGCAATGTATTAGAATTATGTGAATTCATTCTAGATTCAAGGAAATCATTGAATTTCAGTACATAAAATATGATCCTATTCTTGTAAGATGTTCAGTTAGAGCCAGCAGGCAGGCCAGGCCGGTTCCCCTAATGGTGGATTTGGAAGATCAACTGAAAATCCTGCAGCAGCAGAGAAGATAGATCTGCTGACTTTGCCATCTGACCAAAGTTTTTAAGTCAACAACTCAGGATCATAATAGTAAGATTCTGACTACCATTTAAGTTTACAATATTACATAAATTTTATTCCATAGCCAAATTGGCAAGGAAATAGGAAATGGAATTCAAATGGAAAATTACGTTAATTCAACGGAATTATTCAAATTTTATACCAATTCACTTCAATTCAAACCAAATATCCCGTTTCCACGAAACAAAACCCTCTAATGCTACCAAAATAATCACAAAAAGAAAAAAATACAGGACAGAGAAAGGAAACCCAGTTCCCAAAATCTTTACAAAACTCAAATCCAACCAAAGAAAGAGACCTCATTCAACACATGAATGAGGATGATCATGACATAATACATTCAAAACATATAATATACATGCAGGCTCACCTAGGCATCATCCCATCAGGCTGAATTTGATGTTCAAGACAGTAAAGCTCCCAACAGGCATTTCCAACCTGAATTCCTGCTTGTCCTATGTGAACGCTAATCACCTCTCTCATCTTTTCCTTCTTTCAACAACACTTTCAAAAACCCAAATTTCAAACACACCTCTCTCTCAACCCTTTTCTCTGCAGAGTTTGAAGGAAAAGTTGAGAAAGACAAAGAAAAATGAAGAGAACTAAGAAATGAATGACCTTTAAAGGACGGCAAAGAGCGGTTTTTGAAGTTTGTTTAATTAAAGAGATATGAAGAGTTCATTGGGGTCCCGCCATTTGGAGCCAACTGTACGGTGGGGTTCAGCCAGCGCGGCTTTCTTGTCGGTTCTCTCATATACCAACTGTTTGGCTAACACTTTCGATATTTTTCCCTCTTTCTTTTTCACTAATTACAATAAAATATCTTAATAAACAAAAAGAGAGAGAGAGAAACATACTACTTCTTTATTTAACTTGAAAAATATACTAAAATAAACAAGGTAAAGTAAGATAAAAGAAAGAAATTGTTAAAATATTCTTAAGAAAAACTTTTTTTTCTTTATTTAAAAAAATGAAAATCAAAAGTCTTTTATGTCTAAAAGAAAAGGTTTCTATTTTTTTTTATAAATGATTTTATTTTTCAAATTTTAATTAAATGTTGTATTAAAGTGATTTATTTTATATCTATTAAATATTGAGATTTTTTTTAATTTTATATTTAAATTGAATCTTTTCATTTATTATTAATTGATTTTAAATTATATATCTAACATGATATCACAATCTAAATTTTGTTAATTGTTCTGATTTCTTTTAAATTTATCACATGATTTGATTTTCTTTTCTTGTCTGTTGGATAAGAGTTGTTAAAATAAAATTTTATTTTATATTCATTAAATATTAATTTTTATAAATTTATATTCAATTTAATATCTTATTTTTATCAATTAATTTTAAATTCAAAACATTACACGTTATTTTTACCCTAATGGAATGCTAGGGGGGCACAACTAGCCCATATTTCAAAAGCACTTTTCTGGATCTGATTTGAATCAATGACCTATATATTGCAATTGTAAGAGAGACTAGAGTGTTCGGTGAGAGAGTCAAAAATATTTGCAACTCTTTGGGATTTTATAGTTCCTTTAGGTTGTGTTTGGATAAGAATTTTTAAGGAGAGAATTCATTTCAATCAAGATATTTAAAAGTTCAAAATGCAAATTTCTTGTTTGACAAAAATTTTTGAAGAATTTAGAAATTTAGGAGGGATTTCAAAAGGAATTTTTAAATGTTCAAATTCCCTTTGAAAAATCTACCTAAATATGTGGTTTTTCAAAATTTTTTCTACTTTTTCCTATTTTATTAGACATGACCTACTATTAAATATAAAATTAAAAACAAAAAACATATTATTTTATTTAAATTTAATATATATCTTTATTTTTTATATTATTAATAATATTTATACATTTTTACAAATCTAATGATGCCCATATTACATATTTTATTTGATATTTTTCTTTTTCTAATATATAATTTTTTTATTCTTCTTTTATAATTATTTTTTATTTAATAAAATTCTAGTATTCAAAAATTCTTTCTAAATTTTTTTTTTATCAAAACAAGTCAATTATAAATGTTAGTATTTTAAAATATCTCAAAATTTCAAAATTCTCCATCCAAACGCACTCTTAGGGTGGATGCAGGAGGATTCTCTGGAGGCATCTGGCTTCTTTGGCGAGGAATTGAAATTGATTTGAGTATCCTTCATGCTACTTTGCATGTTATTCATGTGTCTGTCAAGGTAACCTCCTTTCCCTCTACTACAGTCTCTAATAATTCATTTTACACTTGGTTGCTTTCTGCCACATATGCTTGCCCGAATCTCTTAATGCGTAAAATTCTTTGGGAAGATTTTTCAAACTTTGCAAGAACACATGACCAACCTTGGCTCATGATTGGTGATTTTAATGAACTCCTTAACGATTCAGAGAAATTAGGAGACAAACCTATAAGCCAATATTGGGCACATTTGTTTCAAAATTGTTTAGATAATTGTGGGATGGTTGATTTGGGATTTGTTGGTCATAAATTTACTTGGACAAATAAAAACTATCATGGACATATTATCGAGGAAAGACTAGATAAGGTTATTGCAAATTGTAGCTGGAAAACCCATTACCCAAATGCAATGGTTTACCATTTAACCAAAGTCCACTCGGATCAGAATCCCCTCCTTGACACCAATCCCTATCTTCCTAGTTTTGGTTTGAAACCTTTTAGATTTGAAACCATATGGTTTACTCACATGGGTTTTAGATCGATTGTTGCTAACTTGTGGCTCCGAGCTAAGGAAGCCATTCTCACTGCCATCCCCATATTATAGAATAATGTTTCCCAATTGAATAAGGGTACATTTGGTAATGTTTTGCATAAAAAGAAGAAAATTAGAGCTAGGCTTGATGGAATACAAAGATCACTTAACCTCTCACACAATCCTTGGTTGATAGAACTTGAAGAAACCCTTTAAGCTGAGTATCTTCAAATCCTCAAACTTGAGGAAGAGCTATGGGCTCTTAAGTTTAAAGTTGATTGGATTAGCGATAGAGACAGAAACACTAGATTCTACCACCTTTGTACTATTCAGCACAGGAGGAGAAATAGAATCCTGGCTCTCAGAGATCAGGCAGGTAACTGGTTCAGCAATGCAACAGAGATTATGAATGCCATCATGACTCACATTTCTTATCTCTTCACTTCTTCCTTGAATCATGGTAATAAAATCCTTATGCTGACTAGTAATATGGGAATTGCTCTCCTAAAAGAAGAGAGAGCCTTGCTTTTGGAACCTATTACCTGAGTGGAAGTCTTCAAAGTTGTGTTTAGCATGAAACCACTGAAAGCTCCTAACCTAGATGAATTACATCCCATTTTCTTTAAAAAATGTTGGGATATCGTGGGAAACTCTACAGTCAATTTTATGAACCAAGTTTTCAATTCTTGTACCATACTGGAAGTGATCAATGAATGTCTCATTTGTTCATACCTAAAGTTGAGAATCCTGAGACTATTAGCTTTAAATTGACATATGTATTTTGAAATGACAAAAACTTAAAAGCTTTAATGTTTCTCTCATATTGTAAATTTGCTTTATCACACATGATTCTCTCAAACCATTTTAAGTGTTCTTATCAAACATTAAGACCATGATTTAATTATAATTCTTATTGGTCTTAATACTTTACAAAATGAGTTTGAATGTTTTCATTAAGTAATTTTCTCAAGAATATATTAAATACAAGTTTAGAAAATTACTTAATAAGTTTTTGAACAAAGGCTTCAATTAAGAAAGTCAAGAAAAACTCCCACAAAATTGTAAAATGTTTTGGGATGAATTAAAATCAAAGTCCACATCATTTCTAACCCAAATTAGCCTAGAAAAGTGCAGGAAAAGCATGAGGGTTCAATCTCCCATGTTGAGGGATCAATCCACGAATGGCAGAATGCTCCCAGGAAGCAAAAAGAAAGCATGGGATCGATCCCCTAAGGGAAGGGATCGATCCCCAATTGGCAGAATGCTTTGGAGGCGTGGAATGAAACATAGGATCGATCCCCTGGGACATAGGATCGATCCCTTAACATGTGAAAAGCCTCCAACGGCTAGTTTCTGTGAGATACAACGGCTATATTCAGTTTTGGCTACTACCAACGTCAAGAATACATCCAAGGGACTATAAATAGAGGCTTGGAAGCACAAGAAAGGAGAGAGAGGAGCCAAGACATATCATTCTTCAATTTCTTCATCTTCTCCAAGCATCTCAAAGAGTTTAAGAGCTAGAATTCAATATCTTCTATTACTCTTAAAATCTTTGTACTTTATAACACAAATATGTTAGAGTTTCCTTTCTAGAGCTAAATCTTTGTAATCATTTGCCTACCTAGAGGTCTTCTTTGATTACACTCTTCGTAAACCCACTCACATATTGTAAAGGGGATTGAACCTTTGAGTGATATATTGGGTAGATAAGGTTTACTCCTTGAGCCCGAAAAAGGAAGGGATAGGTTTCTCTTGAACCTTGAAAAAGAGAGATATCTCTTGAGCCTACAAAAAGAGGGATTGTAAAGACAAATTCAAAGTTAGTGAATTTGGAGAAAATCCTTGGGAGCGTCTCAAGGTAGAGGACGTAGGCAACGTTGCCGAACCTCTATAAATCACTTGTGTACATTTCTTTTTCCCTTCTTTCTTTACTTGCAATTATATTGTGTTTGTTGTATTGAATTTGGATTGCATGCTTGCATAGCCTAGAGAACTTAGAAAATATTAATATAGGCTAGTGAATTTAGAAGAATCGAAAAACGAACCTAAGGTTAACTAGAAACTGATTCACCCCCTCTCTCGGTATTGTTATAGAGCCAACAGAGACAATAAGTCAATACTGACCTATGTGTAATACCATCTACAAGATCATCACCAAGGTTATTGTTAATAAGATCAAACCCTTTCTCTCACGTAGCATTCATCCACTTCAAGCTAGGTTCACTGCTGGGAGAAGGGCCTAAGACAATGTGATTATTTTACAAGAAGTTTATCACTCCTTCCAAAAAAATAAAGGAAAAACTAGACAATTCATAGCCAAGATTGACCTTAAAAAAGCTTACGACAAATTAAAATGGAGCTTTATTAGAGAGGTGCTTATGTTTTTTCAATTTCCCCTAAGTTGGATCAAGCTCATCATGTCTTGTATCTCATCTTCATCTATGACTGTTTTTGTTAATGGCGAGAAAAGCTATAAGATTTATCCTTCAAGGGGAATTAGATTGGGTGATTTCTTGTCACCCTGTATCTCTATTCTTTGTATGGAATTCCTGTCGATCAAAATCAATGAAGCTTGTGAGAATAAAAATTGGGCGCAAATTCAAATCACTAGGGGAGGGCCTAAACTCTCACATCTTTTCTTTGTTGATGTTCTCATCCTTATGGGAAAGGCTAATTCCAGTACTTGTAGATGCATGTTAAAAGTGTTGAGTAATTTCTGCACGGCTTTAGGACAAACTGTCACCCATAATGTCAATACTGATATGAGAGACTCCATTAGTGGAATTATGGGAATGCCATGGATTAAGGAGTTTGGCAAGTATCTTGGGTTTCCTATTGTTAACGGAAGGAAAGAAAGCAATTTTAGATTCATCATTGAGAAAATTAAATAGAGAATTGCGGGTTGGAGGGCTAATTTCCTTTCCTTGGCAGGTAGAACTACCCTTATCAAGTCTATTCTTAATGCCATTCCTATGTACTACATGTAAGAAGCTTTTCTTCCAAGAACAACTTGCGAAGAGATCAACAAAATTAGTAAGAACTTTCTCTGGGGAACCACTGAGAACAAAAAGAAAATGCATATGGTTAATTGGGAGACTATCACACTCCCAAAAAATGATGGAGGATTAGGGATCAAGGATATGCATCATCTTAATAATGCTAACATGGCTAAACTTGGTTTGCATTTTATCATGGAGCAAGATACTATATGGGTCAAAATTCTTAAATCAAAGTATCTAAGAAATGGAGAAGCAGCTATAAAGAACTGTTCTTCACTATGGTCTAGTATGCATAAAGGTGGTTACATTCTGGAACAAGGTATTAGATGGATTATTAAGTGTGGATCCCAAACTTCATTCTAGAAGGATGATTGATTAGGAATAAGACCTCTATGGTACATTTTTGCTGGTCCCTGGACCCCTACGGATCATAATCTTATTGCTAAAGAAGTCCTTGATGATCAGGGCTATTGGAAATTTGATTTTCTCGCCACTCCTATTTCGGACTTTTTACAAGATAAAATCAAGGTATCCCTATCCAAACTAACAGTCCAATAATTGATTGCTTGGCTTGACAATTTTCAACCTCGGGATAGTTCTTAATTGGGTCGGCTTATAGACTCTTTAAGAAGCCTCCAATTTCTATTGATCTTTCTTGGAAAATCATTTGGAAAACCCTTGTTCTCCCCCGTATTCAACATTTTCTCTGGCAATGTAACTATGAAAAGGTGGCTACACGTCAAACTCTTGCTAACAGAGGATTCCTAATGTCTCCTACTTGTCCTAAATGCAACAGCGATGACGAATCCTTATCTCACTATTTGAGAGATTGCATGATTATTAAAGATTACTTAGAATTGCTTTGCATCCCTAGAGAGGTGATTCATACTTTTAGTGATGATTTTGATGCCTGGCTACTTGCTAATATTAGCACTAAGGTGAATTCTCAATTCCAAGAGATCCCTTGGAAGATGGTTTTTCCCTTCATGCTTTGGTTCATTTGAAAGGATAGAAACAAACTTCTTTTTGAAGCTAAACTTTATTCCAAAGAGTTAGGTTTAACAATTTGTAGAGAACCATCAAGGAATATGGAGCTATGATGGGCTCTAATAATATCAAGAAAAATCAAAGTGTTATTGAAGTTGGGTGGAAACCTCCCCTTGATGGTTTCCTTAAGTTAAACACAGATGGTTTAACTTTAGGAAGCCCAGGCAAAGCAGGGGCTGGAGGAATCATCCCTAACTCTAACAGTATTTGGATTTGTGGTTTTGCTCATAAGTTAGAGGTGACTACTAGTGCTTGTGTCGAGCTTTGGGGCCTTAGGGTCTTCACTTGGTGCTTAGGAGCGGATATAGGAAACTAGCTGTGGAGATGGATTCACAGACAACTCTGAGGTATGTTCTAAATGATGTTAACCCGTCTCATATTCATAGCGCTATTGTTTATGATTTAGATTTCTCATACGACAACTGTAGGAGGTGAGGCTGGAACACATCTTCAGGGAAGCTAATTGCTGCACTGACTAATTGGCCAAAATGGGAGGAAAACTTGAAATAGACTCAGTTTTCTTTGATACTTACCCAAGAAGTTTAAATTTTTTGTTACTTTTTGATAGACTTGGGTTTATGACACTTAGAACTTTGGCATGTAAACCGCCTATGGAATAATTTTTCTTTAATGCACCTTAATTGCCAAAAAAAATTTTAGTGGGACGAGAGTATTAAATTTCACTTTAAAAACATGTGTAATTTAATGTTACATCTTACTTGCCTTGGCTAACCAGGCTTTTGGCTCATATACCTTCTTTTCATGGGGAGTTTTGCAGGCCTTAAAAGGATCAAATCTTCCATTAATAGGTTGACATTAATGGACATAATTAGTAATTTTTATACTTTAAATTTGTAACTATAATGATATTATGTCAAAATTTTATGTTAATTTTTACAAATTTGATTTTATGGGGTATGCAAATTAGATTAATTAACTTTAATAAATAGTTTGTAGATCAATTAATAGAAACAACAGTCAGGTTCAAGTGACAGCAGAATTTGTTTTTCTCTTCATTGCTTTCAATTTCATTTTGTTAAGAGGTTGTAGAAAATTTTTTTTCATGAATTTATTAAATTCGACTTAAATAAATTTGTCTAAACTGGTCCAATATATATTGGATAAACTCTAATTTTTTTATTCAACCAAAAAATAATAATTTTAAAAAGATTGGTTGAATAAAGAACAAAAAAATTTAAGGCGACCAAAATTATTGTGTACTTCGCGTGACACTAAATATAAGAGGGCCTAAACATAACATCATTTATACTTTCTCTCTCATGAGAATTTCTCTCTCGACTTTTGAGAGTCTGGTCTCTAGTATAGAGTTTCTTCTCTTGTTCTAAGAGTTTTAATGGTTTTTCTTCGTTTTTGATTCATTGTTTTTCTCTTTTCTTGTTTTCTTTTCTTCGCTTGTGCTTAGTGTCAAAGGTTCATTAGGATAAGGGATCTATAGGTTTTGTTCTTTTAAGTTCTTTGGTAGATCTAGGGTTTCCTGGATATTCTTTCTTTTTACGATTGAAGAGAAGGTACGGCGAACATACTTGTGATCTGGTCTAAAATCTCAACTAAGTTGTTTGATGGTGTGAGGATCATGGATGAAATGGAGATTATATTGGAGGCAGGGGATGAGCAGAGTTTAGCCCTGGCGAGATTTATGGTAATTGGGAAAATAATCTCGGAAAAAATTCTGAATAAAAGAGGTGTATTAGCAATCCTAAGAGGGATTTGGTCCATTGATGTTGCTCCGTGTATCAGCGAAGTTGGTAGGAATATGTATAGCATATCTTTCAAAACAGAGGAGATCTTGATCAGAGCCATAGAGGAGGGGCCATGGATGATAATGGGATGTTGCCTAGTGCTTCAACGTTGGAAAGGAGATATCGTTGTGGAAGAAATCCAGTTTAAGGAAGTTATTTTTTGGATCCAAATTCATAATCTTCCTATTGATCTCATGACAGAAAGGAATGCAATGATTGTTGGAAGTAAAATAGGAAGATTAATCGGTGTTGATACAGATTGGCTGTTAGATGGATTCAACAGGGGATTCATGAGGGTTAGAGTTGGTGTTAGTATAAATAAACCACTACTTGACGGATTTTGGTGTCCAAGGAGCCATGGTGATCGGAGATGGATTAGTTTGAAATATGAGAAACTATTAGATTTCTGTTTTGCTTGTGGCAAATTAGGCCATCTGGTGAAAAGTTGTGGGGAAGAGATGAGAGCTCCGTCTGATGACAGGCCATATCCTTGTTACGGGGTACATATGAAAGCTATCCCTTTCAGATCTTCATCTAAATCTTTTGGTAGGATTAATCAAAGTATTGTCGATGTTGAAGATAGGAAGATGAAGGAGGAAGGGAGTAGAACTGATAGGAAGGAAGAGGAGGGTATGGTGGCGCGTGTTGAGCCAGCGCGTGTACAAGATGGTGAGACTAGTAAAGATCCAAATGAGAATTGGAAAAAGGTAGTTGATTTGGGCGGGAAATCAAATTAGGCAGATAGTTTGGGCGGGAAATTAAGTCAGTCAGGTAGTTTGGGCGGGAATCTAGATAACTGTCTGGAGTCTGGAAGGAAAACTAAGGAGATAGATCAAACAAAAATGCCGGTTATTGTTGAGAGTAATAAGACTATTGCCACGGTAGGAAAAAATTATAATAGTGGAACAAGGGTAGACAAAGAAGATGATGTCGTGTTGGGCAAATATTTGGAGAAAAGAATTTACATCACTGAGATGGAATCAGGGAAGGAGGAAAGTAAAAATGCTAATAGAGGTGATTGTAGTTACAGCAAAAAAGAAGAGTTAGGAAGGTATAATATGGGGAAGGATAAGAGTGAATGCCAATATACTGTTGAACTACCATCTGAGGGTGACATTGTTAGGTATGTTCCTATCACAAAAGAGGACGTGGGTAGTAGGCTTGCTGTGGATTTTAAAAGATTAGTTATTAAAAGAGAAAGAAGTGATAATGTGGATGATGAAGAGATGGAGGGTAATAAAAAGAAGAAGAGTAGATTGGAAGAGAAGGTTAAGGAGAAGAGTTTAATCATTGCGGATGGAACCAATAATTCTAATCCTCAAGTTGGGCAGAAGATGGAATGTAAAAAAATGGTTCGAAGGAGAGTGAGTAGTAGGAGAAAGACAGTTAGGAAGAATTATACTGTGAATTTTTCTGAGGAGGGTTTAATTGAAGTGCCAATTGATGGTAATCAGAGTTTGGATAAACTATCCAAGGGCGGTGGTGGCTGGCCTTTAACAGCCACGGAGGAGCCATGATCATGATTTCATGGAACTGTCAAGGAGCTGGATTAGACTTGACAGTTCATGCTTTTAAGGAGCTTAAGAAGAAATATGATCCAGATTACATGTTCTTGATGGAAACAAAAAACAGGAGGAGAAGAATGGAAAGTTTGAGAAGAATGGTGGGATTTGAACAAGCCGTTTATGTAGATCTACAAGGGCTAAGTGGTGGTTTAGCACTATGGTGGAAAAATGATTCAAACCTGCAGATTATATGTGGAAATAAGAATTTTATAGAAACAGTAATCAATGTTCCTAACAAAGGAGGTGTGTTTAGAATTTTTTGGATATATGGTCCTTCAATTTTTGAGGATAGAAAGGAAGTGTGGGAAATTTTGAAGGCTAAAATAAATAGATGTAATGGTTCGATAGCTTGCATTGGAGATTTTAATGATATTAGATGGGAAATAGAAAAAGAAGGAGGAAGGCGAAAAGAGAAAAGGAAAATGGATTGTTTCAATGAGTTTATAAACTGTTGTCTGCTTGATGAGGTAGTTGCTAAGGGTTTGAAATTTACTTGGTTTGGAATTAGAGAAGGGGAATTCATTAAAGAGAAGTTGGATAGGTTTATGGCTAATCTAGAATGGTTGGAGGAATTTCAGAATCTGCAAGTGATTAATCTTCCTGATGTTGCTTCTGATCATTGTCCTGTCATGGTTAAAACAGATTGGAATGAAAAGAAGGCAATGAGGAGATTTAAGTTTGAGGAATGCTGACTGGATAATGAAATGTGTGAGGCAATTATTAGGGAAGTATGGAACAATAGCTATGATGGTTGGGTAGGGGGTCAGGTGATACAGAAATTAGATAATTGTAGGAGAAGATTAATTGAATGGAGTAAGAAGGAAATTCCGAATTTTAAGTCTGCTATAAAAGAAGTAAAGAAGGACATATGTTTAATTCAACAAAGTTATGGCGATAATGGGAGTTTTGGCAGATTAATTGAAGCCAAAAAGAAATTGGCAGAATACTGGGGTAAGGAGGAAATGTATTAGAGGCAAAGATCAAGGATTTGCTGGTTGATGAATGGAGACAAGAATACCAGATATTTTCAACAAGTTACAATGCAGAGGAGAAGGAATAATAAGATAGTGCGAATGTTGAAAGAAGACAATAGTTGGGAGGAGGATGAGTTATAGATTTGTAGTATGTTTCTTGAGCACTACAAAAAATTGTTTAAAACTGAGGATAATAGGTGTTGGGGTAACATTTTAGATGTGGTGCCATGTTTGATTAGTAAAGAAATCAATGATGATCTAGTAAGAGAGATTACAGAGGAGGAAGTGGAAGCTGCAGTGTTTCAACTTGGGGCTGATAAGGCCCCTGGACCGGATGGGTTTAGTGGGATGTTTTACCAAAAATATTGGAAGATTATCAAAGTGGATATAATGGAAGCTGTGAAACAGTTTTTTTTGTCAGGGAGGATGGTAAGAAGAATGAATGAGACTCATATTGTTCTAATTCCAAAGCAGGATAACCCTGAGAGAGTTGGCCAATTTAGGCCTATTAGCTTATGTAATTTCAACTACAAGGTGATTTCTAGAGTGTTGGTTAATAGATTGAAACCTTACTTGGGAGATTTGGTGACTGAAAATCAGAGTGCATTTGTGGCTAGTAGGCAAATTCATGACAATATCATAATAGCTCAGGAGGTGTTTCATCATTTGAACATGAAAAGGAAAGGGAGGAACTGTGATTTGGCTCTTAAACTTGACATGAATAAGGCCTATGACAGGGTGGAATGGGATTTCTTGGAAGCTATCTTACTTCAACTTGGTTTCTCAATGAGATGGGTGAGATGGATCATGGAGTGTGTGAGTACTGTTTCTTACTCTTTGGTTGTAAATGGAAAAGTCTCATCCAGGTTTCACCCTACTAGGGGCATTAGACAAGGAGATCCCTTATCTGCATACCTTTTTTTGTTAGTAGTTGATGTGTTGTCTAGGCTTATTTTGAAAAAAGCACAAGCTAGGTGTATAAGTGGTATTAAGATTAGTAGGTTTGGTCCTGAACTAACACATCTTTTGTTTGCAGACGATTCACTATTTTTCTTAAAGGCAGACTTAGTCAATTGCAGGTTTATGAATTAATGTATCAAGGAATATTGCTGTGCATCTGGCCAAATGGTGAATTCAGACAAATCAAGTATAGTTTTCAGTGCTAACACAACTGATGAGGTTAAGAAAAGTATTGAACACTGTTTTGGAATTAAAGCTGCTGCAAATCCTGGAGTCTATTTGGGGATTCATTCTTTTTGGGGAAAATCAAATAGAGAAGCTGTTGCACATATAAAGGATCGGGTACTGAAAAAATTCAAGGCATGGAAACAACAAACACTTTCTATAGGGGGTAAAGAAGTTTTGATCAAGGCAGTGATAAGTACCATTCCAGCTTATACGATGGCATGCATAAAGTTTCCAAAAAAGACATGTGATGAGATAAATGCAGCCTCTGCTAGATTCTGGTGGGGACAAAAATCCGATGAAAGGAGAATCCATTGGAAGAGTTGGATGGATATGACAATGGCCAAATGTCTTAGAGGAATGGGGTTTAAGGATGTGGGATTGTTTAACATTGCTTTACTTGCAAAGCAATGTTGGAGAATGATGAGGGAGCCTGATGCATTGTGGGTCAAAGTACTAAAAGGTAGATATTTTTGTAATGGAAATATTTTATCTGCAAAAAAAAGAGGTAGAGCTTCATGGACTTGGAGTAGCTTACTAGAAGGGAGAGATTTTTTGAAGGAAAAAATATTGTGGCAAGTTGCTTCAGGTAATGATATTTCAATTTGGGAAGATGCTTGGGTTCCTGGCTTGCCTAATAGGTTGCTAAGTCATCCAGGATTGAATGACCTTGATTTACCAGAAAAGGTTTCTGAGATTTTAGATAAAGATAATGTGTGCTAGAAGTTGGAAAAGGTGGAAGAGTGGATTACTGAGGATCAATGTAGGGCCATAAAATGTATATCAGTTGGAGCGAAGTGGGTGTTGATCGACTTATTTGGCCATACGGACAGAATGGGGAGTATGAGGTTAAGTCTGGCTATCAGGTATTGAAGACATATAAAACAGGTTACAATGCAAAGGCTTCTTGCTCCCATATCATAGATGGAGACGTTTGGAGATTAATCTGGAAATTGAGTGTATCTAATAAGATTAAAATCTTTCTTTGGAGAGCATGCTGGAATATAATACCTGTTGGCAAGCTGTTATGTAATAGGAAGGTATTAAGCAGTCCAATTTGTGAGATTTGTGAGGAGCACGTGGAATCAACAGAACACATGATGATTCTATGTAATTGGACTAAAATAATTTGGTATGAAGTCTGTTATGGTCTAAAGATATGTAGAGAAGAAGTAACATCCTTTGATAGATGGTTGTTGCAAATCTGGGGAACATTTAAAAAGGAAGGTAGAGGAGATTTCATGAATAATGTTGCCATCGTTTGCTGGAATATATGGAAAGCTAGATGTAACAGGGTGGTTGGAAAAGAAAATTTGGATGTATATAGGGTAATCATCAAGATGAGGATTGCAATTGCGGGGTTCTACAGCTTGGGAACCGTTTGTCAGATGAATGAGAAACAAATTGTGAGAATTGATAAAGAGGAAGTAAAATGGACTGCCCCTGATAATGATTGGATCAAAATCAATTGTGATGGTGCTTTGGATTTGAAAACCAAAGTAGCTGGATTGGGAGTCCTTGTAAGGAATTGTGGTTGTAGTGTTTTGGATGGTTGGAATAGGAAATTTTTTGCTGCTAATGTACTGAATGTGGAATGTGAGGCTCTTAGAGATGGTGTGAGGCTAGCTGTGCAGAATAAGTACAGAAAAGTTGTGTTTGAAACTGATTCAATTGTGGTTCATGAAATGTTGAAAGGAAAACAAAGTATTAATTGGAAAGTTTATCCGGTGATACAGGATATTCATTGCTTACTAAAGAATTTATCAGCATTCAGGATAGTGAAAATTCATAGATTTGCTAACAAGGCAGCTGACTGGATTGCTTCATTTGCTAAGAACGGGATGAGTTGGTCTGGAAGAATTAGGCCTTATCCATCCTCATTAGTTGGGATTTTAGACAAGGATGGCCTTCCAGCGCCACCTTGTTAGATGGGATGGATTTGGTCTTATATCAGAGATATCTTTGTATTTCTCATGTATATAGGACTTATATGTTGGACTTGTATTTGAAGTATCTTCATGTTTGTATCGAATTCATCAACAAAAGTATTCTTTTGGCCAAAAAAAAATAAGAGGGCCTATTGCAATAATGATTTTCAAATAATTAATCCATAAATTTTGTGTGCGGAAAATAATAATTGAGGGTGGTGGAACATATATAGTATTAATTTAAAGCTTATCTTTACACTAGTGGTTAGATTATAACTATCAATTTAATTAATTAATTTATTATTATTTTTAATTTTTAATACAAAAGAGATCGTAATCTAAAATAAAAAAATGAATGTGTTTAAATTTGAATCAATACGTATTAAAAACTACATATTAAAATAATTGCATGAATTAATTAGATTAAATCTCGAATTCTTGACAACTTTTTTTTTAAAAAAATGTTTGTGTGCTGTTTTATTTTTGTTGTATGCCATCATATTTGAATTGAGAGTTATTCAACTAATATATTTCATATATAATGCATGCAATTTTTATATTGATGAGATTTTTCATTAAAACTTGTTTTTTTTTCTAACATATAGCAACCATTTTTAAATTATAACTACATTTTGATAATCAGAATTTTTAGCACAAGAACTAAATTTTGAGATTTGCTTAATGAATATGCTAAGCATCGATTCAACTTGGACTCTCACACAATCTATAAGTTGGATTCAATAATTATACAAAATGTTTAAATTTATTCGTGAATCAAATTATCTGTCAACTTCAATAGAAATGGATCTTTTGATATGATTTTTAAACATAATTGATCCAACTCGATCTTGATCTTCATCTTTTTCCATATGATCCATACACAACTCTCTTCTAACTCTTGTTGGACTCTAGAAACTTTGATATTGTTTTGATTTGATTAAACTTTATTGTTTCACACGTTGGCATCACCAAGTGTTAGGTAAGTAGATAGGCTGTATTTGTGGCTACCTTGCACCAAACCTTGTCATGTAGCCTTCGAGACAGATTAGGGTTGAGTTGGAAAAGTACTTATCAAAGAGAGTTGGGTTTTTGAAGAAGTCATTATAGGCCGAAAGCTGGAGTTCTGTTTAGTGAGGAGGATGATTTGGATGTATGAGCATCATGGCTTTCACATCTTCTCTTTCTAACCCGTGAATTGATTTCACAACTTTTTCCGTTCTCGTTTGATGACTTCCAGCATTTACCAAAAAAAGAAGAGATAGGTTTGGCATAAGTATTCAAGTTCTGTTTTTATTGTCTGTTCACCTATGAAATAAATAGAAATTATATATAATGCCTTGACATATTGACAAATAAAGTTTATAAATTCTGATTTTATTTATTTTAAAATTTATATCTGAGTTTTTTAAAATATTTTTTTTTATAATTCTGTTTCTAAAAGAAAAATTTTAATCGTAGAGGTGATTTTTTGGAGACTTCAATTGATAGAAAAAATGAGAATGGACGATTAAAAATTGTTATTGGACATATATATATATATATATATATATATATTTGGTGTTATTACAAGTATCATCATTCGTTTTATGATCAGAGATTACTTCTGTTTTGACCGAAAATGATAAACCGTAAAAAAATTCTTCTAACAGTGATGATTTTAAAATTGAATAATTTTCTAATTAGATATTTATGGATAACAGTAAGTGTTAATTTTCCTAAACTGTAAGAGATTTTTAAAGACAGTTCAGTACATATTTTAGATTTTATTCAAATCAATTTATTAATGCCACATTTAACTATTTTTATAATCTTTAAACACGTTCAAATTCAAAACAATAAAAAGAAAAACTCCTAAAAAATTAATTGATTTTACCAATTTAATTAGAACGAAATATTAATTAAAGTTTATCGTCATAAAACGATTCATATTATTATTTTTTAATTTATTCTAAAATTTCTTAATTTTTAATCTATTTAATTATCTTAAAAAGATATTATGCATTTAATTTTTTTTGAACTCATAATTTTTAAAAATTTATCAAATATACATATCATTTATATCAATGTTAGGCTAGGAAATGTTTAGAATTATAGAGCTAAGATTTTGTAGCAATGGAGAAAAATAGAAGTTTTTAGGGCTAGTTTTGATGGACGTGATTAATTTTAGTGAGATTAAAAAAAATCACTATAAATATAAATTTTTTAATAAAATAATAAAAAATTAATATCAAAAGATATAAAAATAATTTATTATTATTTTTTCTGTCTTCTAGTGATTTTTTTATCTTGCAGTGAAAGATGGGGTGGAATCCAAATCCACCCTAAATAAAAGAAAGAAAACTGGTGGCGCCTGCTGATTCTTCGTATAAAACAAATAGAAAATTTTCTTTGTAAAAGATAAGAAGAGCCCAGAACAACAATTTTATTTTTTTCCACAATAAAAAAAACAATTTTATATTTTAATCTTTTATAAAGCATTGTGAATATATTACTAAATATTTGTAAAAAAAAAAAAACCCAGAATAACAATGTTTTTTGGTCGTTGAAATTTCAAGCTAAATAGATTAGTGTTAACCAAAGATACTTAAAATTAAAAAAAAAAGGAACTGAGAGAACAGGGAAGCTATTGTAGAAGATAAAGAATGGAAAGTGGTTCGAAAGGAACACTCAAAGCTGTGGCTCTCATCGTTGGGGACAACAACGTCAGAGGCTCTCTTCACTTCACTCAAATCCCAAACGGTTTTCTCTCTTCCTCTCTCTGTTTCGATTTTCTTCTGGGAACTGATGTTTTAATGCTTTTGTTTTTTTTTTTTTTTGTATTGGTCATGTTTTATATGTATTTGGGATATGAATTTATATCTTGTGAATATAGGGATAACCCATGTCCAAGGAAAGATAACAGGCCTGTCTCCAGGTCTTCATGGCTTCCATATCCATGCCCTTGGTGATACCACCAATGGCTGCAATTCCACTGGTACCTCGCTTTCTTTTGAACTTTATTATCCAATCCAGTTCTTTTTGGTTCGCGGTTTTTATTTTCATTTTTTATATGAAGTTTAAGTTTTTAATATTTATGCAAATTGTGTGTTTAAATTTGATTGATGTCATATAGTTGATTAGTTCTAAAGTGGGTTTTTCCTTAACATTTGTGCAAATTTGTTAATTTAGGTTAATGTCATTTATCTATGAAGTGGTTTCTTTTCTTTTCTTGTACGAAGTATGAAGTTTTAATATTTATCGAAATTTGGGTTAAATTTAGCTTGATTCATTTATTTCTCAAGTTTTTTTTTTCCTTATATTACCTATGGTGCTTTTTGTTGCTTATAATCTTTTGATGCTTTAGGGCCTCATTTTAATCCATTAAAGAAGGATCATGGAGCTCCAAGTGATGGAGAGCGCCATGCTGGTGATTTGGGTAACATTATTGCAGGCCCTGGTGGTATGTGAAGTTTCTGTCATATATATGATTATGAGATGAGATAGATTGTTATATGTGAATAACTTGTGGTTTTATTATAATAACTCAATGCCTTCATTGCAGGGGTTGCTGAGGTTTCGATTAAAGATTGGCAGGTAAGGGAGGCTAAATGCTACGACCTTGTAGTGTTTTTTCATATCTTAGGAATTAAATGTTTCATTTTTTTGTTTATTTGGTCACATGTAACGATGAAATGATTTTGTTTCCTTGGACTTGCAGCTACTTATCAAGTTCTTTTAGGCTGTTTTGTCTTCTATCATGTGATGTATTATGCTTAGCCATAATAATTTTTCTTCTCATTGTTTCAATTTGTAGATTCCACTTAGCGGGCAGCATTCCATTTTAGGCAGGGCAGTTGTTGTGCATGCTGATCCTGATGATCTTGGCAGAGGTGAAATATTTAGTTTTTACAAATTACAAGAGTTTGTGTGTACCATGAATCTGCTTTGTTTATTGCTAAAAAGAAGGATATATTTCTCTGTTAACTTGTAGATAATTTATTCTATGCATAGGCCACTAGACATTGAGTAATCAGGTAATGCAACTTGGCAATCTTCTGCAGTCGGGTTAGGTCAATCTAAGTCAGGATTTAATACCAAATTTGTATAACATTTGAGAGCAAGTTTCTTGTTATTACTAGGTACTAGGAATTAAAAATTGAAAAAAGAAAATAGAATGATGTGTTATGAGAAAAAACAAGATAAAATTTTGCCTTTGGTAATATTTGTGCTCTGCATCAAGAACTGACCTGTGATATTAAGGCCTCGATCTTTGACTAGAATATGGAATGAATCTCAAAACATTTTGCAGGTCATGAAGGTATATGTCTAAAATATATTTTAAAATCCTGGACGTTCTTTTCAGTAAGGTGGAGCTAGAATATTATGAAGACAAGAAGCTGTTAGCATTGATGCGATGCTACCATATACATTTTACAGAATCTGGTTTGAAACTGGGATATGATATGTTCACAAAATAGGTGCCTTACTTTCTATGGAAAGCAGTTGGCAATTGGAAGTCATTAGATACTAGTCAGACAAGTTTTATGTTTGAGAGTCATCAAAGCGATTTCAGGAGCTAAAAAGTTCACTGAGTACTTCTTAATGGGAAAACAAGGTGCTAATGCTAAACCTTAAACGTTGTAACAGTGTATCCAAGTCAATTTATGACTAGAAGAGTTATTGATGTCCTTGAATGCTTCAATGTAGATGTGTGTAATAATGGCTTGATGTGATTAAGCCACTTCTTTATGGTCATTTGGTTGTAGTTGCTTTGACCTTATCATGTCTGATATTCTTTTTCTATTAACATGTTCCCTCCTTCCCCCCAATTCACCAACAAACCAAATCAAAATTAAAAAATAAAAATGGGATTGGAGACTCAACCTCTGATGATGTCCTGAAATGTATTAGGACTCTGCTTCTATTCCTGTAGGCTACACCACCATATCCAACTGTTCCTACTCTTTCTTGTCTGCCATAATCATTTGTCGTTCATTTTTTATTTCTTGGTATGATTTTGTGATTTTGTCAATCATATTCTGTTCATGACTTCAATTTACTATCCCATAAAAATCACTTTTTCCTTTTACGATTATATTTTATCTAATTAGAATAACCATATGCAGGTGGACATGAACTTAGCAAGACAACCGGTAATGCAGGTGCAAGAGTTGGATGCGGTAAATATTTAGTTTATTGATATGTTTTTTTGCCAACAGTTTGTTGGTAGTTTAGTATTGCTGAAATGTGTTCATCTTGTAATGGTGAAAACGAGTTGTGGTGTATAATGATTCACAAGCTTGTCATCATTGCTTCTTCTTCGTTTGTCTTTATACATGCTGCATGCAAGTGTAACTCACTGACATTTGATTCATTGACTTTGAGCAGGTATCATTGGCCTTCAATCATCTGTTTAGAAGCAGTTTGGCTGCACTTAAAAGACATTTGGCCGGAAACTACAGATTGTAATCTTCTGGTTGAAGTTATGTATCTTACAGTAATCCAGCTGTAAACAAATTTTGGGATGGAGATCAAAAGCCTATCTGAAATGTATACAATCAGTCTGAAAGGTTCTTCAGTTAAAGCCTACAAAAACTGTTTTTATCTTGTTTTTGAACCATTTTTTGTTTTTTTCAAGTTAAATATTCGTTCTAGATAAAAGTTTAGAACCACTCTTGACTTTCCGACTCGATTTGATTTGGCTGTCTTGAATTTTATTTGATAAATGTTTTTCTTTTAAGAAGATACAACTTGCTTGGCATAAATTTAGTACATAGCTATTGTGCAAGCTAAGAGAGCAAAACACAGAGACTGGTATGTTACTGAGGGAGGCATTTTACCGCTGTCTTTCCGAAAGAACAGCCCTTGGTATAGAGGCAGGTTTAAGGAAGCCACGAGGCAGCAGAGAAGTATCTGCAAACCATATAGATCGAAAACCTTCATATGAACATCCAAAGCAACCCTTTTTGCTCCCCCGATGAAGCAGAACAGATTGAATAGGCCAAGTGTTGTTAAAATTGTGAACATTGGTGAAGTAGTCCCAAACTCCATGACCTCTTGCTCATATCTGTGATATACATGCTCATCAACCACCTTTCCAGTGATGACAAAGGCTGACCTCGAAGACCCGCATAACCTCAGGATATTGTCTATCGATGCGAAGAAGTGGGAAGTTGTTTCTTTGAACATCCACATCCTCTGTTCGTTCAACCAACCTCGGACAGTGCCTCCACACCTAACAAATTCCACAAGGCTGTATGCACAGTTGACAAAGAAGACATACGCAAATGATAGAACCCAAGAGCTTGATATCTAGTAGTGATTCAGAAAAGATTTAGTTGTTAGTAGCTCACTTGTGCTATGAGAGTCTGCATGGAAACCACTCGTGGAAAAAGTATCATACCTTCGGAAACAAAGGGATGCCTTTAAGCAGGCAGAAGGAAGGTATTATAACATAGCACAGCGTAGCAAAGCAGTTTGGAGACCACAGGAAGTAAATGCAATATGTAAACTGAAGTCTCAGAGGTAT
Organism: Heritiera littoralis; assembly: GCA_031772115.1. NCBI lineage: Eukaryota > Viridiplantae > Streptophyta > Magnoliopsida > Malvales > Malvaceae > Heritiera > Heritiera littoralis. Next base: position 1,260,073 of record JAPDPK010000114.1, read on the forward strand.
CTTTCCGCGTCCATACACGAAAGGGCAATGTTTTGATAGAAAGATTTGAAAGTCACCTTCAGACCATCTCTTAAGTTGTATCAAAGATTGTAATAGTGTTGTTGGAGCAACTCCTAAGAAGGCTTTCCTTTCAGGGTTGTAGTAGACCGATCTCCAACCTCTGCTTTGTATGCATAATCCTGTGAGCATATCCTCCACTGGACAGCCATATTTCAATCCCACCTGCAATAAGCCTATGGGGTATGAAATTGACATTTTTTTTATATGGAAATGATTCATACAAAGCTATAATTTGGATAAAGATTCTTAAATATATGTTTTTCCTTCTACGTGATCTTAGGGGTCTAATTGGATTGAGTCAAAATGATCGAGTATTAAGTTCGAGTTCGGCTCAATTTGAAATTTTAAGGCTCAAAGTTCAATTCGAGCTCAATCGAATTTGATTTTGGAAGTTTGAATTCGATTCAATAGAATACTCTAATTGTTCTAGCATGATTGGATATGCTCAAAATCAACTCGAATTCAATTTGTCAATTTTCAACTATATAAAATAAGAGTAAAACGGTAAATTAATAATAAAATATTAAAACTATATTAAAAAAGCTCAAGTAGGCTTGTGAGCTAGTCAATCCGGATATTAAGATACTCAAACGACACTTGACTCATTAGTTGAATAGCTCGAACTTGAGTTTGGTTTGAAAATAAACAAATCAAACTCGAGTAATTATTAAGTCGAGCTTAAATAGCTCACAAGTAGTTTGGTTTATTTATATCTCTAGGTGATCTGATCCAAATTCGATCTGATCCAATTTAACTTAAAATGCTTTCTAACCATCTCATCGTTTGAAATAAGCTCTTTCGCTTTGTTTGGTAAGAAAGATGGAAAAGCTAAAGATTGAAAATTTTCTAATCTAATGATTAGGTTTCGGAACCACTTTCATATTTTCTAACTTAATTATTGGATTAACAAAATTTTTTTTCATCCCTTTCTGTCCTACCAAGCAAGGCTGTAATTTTTTTTTGTATAAAAAAGGCTGTAATTTTTTTTTTGTATAAAAAAGGCCGTAATTTGAGGATAAAGCTATAAAGGAAAGAGTTGCAGTTATTAGATTTAAATCTCAAATGTACTGAATGTCACTTTTTATGAGCGATTGCATGAAACATTTGAAATAAGCTCTAAATTCAAATAGACTCTTGTTGACTTATTTCAATAGGTAGAGAGAAAAAAGAGAAAGAGAGGACCTCCTTTCCCCATTGTGTATTCTCCTCATAGGTGCACCCTGCGAGAGCTTTGCAATTTTCTTCCAGAAAGTTTGCACTTTCTTTAATCTTTCTATCATTTTTCATTGCCCTCCATTGATCAACCTTAAATTCCTTGCTATACTTCATCCCGCAAAGAGTTTCCCTTCTATGAATGCATCCGGTTCCAATATAGCAAGGCCCTCCATTCCCATCAAATCCTGCAAGTTCCACCTAGATAAATCAAAATATCAACCTTCCCACTGTTAGCCATCTTTTTGTGGATTGAAATATGAACTTTGATTTTTTTTTAAAATTTTGTATGCTAACCTCCATTGGAATTCTCAAAGAGTTGCCATAAATATCATTTTTTGTGAGGTTTCCGAAGCCCTGTGGATATTGTACATATGCAAATTCATGTCCCTTCTCTTCATCCAGAAAAAAGCAAAAAGCATCTTTAATTGTTTCTGAATGATTTGAATACATGTCGCAATCTACGTTGAGGATAAACGGTGCATTACTTACACTCGATGATACCCTTATCTGTTCATTCATATTAAAGATCCATAAAATAGTAAAATATTCTTAACAAATTCTATATTTTACTTCACCATAGTACAAAATAAAGCTTACCAGTGCATTCATGGCTCCAGCTTTGAAATTATGGTGGTATTGAGGCCTTTTTTCACGTGCCATATATACAAGGGTTGGCAGACGTTTTCCTTGAATATCCATGGCGCCAGGGTCTCTTCCATCGATTAAGATCTATAAGTTAGTGCAAAATTAGAACTATTTAACTAAGAGAATAATCTTGGAGGCTAAAAAGTTGTGCTGATCGATCAAACAAGAATAAGTCTTGTAGGGATTAATTACTTGAACAACGGCTTGATGATCACGTCGACTTGAAACAAAATCCCATTCACGAAATCCCTTGTGTTCCTTACGTACGTCAACTGGAATTTTGCCCAAATTTGTGATGGTGTCAATCCTATTCTTCATATCTTCATATGATTTCTATAATTCATACAAAATAATGTTTTATTTTTATGCATAGTAGAATCATTTAAATCAAACAGAAGACTAAATTTATCTAGAGATTTATAAGTTCGTGGATAACTATATAGATTCATGTACACAGTTATGTCACTACAAAAAATGGAACTTTTAAGGGCACTTTTATATCTGCGGTTTTACTAACTGCCGGCAATTCATTTTTGTAAAATGCATTTCTCGGCTTAAACCACAAGTGCCGTTATTTTAACGACCCAACCCCTCCCCCCTTTTTGTTATGGAAATGACCAAGCCCCTTTACTCTTCTCATTAGGCAATCCGAATATTTCCTTCTTTTCAAATCATTTTGCTTTAAGAATTCATTTTTCTTCATCTCATATCAAATTTTCCCCTATTTTGGAAACCAAACACTAGCTTTTCCTCTCAACTCTCACATTCTTCTCTTTTTTTCATCGATTATCTCATCTCAACTCTCACATTCAGAGCATTACTAAGCTGTCAATTTGAAGATGGGCTCCTAGAGGTGGAGTGAAAAGAATCAGTGGCTTTATCTATGAGGAGACTCGTGGAGTGAAGAGAATCAATCGATCTCACTCTTGTTCAAAACAAGTGACACCGCCATCTCTGCTCACTCTTGTTCAACGATAATGGACTAATTGAGACTGTGTAGGGCCTTATGACTGCAACGCTAAGCTGCTATGGATGTTTCTTGCTTGTCGAAATCTGGTGGGCTGGCCTCAAGTGCTTTGGTATGGCTTTTCTTGTTTCTATGCTCTATGTCTATTCAGAGTGAGTTGTTCTGTTTTGGCTGTCTCATATTGGTTCAAGTTCGACTGGCCAATTGGAATTCCTTTCACCAGCAGCAAAGATTTGAGGTTGATGGATGCTGGTATGTGATGGTCGATGTTGTGGATTTTCTGGCGGTTGATGACTGCTTGTCGTTCATATTTCTCTGTTGGTGTTTTTTCTTGTGAGGTTGTAGAGAGCTTGAACTGTTTTCATTGTTGTGTTGAGTTTCTGTGATTTGGATCCTGTGTTTTAGCAGATCTTTTGCTATTCCTTGTAAGTGTGCTCGAGAGGTGATTGCTTTTTTTCCAAATCTGTTTATTTAGAAATGGTGAAATTAGGGGCTTTGACTAGATCAATGAAAATAAACTTTAAAAAGCACAGAGTTGGAAAAGGTCAGTTTCAACATATTTTCCTAAAAATCTACACCCAGCAAACATAATAGAACAAACTGTTTATTTGTCATAAGCTGTGTGTCAAGTGCATGGAGTTGTTTGCTAAAGTTTTGTGCCAAATAATTAAATATCCATGTTGTGTTGGTAGGAGTGCTTGCAAGTAGAGAAGGGAAAGGCCTTCTATGACTTTCAGTTTAACACAAGGCTTGTTAAATTGACGATTGTCCACTTTCAGGTACAGATTTTGCTATTACCTTCATCTTTACTTTGGATTGCTTACGATTCTCTCTCTCTTTTAAGGTAGATGCATTTTATTTTTTATATTTCATCATGGGTTCGCATGTTCAACATTTAGAGCACATATCAATTCGGATACATTCTGCACATAACTTTTTTTGTTTGTTTTATTAAAGTCGTGATATCTTGAATCTTTAAATTTAAATTGAGTTGATTTTTGTAGTTATTGAGTTTTCCATAGTTTTCTGCATCATCGTCACTTTGGTCTTGGTGATCCTTGTGGTCATCCTTTGCAAATGGTTTGAACTTCAATTATCTACACATCATAAGTTTTGTTGTCTTCTAGGTCTTGTTGTCATATTATAACGTTTTATACATTTTATTTTATTTGATTACTGCTCTGTGCCTGAACCTTTTATTGGAAGGTATGGAGTCTAAACTTCTCTGTGAGACCTTAGGCTTCAGTAGTTTTTTTCTTTCTTTTGTTATAGAGGTAAATTATATGGTTTTACAGTTAACTTGTCTGCAGCCTTATATTTTAGAGTGATAAGTTCTTGAGTTTTGAGTAGGGTCAACGATGTAGTATTTTAATTCTAATTTGACTTAATATTTTTTGGTCAAATTTATCTTGTTCTTCTTTAGTTTCAAATTTTTAAATGTAACCCTATTTGAATCATCAAGATGGGGTTTATATTCACGTGAATCCTTTTTGTGTAGATTTGTGAATGATGCTTAATCTTATACTTGCACATGGTAACAGTTATACGAATTGTTAAAATTTAAAAGCAATACATGCAGAGGTACCATCCTTTTTACTGGTATTTATGCTTCGTGGCTGCGGTATGACTTGGGGTTTTGAAATTTTATCAAGAAATTATAGTCTTAGAACTTTACATTTGTATTTGTTCACAAACATGCATAGATTCATACACTATAAAAACTTGAACCATGCACTCGCACAGCCCACTCCTGCATATGCTTGTGCAAGCCAGTGCTTCAATACCCGGCAACATGTGAAGCTCATGATTTTGATGAGTTTTGAACTATTTCCGAGATTGTCTTTTGTGACACTAGATGAGCCATGGATATAGAGTTGCCATAGGTTTTACATTAGCTTCACTCATTTGAGCAAGGTGATAAGACAGCCGCATCATTCTTGTTAAGAATCTTGGTGTTGATTTATTTACTTGGTTGTCCTTTTATTTAGAGTTATTGGCATTTCTTTGGATTATGATGTTATCTTTGCATTTAGATTTGTGGTTCAATTTTAAATTTTCATGCAATTTTTTGGTCAGGAATATGGTTTATGTACATGACTTATTGCTTGTGAAAATGTCATGCATGTATGTTTATGTACAGGACTTATTACTTGTAATTGCATGTCTGTCTTACAAAATGAATAATCCTTTGCAAATGCTAGAATTATTTAGGAAACAAAATATATTAGTTTAATGGTTCTTAAAATTATACGATTAATTCTTCTGATAACTATTCTTCTTTGAGCCCCTCTCTATATGTGTATGTGCATGTGTTGCCTTTAGCTTCTATATCTAGATTCAACTTGACATTTTAGTTACTTTGTATTTAAATAGCTATATATTTGTGGATCAAACCTAATCATTGTTAATTTATATATGTACAGGGTTTAGTGAAGAAGATTTTTCGCTTTTGAACTACTATTTTTCAAGGAGGTGGGACAGATCATTTCTTGTTCTCTGCTAGAGTAGTACCTGTGCAATGTAGCAGCATTGATTCAAGGCATGCAGATGTTGCCTGTAGCTTGTAGGGAGGTCTAATACTGTTGCCTTTTTAGCTAAAATGGTGAATTTAACTTTAATATTGGTAATGTTGTTGCTGGCTGTCTTCTGCAAATATATCTTTTATTTTGTTTGCTAATTCCTGTAACATTATCTACTTTTATTTTATAGAAATAAAGTTTTGTTCAATTTGGTGCTTTAGCTGTTAAATTTTAATATTTTGTTAAATTATAGTATATTGTATTTAAGCAGTCAAAAGCAAACATCACCATGCATCTTATTTTTTAAATTTAAAGTAATTTTAAAGCTTTATTTGATTAAAAAAAAAGAAGCTAGAATAAAAAACTTATTAATTTAATAATTAAGTTGTACTAATAAAAATTTTAAATTTAAAATGAAATTCAATAAATATAAAATTTTAAATTTAAAACAACACTTTTACTGGCACTTTAAAGTGCCGGTAAAAGCTTTTAAATTTAAATTTAAATTTAACAAATATAAAAATTTTAAAATTTAAATGGGATTTTTACCGGCACTTTAAAGTGCCGGTAAAAGCATATTACTTTTACCAGCGTTTAAAAGCGCTGGGAAAAGTTATGCCGGAATTTGCAAAACTTGTACCGACGCCAAAATACATGAACGCCGGCAAACTTTTACCAGCATTCACCTAGCCGGTGGTTAGCCGGAGCTCAACAAACCGCCGGTAAGGTTTTTACCGGCGGTTTATATGTCTTTTACCAGCACTTATAAGCGCCGGTAAATGTCAATTTTCTTGTAGTGTGTTCATGGTTATTATCGTTAAAATCAAGGTTGTAAATATCGTATCAGAGAACGTTTCGTTTTTTCTTTTTACAATGAGATATATCGGTATCAGTTGTTTCGGTATATTATTTCGGATTTTTCGGTTTAATTTTAAAATATTTATAAACTTTTCATATATGTAATAATGTTATTAATAATAAGTAAAATAAAATATAAAATATTTAATATTAATAATGATAAGTATAAAATTAATAAAATTACTCATACAACAAATAACAATTATTTTTAAAATTGTTAAAATTGTTAATGCATTTACTTAATTCATTATTTATGTATTTATTAGTTTTACTTTAGTATCAAAACATATAATAAAACAAAAAAAATTAAATTTTCTTGTAATGTTTGCGTACCAACTAAAACAGTCAATTTAACCGAAATTGACCGAAACCATCCGAAATTCATGAAACCATCCGATATTATCCGGTACCAAAATTGGTACGAAAAATCAACTCAAGTGTACCGGATTTTATGAAAATTGAAGCGTATTGGCCGGTACGATCGAAACCGAAACGGTATTAACAACCATGGATTGGATACTACAATAGTGAAATTAAAGAATGGGAATGTGTTTAGATGTAAATGTAACAATAGCGATGTGGTGAAGTGTAGTGACTAAAAGAAAAAATGACCATTAAGGATACTAGAGTAAAATTTATAAAAAATAAAATTCATAATAAATAAATAATTTAAAATTATTAAAATTATTTTTATAAAGTAACAACTCTCTTATTAAATTAAAAATTATTAAAATTATCAAATAATAAATTTATTATTATTTTTTATGTCTATTTTAATTTTATTTAATATTTTAATTTTTTTATTTAATAAATAATGATAAATTATTTTATATTAAAATAATATATTTAAAAGTTTAAGTAATAAAAATTTTAATAATTATATATCATAAATATAAAACATTATTTATTTAAAATAAAAAATAATTAAATTAAAATTAAAAAAAAGCAAGTAAAAAAAAAGTGAGGAAGGGAGGGGCGGGCAAAAGAATACCAATCGCTCAAGCAACACAGACTTGGTCTAAGGGTCACTCTTTCTTGAGAAAAAATAGACTCAAGATTCAAATTTCATTTTCCGACGTGCCTCCCTAAAAATATACCAATGGCTCACCACTGTGCCACACTCTCATTTCGTCGAACAAAACATTGCAATACAGTGCCCCAACTGCACTGCACTGGGGCAGTGATGATTGTGGGTTCACGACACGTGAAGAGAAAAAGCTGAAACTATCCGACAGCATTTGGGGCCAAAAGACTGAGAAAAGAGGTAATTAAGGTAAGAATGAGGATAGGATCTTGGAAGGCCGAAGCAAATCCAAGGATCATATCAAGCTTTGCCATAGGCAGCATTCTGAGCTTTCAGGAGAGTTTGGTTCTGTTCATGAGTTAACCTTTTGTGCTGGTCTCTTTTTCTTTTTGAAAGGAACCCAACATCAATGTTGATTCAGACAAATAATTAAACTGGTCTTACTTGTCAAAAATATCAAAAATAATAAAGTGACCAGCAATGTGTTAGATGGCTCCATACACCGAGCTCTTACCATCAGATGGTCCCAAATCCCTTGTAATTGTTTCATCGAAAAAGCAATGGATGGTGGGAAAGAAAATTGGAAGGATATAATACAGATGATCACAAATAGACAACTTTGTCTTTCATGAAATTAGTCAATATTGTTTTGTTGCCTGAAGTGGTCAGTATGTTGTCAACTCGCCAGCTTGTTTTCGTAAGGATGTTGTTTGCAGTGTGTGGAGATCCACACTCAATGATCTCCTAAGATATTTTTTGCTTTAATTCGACAGTTTTACTCCACAAAAGATGATTACAGGTTAAAGTCTTTATGTATATACTATAACAGATTTTCATAATATCCTGATCGTGTCAAACAGATAATTCTTTTGTTAATGGAACCCCGAAATGTACTCCAAGCTGAGGAGCCGACAAGACAATAAGTTACTCCACTCATTCATTTTTGATTGAGACTTGATTTTCTTTATTGTGTTTCTTAGTGCTGTGCTATCATGTTGTTTCTGGAATTAAGCGAAATTAACTAACTATTACCTTGATTTGCAACCACTCTTTGGCCATGGCAGAATCACCTACTGGTTCAGAAGTGGTACGGAAATAAGCCTCAGGCGATCTTGGCTCTACTTTGAGCTTCCTGCAAAATGGTAACCATAGCTCAGAAAACCGTGCAGCTTCTAACAAAGCATAGAACGTTAAGTCTGAGCAGCCATCATCAGATAGATAAACACTGAGCTTCTCAGGTGGGTAGTCATAAGCCATAAGTGATAACACTGTGTTAATCACCATCGTTGGTGGCTCCATTCCAGGATCTGCCGTGCAGACAAAAACGTCCACTCCTGGCAAAGCTTCTTCACCATACCTGTAATTGCGAGGAAAACTCTCTGCATTAGTTTTTTCAAAGGTGAATCCATAGAAAAGTAAAAATGAAAGAGGGAAAGCTGATCAAAAGAGACCTGGAAGAGAGCCTATCCTTGAACGTGTTACGAAAGACAGGGTTCCATCTAACGACTACAGTGATGAAAAAGTAGAAACTAAACCAGAGTTCAGCAAGAAACATTCCAACCCAAGCCCATCTCTCAGTTCTTCCTTCCATTAACGGAAAATAACTCACTCTGTAGAAACAAATGAAGCAGATTCCCACGAAGATTGAAGCTGCATATAAACGAAACAAAACTCGTCCCCTGGCAGGCCTGGTTTCGAAAAGAGGAAGATACCCATTACTTCCCATTTCGCCTCTCTCTCCACTGCTTTGTTTAAGATGAGTGAGACTTGATCTTGATGTGCATATATATACAAGAAACCAACTTGTTGGTAAAAAAAAAATAATGTGATTACGTATTGTGTTACTTATGATGATGAATGTGATTACGTAACATAGTTGTAGTTTGAATAAAAAAATATTGACGTAAAGTGAAGTATCTATTTCATTTTATACCCAAAGATGGTACGCAACAATGAAGGCCAAGCACTTAAATATAGACCATGGAATATCTTCTAAAAAAAGTTGAAATACTATCAGTTTAATTATTATTTTGTAACAACCCGTTACCACATTTTTCACCTTATTTTACACAATTCATCCGGTTGGACTGTCTGTGATACTTCACTTTTACTAACTGTTAAACAAATTTACATAACATTGTTTATATTATACACATCCCCTATCTTAGTTAATCAGATAAGTAGTACTGCAGACATGTCTAAATACAGAAAATAAATGATCGTACCTCATATAAATCAGTAGGTCTGTCACATTGTCCTTTGTGTACAGCCGTGATCCACAATCAATTGATCTCATAATCTTTAAAACCTGAATTGTTTAAAATTAAGGGGTAAGCAAACCACGGCTCAGTAAGAGAGTTATATGTCATACTTGATATTCAGCTATCTATATGCTGAAAATATTTTTTTCTTTAAAATCTTCCTACCTGGCTCTAGGCTCACATGTAGGAAGGATACTACAGTCGGCTAGGGATCCAGATAGAGTAAGGCAAGTATTTTAAAATACCTGACTTGTTCCGGAACCTAGAAGCAACTGTAGAGAGTATTAAATCCATTTTTCTCAAAACGATATGACTTTCGTTTTTCCCACAGAGTAAACCACTTATTTCTTTTCACTTCAGTATCCTTTAAAACACGTGACAGTACAGTTATTTGTAAATATCCAATCACTGGATAAACACTTCTTTGATTATTTCTATCTTAGAAATAATTCTTATGTTATTCTTTTAGAATAAACTTCTATTTCTCTTTTCAAATCAGTAACCGTATCGTACAGTTCAGTAAAACAATATATTCAGTATTCAGTAAAACAATATCTCGATACGGTTCAGTCAGGAACAGTAAATAGTAGCTACCAATTTAGTAAATAGTATACGGTAGCTTTCCGTTCAGTAAACAGTAAATGGTAGCTTTCAGTTTAGTAAAACAGTAATCAATGGCTACCATTTCAGTACACAATACAGTTCTGTAAACACAGTATTTTGGTACGGTTTTTCATTAGTAAACAGTAACTAGTGATCAGTACAGTAAACAGTACAGTAAATAGGATTCCGCAAATCCTTTCAGTAAACAGTAATCATTGTGTGAGACTAGGCATCAAATAAATCATGCTCTCATTGTTCCCTCAGGAGCACAAGTCGTCCGCTTTTGGGGTGCACCCGTAAGCCATCGCCCCTCACGGCTACCTCTGCTAGATCTATGGCCATAATCTATAGGTGGTCCTCGGGTCCACTTGCCAAGTGACCTTGAGACCGCTGATGACTTGGCGGGTCCATCAGCCTTGTGACGCCCTGAGGTGCACTCGTTGGTCCATCGACCGAGCCACCGCCCCAGGTGGGTCACTCAGTTACATGAATAATAATACATGAAACTAGGAGCCTAAAGTCTCAAAACAGTATAAACCGTACCATAACCTTTATGGATTTTAATCACAGTAGTGTAAAAACATTTCACAATTATCCATAAGGCTCACATGTATAAATCATCACCTTTATGAAATTTATAATTTAAATCACATTTCTCAAAATATTTCATAAAGGTATATATCATGTTTTCCATACGATGAAGACAGTTTGCAAAATCATCACTGAAAGTATAGAAGGGCAAAACTGTCTTTTTCCACAATAAAACACATATGCCCGCTTTTCCGTGCATTCAATCGAAAACATGGTTTTGTAATTATCGGAATTTCAAACAAATCATTTTTATAATTTATGAAAATAAATTATTTATTTTCTAACTTTAAATTCCCATCACCATGTTTTCTTCTAAAAACACGTGTAGAGACCTCTAGTCTCGAAATCATAATTTTTCTTCATTTCTTAACCTTTATGGAATTTTCATAATTAATTATTTCCATAATTAAAACCATAAAGGTTTTATGTAAAATCAAGTGAATATTTAAAAATATTTATAAAAATATTCACTTCAGTCTCTTTTTCATTTTCATTTCGTTCCACGTGAAATATCACCTACCGGGTAAATTTTTTTTCGGTGATTTCCTTTTTACCATTCTCAAAAACATGAATATTTTAAAATTAAATATCACTATATTCATATTTCATGAAATTTACTTAATTTCTCGATTTTCATACCTGAAAATAGATTCACGTGAAATCAAATCTTTTACTTTGGTTTTCGGTGATTTTCGATAAATTTCAGTAATTTTTTTTTGATAATTTTTGACAGTATAACAGCTGCCGATTTGACTAGCCTCCTGCACGGAAAATACAATTTATACTTCTCAACTGGTATTTCACCATAATTTGAAACCGATAAATCACCACAATTTTCAAAACTAATCATTATAAATTGCATTTATAAATTAAATGCGTAATTTAAAACATGTGACCGAATATCCTTACAGGCGGCACATGTCTCCCTTACCTGTTTCGGGTCGAGGACTGCCTCTCGAAGGTCGCGCCCGTGTTCACCTCCCCCGATTCCATCTTCTCGGTCATCGAGAAAATTTTCTGGAAATTAAATTCTAAAATTTAGAATTTTTCCGTAATTATTTAAATTAAATACTCGGAATTAAATCCCGAATTTCTTATCGAATTTCTCGGATTTTTCGGATTTCTGAATTCCCGAGATTTCTCGTAAATTCCGAAATTCCCAAATCCCGGGAATTTCTCTTTTTCTCTTTTCTTTTCTTTTCTTTCTTTCTTTTCTTTTCTTTTCTTTTTTCTTTTTCCTTTTTCTTTTCTTTTTTTTCTTTTTCCTTTCTTTCCTGGCCGATTCAAGCCCTTCAGACTGGTCGCCTTTCCCTCACCGCCGGTTCTTCTCAGGCGACTGGTTCTCTGGCGGTTCGGTGGCTCAGCAGCTGGCCGACGTCGAGGCGAAGCTGTCGGTGGTCTCAGCTTGGCTGGATCGGCGGCACGGCGGCGAATCGAGTCGGTTTTCCCTCGGTTTCTTCTCCTCCTCCGTCGGCCTTCCTCCGCCGTTCCCCGCGCCTTCGGTGGCTTCCCACGTCTTCCTCTTCCTTCGGCAGTGGTGTGGATGCAGTGGCGATAGTCGATTTGGCCGGCACCGCCAGATCTAGTTTTCCTTTTTTTTTTTCTTCCGGTTTCGCTGGTTTTCGCCGGTTTTCGCCCCTTTTCCGTTTCTGTTTTCGCCGTTTCTTTCCTCTTTCGGTCACCGGCGTCCTCTCCTCTCTTCGCCGGTGCCGTCTTCCTCTCTCCCTCCTCCTCTCTTGGTCGGCCGACGGTGGCCGGCCTCGCCTGGGAAGACAGAATCGGGGAATCCCGATTCTTGTTTTCTGTTTCCCTTTTTTTTAATTTAATTTATTTATCTTATATTATATTTATAACTATATTATAAATATAATATTAATATAATATTATATAGTATTCTACTATATAATATCATATAGATACATATATATTATATATCAACACATATTTATTTAATATATATATATATCTACATACTTTTTAACTTAATTTACATTTATATATTTTATATAAATGTAATAATACCAATAATAGTAATAATATAATATATATTGTATTTACAATATATATATGTACAATTCAAATGTAAAATCATATTTACATTTCTTTTCAAATATGTATATGCTTATATATACATATTCTGTTATATTTAATACATATGTATTATTTAAATTTATACAATAGTATATATATATCTATATATACCTCTGTATATATTAATATATACTATATTATATCTCAATACATATCTATTCATTTAAAATTACATTTATATAATTTATAATTATATAAATATATTCCCCTTTCATTTCTCATTTTCTTATTTAATTTGGATTTCCATTATCCAAATTAAATTTCCTTACTTTCCTTATTTAATTTCTTTCACTTAATTTTCTAATTTCATCACTTCCTCAATTCTCGGAATGTCCACAATATTCCGATTCTCACAATTTTATTTATTTATTTCCACTGTTTATTTTCTCCAACATTTATTTTCAATATTTATAATTTTCAACAAATGGAAAATTTACGGTTATCACATATTTTATTTTCAATTTTAGGTTTAAAATATGACTTACATTATTTTGGATGTTAGATTAAATTTAAAAATACCCTATGTAAAAATTAGAACACCAAATAATTGTAAACAATAACTATGCGTACCTGTTTGAAGCAGATATCAATGAAAGTGGAAGCATAATCATTAAGATTATGATTAGGCAGATGTCTTCTTCCATTTCTCCTTTAGGGTGGCTTTCAATGGGTAGATACCAATACGTTGAGAAGTGAAGAAGGGACTTAACCTTATATTTGTAGTTAAACCTAACAGTCTCCCATCAAAGACTATTAAGTTCCAAGCCAACATAACCACCATACCACACTGACCCAATTAGATGCACAAAAGCCCATACTTATTGATCACAATTAATTATTTGAGCTTACTTGCATGTTTTCATACAAGGACTAAATTATATCAGCCTCTTTTATTAAAACTCAAAACTACCAATTAATAGCAGTCCACCTAATGGAAAAGTCTAACATTCTCTCACTTGGACAATATTAATTGGGGTTTTTAACTTTAAGAAAATTTATTTTTATAAAACAAAACTCCAAGCTGATTAACTTTATTTTTAACGTGACAACAATTTGAAAACAATTTAGCACTTAGAAACAACATCTTAATGATCATGTTCAACGTGACCAACTAATACCGAATCATGGCAGCAGTTGTGCCCTTTATTGATCCAAGACCAATCCACGGTTACAAATACTAGTGAACACATCAACAATGGATCTTAGTGTGGCTGTGTAGTAAGAAAATAGACCCAACAGTGATCAGATGTGTTACTTTCATTGTCAGTCCTCCGATTTCTTCTTAACTCGCTGAGAAATCTATTTAGCAACCAGATGTGCTGGTATGTCTCTTCATTGTCCTCGAGGTTATAAATTGGTATCACTTACCGAGACATACCCTCATTGACGCAAAGTCAATTTCACAATATTCTTTGATGTACATGTACAAAACTATTAGCATGACAGCACGAGATATAAACCAATGATAATCATTAACTGACATTTTAAATGAAATATCACATAAGTATTTCAAACATAAAGTAGTCTCAATATAGCATGATGTATAACATGAGAGTTCAATAACAAGTAACACACTTCCACTAAACCAATACATCAAAAGACCTCAAAACACCAAATGTCTTTTTAACATGCAATACCTTATGGATATTTTCAAGTCAAACTATACCTCATAGGTAATTTTACAATCACAAACGATGCATTTAACCAAGTAAAGAAACCCAAAACAATAGTGGTTTCAAATATCAAATCACAATGCATTTATCATCAAAATGAAAATATCAAAATTCTCATACAGAGAAAACATGTCATCATCAAATCACAATGACTCCCACTAATCCAGTGAATTACAAACATACTCCAATAGTTTTTAAATGATCAGCAGGAAGCATAATAATAAATGGAGTCACAACAAAGTCATGTATTGTCTACCCTGATGACAAATGTGATAACTAATATTGTTCTTGGATTTCATAATGTCACTTTAATAAATCACTTACAAAATTACTAACAGATTACAAAATTTTCATATTCATGTGTTTACACTATATGTCCTTTTAAGCATGTGTTAAACAATAGCCTAAGTGCTCCCACTAACCTTAATACATATGATAGCTCCAAAACAATGATTTTAGGACATTTATGAGTTCTCAATACTTTCCAAAATATGTGAACTCCCACTGATTTTTACTTCCTTTAAAAGAATAGTTTTTGACTCAATAAAATGTAATATAGT
The DNA here is from genome assembly GCA_031772115.1 of Heritiera littoralis. Classification (NCBI taxonomy): domain Eukaryota; kingdom Viridiplantae; phylum Streptophyta; class Magnoliopsida; order Malvales; family Malvaceae; genus Heritiera; species Heritiera littoralis. The sequence continues at coordinate 1,275,140 of JAPDPK010000114.1, forward strand.
CAAAACCTTTATGTTATTCTTTCTTATAACTTCAAAATCAATTCTAAATAGAAGAGGAAGACTATTAAAATTCTTATTTTATCTTAAAAATCAGTTTAGGTAATTTATAGATATAAATAATATAAACCAAAACAAAATGAGGAAGATTAACAAGGAATTACCAAAATAAACACAAAACAAATAATTTACTTATTTGCATAAAATTTATTCCTTTAAAACTCTCACACGTGCGATAAGTGTAAAACAATGTTCTTCCCCTCACGTGTGAGTTCCTTAAAAAAATTCATTAATGTTATTGAAAACACGTTGTCAACAAATGGCAACAATATGCCCTTGAAACAAAATTTGTGCTGATTTTGATAATCTTAACTAAAATACTAAAATCAATAGCTTAATTGAGAGTTGAACAACCAATATAAATATTTATCAAAATGAACTATATTTCAACAACTCTCAATTTTACATAAAACATTATTAAAGTGAGATATCATATCAGGTCTAAAATATATATCCTTATGTGGAAGTTATTTTAAGTCACAACATACACAATGTAAATACTAAGATGTGATAATTAAAGTGACTAACACCCAAGAATTTATCATTTATGGCAGACACAAAACTATGATGACAATTATTTAATAAACTCAAACTGAGTACAAAGACCAATCAATTGTCAAAATAGATCATCACACTAATCAACTTAATTTATTTGTCAATCTTATCAATAATAACTAAGGTGCTTCAAGGACAAATTTATATCAGGCAAACTCAATATTTAGAAAACACGTTATCCCTTATATGTTCTCAATTTAAACAATTACGAATACAAAGACTTTCAAAAATTTATCCCCTTTGGGCAGATATATTTTCTAGGTCCATGTATCTTTAATTTTATAATTATATTCACGATTATCTCCAAATAAAAAAACACATGATAACCCCCTTTGGGCAGATTGTCACATGTACTAACTTAAATACAATCTCATAACAACATAAGAAATTTCATAATTAATTCGGTTTCATTAATTTTCTTATGTTTATTATTTATGTTTGTGATCATTCCAAGCGAGATACTAAATCTCAGTGTACCTCAATGGATCACTTAACAACTTAAAATGCCAATATAAAACTTAAACACATTAGAGAACTAATTTCAAGTCATGTTCCATAATCATTTTATCAATCAACAAAAGCTCTAAGCATGCCATATGACCAAGTAAATTGCCTTAACAATTAATAATATTTTCACTATGGCATCAAAATCATTTTAATCATAACTTTAAGAAATATCAAAATTAACATTGATAGCCCACACAAACATCTATCAATCCATTACTTTATACTAACATGAGATTTTACACATTCCATTTTCTTCATACCATAAATCTCAACATGATGGCATATGATGAAAGTCAAGAACACAACAATCATGTGCACACAATAATATATAATGCTATAATGCAATCTCATGTATAAAATAATATTATAGGAAATACAATAATTTCAGTATCAACAAGCATGAGTTGTGACATAAACCTTCAAGGCAAATTAATCTTACAAGCCTCAACAATAATGCATTTCAATCAAAACTTTAACTTTAATAACTTAAATTTGCAAAACTAATCTTTTGCTTACACCCATAGATTGAAATCTTTACTCATTTATATATTTTACTATCACAACTCATTTGATATATATTGCCTAGGATTCTATTATAATATATTTCTTATCTTATGACACTGAAGTCATATCTCCAATATTTATTAATGGATAAATTCTACCAACCGCTCTCTCATTGAGAGTACACTTAATTTAGTAAGTACTTTGAGAAAATACAAAATTTTATCATTAGTCTTTAATAATCTATGTGGGCAATTTACTACACAATTAATTAACCAAAGATTTTCTACAACATAATTATACCAATTTAATAATCCAAGACTCTCTCACTGTTTTAATCAATTAGCATAACTAAATTTTTTCTTTAAATCTCAACAACAAATATTGTTTCATGTCCATGACAAATGTAGAGTTTAAGCAAAAATCATAAATCACATCATGCACCTCTTTAAGCTTTAAACTTAATGCCTAAAATTTCAAATAAAAACATGTGATGTATAAAATTAATTGCATTACAAGCACGTGAAACATATTTAACTCACATAAAACATGCTTTCAGACTTAGCAAATATTAATTCCACAGTCATATTCCATAAATACATAATCAGTCACTAACATTAATTTTCCAGACTATGGCAACATAGCAATGTAACAATTTTAGTGATCATGCATGAGATTATTATTTCTCATGGATCTATAAAACTTAACAATATTTAAAAACTCACAAAATTTTCTCAAATAAAAAAAAATTATCGTCACAAAATGCAACATTTCAACAGTAGAACGATAATCAATTATAACATTCAAAACTTAATGATTATGTTGAAGAAAACACCCATGACTAAATTAAGCTCTAAATCAATCACAATTATATCATTTTATCTATTCAATTAGAGTTACTTTATCTTTTATACTGTAATTATCACAGAATTTAACAACAATTTTCAAGACAATAGAATGCAACATTTAACTTTGAGCAATAATCCAAATAGCATTGATCCATTGTGTACTATTTGTCATCGAATTGAAGAGCCCAGGTGCATTATAACAAACTCTCCTTTGGGCAGAGAATGTAACATGCTAATAGGTATTCTTCACATGAAGCAAATATGAGAATATCTTAATTTTTGAAAAGTCTATCCCCTTTGGGCAAACAGACCTTCTAGAGTAGTAATTCTCAACCGTAGTGCTCCATGTCCTATTCCAAATTACCAAACACAATAACCCCCTTTGGGTAGATTTATGAAAATCATTTGAAAATGAGTTCAATATAATTTCTATCTATGCTGGCTGTAGACATCTTAGTTTTTTCGGATTTTAAAATTTGTTGATTTAATTTTATTGATAACTTCGATCTTATAAACCTATTCGATTTGGATCAAATTCAATTGGCTTGATATTGCATTTTCGATTAACCTTTAAAACTTTTGAGATTTTAGATTTTAAATATAATTTGGTTTTTGCATTTTGTAAATTGGATTTTGAGCTGTGGTTTCAAATCCAAATGAAATGGTATACCCATATTTTATTTATTATTCATTTATTCTTTTTTTCCTTATCTTTATTCATTAAAATTACTTTGGAAAATTATTTTTGAAAAAGTTCAATAAAGGAGATATGATTTTAGAACTCTTAAAAATTGTTTGGTATTCTCGTTCGTTTTACGACATGAAATTAATTTTGTATGGATAAAAAATGATCAACAGTAAAACTCTTTCAACAATAAAAATTTTGAATAAAGAAAATTAATTTCAGAAAAAAAATTTTGACAATAAAATCGATAGAATAAATATCGCAATTATGTCTTTGACTTCTATAAAATTTTTAAATGATACAATTGACTGGAGAGATATAATTGGGCTGCCGCACGGTGCTATGGGGAGGAAATAGGCTGGAATTTCCTTTCAAGAAGAAACAGTAAATCAGGAAAGAAGACAAGACAAAAGGATTTTGTCCCCTTTTTTTTTTGTCAAAATTTGCGGTTTGCTATTGATAATTCGTATTGCATAAAATATAAATTTTTAATAAAATTCTTCTAGATATCTCCAACACAAAATATTTTTTTAACATTTACTTAATTTATGTATACTTTTTATTAAATTCTAACCTATGTCATTTTTGTATTTATTTTTTGTATCATTTTTATTATTCTGTCATATAAAAAATTATCATATTATTTTATCATATCTAAAATTATCATGCTTTTCATCTATTCACAAGTCATGAGCAGCTTGTGGATGCTTGTTGAAGTAGGCTGGAATTTTTCTTAAAGAAGAAATAGCGATGCACGAAAGAAGAGAAGACAGATGGATGTTGTCTTCTTTAGTCAAATGTACGGTTTACTAAGGAAAAAAAATAAAAAAACCCCTTTTTTTTCCCTTTGCAAGCCGTAAACATCATGTAAACCAGTAAACGTGTGAAGGCCTTTTATTTTATTTATTTGTTTGCTTCTTCTTAGACTCGGTAATTTGTGTTTTTAATTTATTTTTATTTTATATAAAACCGTATTTATATAATATAAAACACTAAAATTTTGTATCAAAATATGTATTGATATGAAAAGTATAAAATCTTATTTTTAGCTTTACAATATTGATATACAATTTTTACTTAATTTTAATTTATATCATCTTCGTACTTTATATTTGTATCATTTTATATCGTGTGATCATGTCGTATCTATTATTGTCAAGTTTATTTCTTGTGAAGGCTTCTTGAAGTAGGCTGGAATTTTTTTAAGAAAAAGTGAAGCAGGGAAGAAGACAAGACAAAAGGATTTTGTCTTCTTTAGTCAAATGTTTACTAAGGAAAAAAGAAAAGAAAAATTTTTATCCCAATTTTCTCAAGAGCTGATCCCAATAGAGCTATAGACGAATAAAACATGAAAAAATAAACTGATGCCCCCATTTGCTCATTTGTTTTTAGTGACTTTCGTGTTCGGTTTGTGTTTATTAAAGAATTTAGTTTTTACATTTAAGTTTGTTCATCTGTTTCGAAAGGATTGTTCATTAAATTTTTGTAAACAAACTCGTTCATTTTAAATGAATGCGTTTGTAAACAAGTGACTTATGTTTTTAATTTATTTTTATTTTATATAAAATCTTATTTATATAATGTAAAACACAAAAATTTTGTATCAAAATATGCATTGATATGAAAAGTATAAAATCTTATTTTTAGCTTTACAATATTGATATATAATTTTTACTTAATTTTAATCCATATCACCTTCGTACCTTATATTTATATCATTTTTATATCGTGTGATCATGTCGTATCTATTATTGTCAAGTTTATTTCTTGTGAAGGCTTCTTGAAGTAGGCTAGAATTTTTTTAAGAAAAAGTGAAGCAAGGAAGAAGACAAGACAAAAGGATTTTGTCTTCTTTAGTCAAATGTTTACTAAGGAAAAAAAAAAAGAAAAATTTTTATCCCAATTTTCTCAAGCGCTGATCCCAATAGAGCTATAGACGAATAAAACATGAAAAAAATAAACTGATGCCCCCATTTGCTCATTTGTTTTTAGTGACTTTCGTGTTCGGTTTGTGTTTATTGAAGAATTTAGTTTTTACATTTAAGTTTGTTTTGTTTCGAAAGGATTGTTCGTTAAATTTTCGTAAACAAACTCGTTCATTTTAAATGAATGCTGTGAAATCCCCCAATTTCATGTACTTACTCCATAATTGTGAAGTATTTTGGCTTAAATGAAGTAAATAGATAGGAGGATTATGAAGTATAAATGATGTATGGAACATGGAAGAAGTAATGAAATGGAAAGTCAAATAGTCAAGGAATTTAATGGACATCAGGAAAATAATTGAGGTATGAGAAAAGAATTAATATCAGAAAATTATGTAAGCAAAGACAAGTGTTATATGGAAGAAAGGAGACCCATTAAATGAATGGTCAAATAATAATGGTTAAAAGTTAAGATGAAAGGATTTAATTAGATGATGATAAAACAATATCAGAATTTTATGTAGTTAAATGATATAGGTGACTGATATGAGAATGGAAGAAAAAGAGAATTAAAATATCAGACATTTAATGTAATTAAAATAGACATGTGTCATATGATAAAGAGAAGAGAATTAATGGTCAAATGTTAATGGTCAAGGGAAGTATGGCTGAGATTTGGATGAGATGATTAAGTGATAAAGAAGCATTAAATGAACTTGATGAATCATCCCCATCAGCTATCACCAACGTCAGCCACTCTTTCCAGCCCTCTCCTTCTCGTTCTCTCCATTTCTCCAAGTTTCCATAAGCTTCCATTCCTACTCCCCTTGATAAACACTCTTGTTTAGTAACCAAATCGTTTAGCTAGTTGAACGAAAATTGATCCTTGTCATTAGACTAAGTGATATCCGAAGTTTGGTAGATTGAATCCAAGTATTGGAGGAGATCTCAAAGTTTGAGATTTTGGTCACTAGCAAAAGGTAAGAGAAGAAGAGGATTTGTTTAATTATATTCATGGTATGGTGTTGTACTGAATTAGTATAACATGTTTATGAAAAATTCTTAAAGGTTTGCTTTGATATGATGATTTCAGATTTGAAGAAGAAAATGGTTAGGATTGGTGAACCAAGTGATTTCATGTTCTCGAAGTAATCGAGTAAGAAATTTATGTAACGGACGTAAAGCGGCTATGTCTGCATGTTTTATGATATATGTAAGTGATTTGGAAAGAAACACCATCTGATTTCATGCAGGAAAAATGACATTTTCGGACTTGTCTCTTAGTACCAATTAGGCTAGGGGCAGCCGACTGCCTTAAAAGGAAATCGACTGCCTAGAGACAACGAAAACGCCATTTTTCGAAAACCGACTCAAACCAGTTGACTGCTATGTAAGCCAGTCGACTGCTATTTACCCAGAAGCATTCTGTTTCAAAGCAGTCGACTGCTATATGGGACAGTCGACTGCTATTTGCCAAAAATGCATTCTGTTTGAAAACCAGTCGACTGCTATATGGGACAGTCGACTGCTATTTGCCAAAATGCATTCTGTTTCAAAACCAGCCGACTGCCTATATGACCAGTCGACTGCTATTTCTTAAGAAGCATTTTGTTTGAAAACTAGTCGACTGCCCTTATATGTTTTCAAAGATGAAAATATCGAAATTTTAAATGAAAATAATTTCGATAAATGAAAGTATGAAGCAGCAGCCGACTACCCTATGAGGCCAGTCGACTGCCCTGTTTTGAAAAGAGGTTTTCAAACCTATTTTCAGAAAGTATGAAATGTCATGGAAAGAAGCTTATGGCATATGTTTTGAGATTATGCACTTTCATGTTTCTAGTAGGGGCTCTGATCAAGTCCTGAAATGATGTATGTTATGGACTGAGGAACCATAAGTCAGGCCTCAGTCGCTACAGAAGGACACCTGACTAGTGTTAACTGTAGCCACCAACAGTTGGCCAATCTGTCTATATCACATGTTCGGCTAAGGGAGGATTCTTGGCCCTACGGGGTACGCCACATGATGATGATGATGATGATGATGATGCAGTGCATAACTCCATAAAAGTACAAATAGTTTTTATGTTATCAAAAAATATATGTATATGCGATTTCAAAGAATAAAGAGATCGAAAGTACTTGGTGTACTTGTATAAGAAGTTTTAAAAGAAGTATATGATGTATGATTTCAAAAAAGTATAAGATGTTTTAAGAGAAGTATGTATGTATGTAAATGATATTTGAAAGAAGTACTTGAAGTATGTTTTGAATGAAGTATATGACGTATGTTTTCCATGATGTTTTAAAAGAAACATACGATGGGTGTTTGCATATGCTACTTTAAAGAAGCACATGATTTACTTGATTTATAAGCATATGCTATTATGAACTTTCTATATTTGATGAAAGTATATGAATATGCTTTATAATGCTTTACATGACATTATAGAGCCAAGTAGGAAAAATGCATATAGAGGCATAGTACGCTCTTTTACATATTTTTCTTACTGAGCGTAAACTCACCCTTTTACGAACATTTTTCATACAGACTATCTGAAGTAATCCCTCGCTCTCGATAGAAGAGCCTATGAGTGGATCTTGAAAGTTTACCTTCGAGAGACGCTTCCCAAGTAGTATAGAAGGTATACTTATGTGATTATGCAAAGTAAATTGTAATTCAGCTATGGTACAGTACAACTAACATTAATGTATATAAGATGTCAGGGATTTAAGTTAAGATGAGATCCTGTGGAAACGGATGATACATATATACATGTATCATTAGTCTGTTTTATTGAAATTGAATTATTTATATTGAGCTGTTAGATATTAAGCTTAAGAAAGAAAAGAATGATTGACATTGACAAGCAAATCTAATCAAGTTAAGTGGAAATAGGAAAAAGTTAAATGGTAAGATGTAGTGACGGGGGTGTCACAAATGCGTTTGTAAACAAGTGACTTATGTTTTTAATTTATTTTTATTTTATATAAAATCCTATTTATATAATGTAAAACACAAAAATTTTGTATCAAAATATGCATTTATATGAAAAGTATAAAATCTTATTTTTAGCTTTACAATATTGATATACAATTTTTACTTAATTTTAATCCATATCACCTTCGTACCTTATATTTGTATCATTTTTATATCGTGTGATCATGTCGTATCTATTATTGTCAAGTTTATTTCTTGTGAAGGCTTCTTGAAGTAGGCTGGAATTTTTTTAAGAAAAAGTGAAGCAGGGAAGAAGACAAGACAAAAGGATTTTGTCTTCTTTAGTCAAATGTTTACTAAGGAAAAAAGAAAAAAGAAAAATTTTTATCCTAATTTTCTTAAGCGCCGATCCCAATAGAGCTATAAACGAATAAAACATGAAAAAAATAAGCTGATGCCCCCATTTGCTCATTTGTTTTTAGTGCCTTTCGTGTACGGTTTGTGTTTATTAAGGAATTTAGTTTTTACATTTAAGCTCGTTCATTTGTTTCAGAAGGATTGTTTATTAAATTTTTGCGAACAAACTCGTTCATTTTAAATGAATGCGTTTGTAAACAAGTGTTCATAAATCATTAAACAAATACGTTCGTGAACACACGTTCGTGAGAACAAATTAAATATTAAATATTAAAAATTCTATATAAAAATTAAATTCCACACACAGATTGAAATTATCCAACACGAATTTTTAAATATAATACAACTTAAGTCAACAATGTTTTATTAAAATTGACAAATAAAATTTTAAGTACAATATGTATCATGTACATATATATATATATTGGTATACATATATTAAAGTATCGTATATATGTGTGCATGTGTACACACATATGTGTAATGTGTATGTAAATGGTCATGGATAACAATGAGATTTTAACTTATTATGAAACTTTTATTAATTTAATTTCCATACATTATGTTTAAAATTTTAAAAAATAATTATTTTAAGTGTAATTGACTAATATAATTTTATAATTATTTTATTATTATATTTTATTAATTTTTTAAGCCAATAAAATTATATTGTATAAATATGTTTAAGAATTAGGTACTAATTTTTTAGGTTAATATCTTATAAATGGGTATATATATTATGTAACTTATATTAGTAATTTTAGTATTTTAATAAATGACAAACAAACAATAAACAAACAACAAATAATACTTTAAATGAATGAGTTATAAACGAACATAAAGTAACAAACAACAAACGAAAAACAAATGACACTTTAAATGAACGAACAATAAACGAGCCTATTCACAAACAAAAACAACCTCACCGCACCTCTGGTCATGTTCAATTTGTTTAATAAACAAATACCAAAATGTTTTTCGTGTTCGTTTGTTCAGCTTAAAAAATGAACATAAACAAACAGAAACTGAAAGGGTTCACAAACAGTTCGTTGAATGTTCTATTCGTTTACACCCCTAGATCTCAAGACTTGAATCCTGAATCTGACTTAGAAGACTGACACTTGCCTACCCACAGATCCAACCCTTGAGATTATGTTTGTTGTGTATTTCATTGTTTATTTACTTAATTCTTTATTTATTTAATTTTTGTTATTTGTTGTTTATTTTAATGTTATTTATTAATGTAAAATATTAAAAATTTTATGTACCTTTAAATAATGAAAAATACGATTTCATCATCGTCGTCGTCGTCATCGTCATCATCACCATCATCATCATCATTATTGAAGTTTTTAGTCCAATAGATTTTGGTAGGCTACATGATCAATATCTGAATTCACGTTAAATTGTTCATATGAATTCTCTTCCTCCACACATTCCTATTTATGGCAATATCTTCATCCAACTCAAATAGCTTCATATCTTTCTGAATTACTTCTTTCTATGTCTTTTTCAATCATCCTCTAGCTTTGACAATTCTTTTATCATTCACAGCCTCCACTTTTCTAATTAGAACATTTACAGGTTTACGTCGTATGCGTCCGAACCAACGTAAATGACTTTCACACATCTTATCTTTGATAGGTACTACTCCAACCTTCTTATGGATGTCTTCATTTCTCGTTTTATCATTCCCTGTATATTCGCACATCCGCTGCAACATTCATCGTGTTTAAGAAACAATAGATTATTAATAAATAAGATAATATAAGAATTTTTTATGATAACATCCGCTGCAACATTCATCCTCATTGGGTATGAGGGATTTTTAGGGCTTTAAGTCTATTGGATTTAAGTAGGTGATGAAGGAAAAATGGAATGAAAAAATAGCAAGAGAAAAAATCGGCAAATCATCTCTTGAAGCTCGTGCGCTCAATTGACTCAATCTCGACTTGGATTTTAACTCGTTTTAATTGGCTTGGAGTTGATAAATTTTTTTTTTATCTTTTTTTAATTTATTATTTTTATTCATGTTGTTTAAATTTTAATTTCTTAGAGCATTTATAGTTTTATTTTAAGTTTGTAATTAAATATTATGTTTAATTTCCTTGCATTTTGTTAAGTCATGAAATTTTAATAAATTTTGAAAATAAATGAAATTCGTTCGATGATGGGATTTCGGGAAATCACAAATAGTAATTCTTTAGCAATCTAGTGAGGATAAAAATTGTTAAACGTTACGAAAAGTATCAGAATATTTAAGTGATTTTCTTTTGACATAAGAATTTTTATCTACCTATTTTTGTAAGGACATGGCGTACCTACACTTTTTGTGGGCCAGGTCCTTACAAATAGTAATTTTTTAGCAATCTCTAAGCCAAATGGTTAGAAGTGACTTAACTTTTAAAGAGGTTAAGGGTTTGAATTTCTTCATACACGAGTTGGGAGTGGTAAATTTCGGGTATTCCTGACACATCTCGACAAAACCGTGAGGGGCCTATGGGGCTTCCAAAGCGAACAGTATGTTGTGAGTAAGGTCTGGCTATTAGGAGTGGATCCCTGGCCTACAAAAAGTGTGAGTACGCCATGTCTTTACAATTTTCTTGGTTCATTTTCAAAATAAAATAATGGACTATTAACAAATAATGGCAATGAAAATTTTTTCCGATGATGAGACTTTACGAAAATCACAAATATTAATTGCTAAATGATCTCCAAGAGAGAATAGTCCACTAAATATTATCAGAGTATTAAAATATTTAATGTGAATTTTCTATATACGGATCCTCATTTATTTTATTAAAAAGTAGATATTAATAGTTTTTAAAGAACAATAAAAATAAAAATTGTATGTGCATCATGTATTATATGCTTGCAACATATGCATTCCTCTTAATTATGAAAATGAGCGTGTATTTTTCAATAAAGAGATTCTGTAAAAGTCACAAGTAGTGATGTGCTAATATTTCCCTATGCGTAACTGTACTCTTGAATCCAAATTTTGTTTTCACAAACTTCAAAATTGTTTCTTTAATAAAACTTAAGTTTGAAATTTTGTTAAAAATATAAGTTTTTTAAGTATCCAATCACACTTTGTTAAAAAAGATCGATGACAACTCTTATTTTTTGTGTTTTCAAAGTCGTTAAGTGGGAAGTCTATGGATATAATCGTTACGACAATATATATTAATTTTTTGAGTAAGATGACTGTGCCACTGAGTTTATTTCATCCCTTTGTTGATCATCCACATCACTTAAGCTTTAGTTTTTTTTTATAAGAATGAAAATATTCTTTGCATATGCTTGCAATAGTTACCTCTAAAATCAAAGTCTCACAAGGTCAAGCTCTTTACTGTTTTGCACTACACATGCAAAAGTTCTCCCTAGAGGAATCGACAGAAGAGAAGCAGATCGAGGAAGAAAATTCAGCCATGGAGGACTGCACAGAAGAGCAACAACAGAGCAATGAAGAATAAACAACCCTGGAGTGTTGTAATATCCCCATTTGTGTGGACTAATTAAGTGTAATTAATTTCATATAATATTTTGTTAGTAGTATAATTTTTTATAAAGTGTGATTCATAATTAATTATATTAAATATATAATATATGTGTATAAACCTATAATGGGATGGGTTTGTACATGTATCCCATGGAGGGAGGTCCCTACTCTCAACCTCTATATATATGAGGCTGGCCCATTAAGTTTCATAACTTTCGTTGAAGAGGGATGAGAGTAGTTTCTCCCTCTCTCTCTACCTCTCTCTCTCACTCTTTCATTTTATCTTCGTTTCAGGTCTGAAGACAGTAAATGGAACGCTATCGGAGAGGGCTTCGACAACGCGGTAATGTGTTATAGCGGGATTGAACTCTCGCCCGCATTCAGGTCAGTTTTACTGCGATTCAATTTCGTGTTAGTGACTTGGTGAGATTTAACTAATTCCAGCAATTGGCATCAGAGCCAGACTCACCCTAAGGTCACTAACCATTTTTGTTTGAAGCTGAGAAGCCATAAAAGCTTACATTTAAGCTTTTGTATTTTCGAATTTTTTGGAAACCCATCCGATTTTCATGTGTTTTTGGCTTAAAAATTATAGATTTATTGTTGAAGAGGGTTTTAGGATGAAAAACCCCTTTTTTCCGGATCGAAAATGGTTGAAATGGGGAGAGAAATAGCCGGGTCGGGTCAAAAGACCCGTTTTTCTGTAACTCGCCCGAATGGGCGAAGAAGGTGATCGGGCGCGTGCAATACACGCGCCCGATAGCTGTTAGTATCTTGGGCGCGTGAATCCCACGCGCCCGTGTTTATTAATGGCGCGTGGTAGACACGCGCCAGAGCTGGAAATTAAAAAAAAAAGGATAATTTTTTTTTTTACGGGCTGGGCCCCTTTGATGCTTGGGCCACCGATTTTTTGGGCCCATATTTTGGGCATATATATTTTTTTTGGGCCTTTTAGTTTGTTTTGGTTATGATTTTGGGCCATATTGTATGGGATGGTGTATTTTTTTGGACCATCATTGTCAATATTTTTGGGCTTTTAATTTTGGAAATTAAAATACCATTTGTTTATTTTAATTATGCCATAATATTTAATTTATTTAGGTCAAATTAATTTTGTTGTATTATGGGCATTATTTATTTAATTTTATTAATTGGCCATTTAGTATTGATTTAATTTTGGGCAATTAAAATTAATTGATTTTGAGGCCATTTTGCCTAATTAACTTAGGGGCCATTTTGATTAATTAATTTTATTTGGCTATTAAATTTGGATTAATTTGTGGTTATTTTGCATAATTAATTAATAGGTCATTTTTGGATTATGATTTTAAGGGCCAATGTGATTAATTAATTATGGGCCATTTGGTTAATTATTTTGGACAATTTTGGCCATAAGCCATATTTTATTTAATAGCCATAATTAGTTGTTAAGCCCAAAATTAATGTAATATAAGTGAATTTTGGAGGAATTAATTTTGGAGTAATTTCTAGAAATTTAATTACTCATTTAATTCTTAATTCACTTAAATTTTGAAATATATATTTATGCCCATAAATTACTAATATTTGGCCTAATTAAATAAGTTTAGATAAATTATTTGGGTATTTTGTTGAGCCATTTTGGATTATGGTTTACTCATTCGTTAATAATTTATTTAAACAAATAAACTCTCTAGAAATGAAAATTGCCTTATTATTTGAATATTCACATTTATGTTGAATTAATTTAATTAATTAATGTTGGACTTGAAATTACTACATATGCTTCAGGAATTGCATATTTTGGATGTAGTTAATTTTGGTTAATAAATTTTGTGAATATTCTTAAAATTATAAATCATTAATTGGATTGGCTAGTACTTGCCTGTCGCAGGAATAGTCATGAAGATTTTTGACGATTTATTCTGATAATTTTAAAGATATAATAATAATAAGGCAATGCATAGTGATAGTTGCAGTTGCATAATTTACTAAGGTCTTTAGAAGTGGCTAGTCTCTCCCTGTCGGATTGTTAGTTGCTTTTAGAGATGCTTGGGATTGAGAGGATTCTGGTTGGGATATGACACGGTCTTCCTACCCTGTCGGTGGGCGATCATTCAGGTTGTATTCAACTAATTTTGTTTCATCCTCTGTAGTGTGTTGTGGAATAAATTTTGATATTGCTTGAATTATTCCACTAGCCTCCATATTGTGCAACTATCACATATCGAATTTCTAGCAGGATCAAATTAGATAGATAGTACGAATTATTCTCTACGGTTAGGGATATATATTGAACTAGGAAATAGTCCTGAGAGTCAATCTATCTTCTATACCCAATAGTATGAGCTCTTTGAGGACAAAATATTTGGAATTTTGAGAACACTTAAGTGAGAATTCTCTGATTATAAGGGCATGCCATTAATGAGCACATCAGAGAAAGTGTTCCAATTAGGAATAATTAAGAAGCATTTATGGATGCCATTAGAAAGTAGTTCACATAAGATCGATAAAGGTTGCAATAGGAGTTTGATTAGAAATATGGCAGATTCAGTACTACTTCCTTCTGGGATGGAGAATTGGAGATCTTCCAGTTTTACAGATCTCATTTAATGCAGAAGGAAGTATGGCATTTTAATATCAAAATTGATATTGTCATTCAAGAATGGGAGATCTTCCGGGTTAACAGATCTCATTTAGCCATAATGATGACATATGCCAAATATTACTGCCAAAAAGGAAATATTATTAAGAGGTCTCAATAAAAGGTCATTTTAGAAGAAAAAGAAATTTGTCAAGTCTATTTCCCATTCTAGTTTCATCAACACCTATAAATATCAATGTATGCCACTTCTGTAATAATCTTGGGCACAAGAGGTAGATTACAAGAGTCCTCTAGATTGGGATGTGTAAAAGGCATTCTGTTAGCTTTTATTTTGAATCCAATCTAGAAGATATGCCCTCTAACTATTGGTGTTTGGATACCGGTGCTATTATTGATAAAGCTATAAGCAACCGGAGATAGAATAAGGGAAAATTGTGGTGAATTGGGGTTATAGAGTTAGAATCCATATTGAAAACAAAGCCAGATTGTTGTTACATTTTGAAGCCAGTTTTGGAACTACTGTCAGTTTATACTTTTCATCTTGATAACAGAAAAGTATTTCTATTTAGTAACAACATGTGTATTGATTCTGGCATTCTGTGTAATGGATATTTAGTAGACTTATACCCCAATATTAGGTAAGTTTTCTTCAGTTGTGAATGACGTGACTATCGATTCAAATTATGATAGAATAAATAGGAAATCTGTCGTATAGTGGCGTAAGAGTTAGGGACATTTCGAGGCACATGAAGAGATTGTATTACGGGAGATCTTGCTGCTAATATTAAGGACATGATTAGCAGATATTGAAATGATTAGGAACTTATGTATACCGACATTTGTAGATCGTTTTCACATATTGTATTTAGTGGATATAAGTGTTTCATCATTTTACTAACGACCATTTCGATGTAGGTCATATGGAGTAATAGATCTGATCTTATAGAGGCCTTAGGCATTCTGATTAATTCCGCTGCGCTGCTTAAGGCAATGATCAGACAGTAGTGATGAATATCATGTTCGGTATAATGAAGCTAGGCGAAATCATATACCGGTTTTCGGTTAAGTGCACTATAGGATTATATATATATTGACGCCTAGTGTACGGTGCTTGGAATATTGAAACAGAATGAGATTACAGTTGCAGTCAATCGTACATTCTGATCTAATACGATTTATGTTAATCACTCCAAATCTTTAAAATTCGGGTGGAGTGAAATTAAAACTGCAATTCACATTCAAAGTTGATCTCCAAGCAAGACCAGTTCCTAAATGCATCCCAAGTTATAGTCAGACATTAAGCCGATTTTATGCCGCTTTCTGTGTTTAGGGTTATAAGGTAAGGCAAAAGAGCTATAACTCATAGTCAAGAGAGCTTGACAAGAAAACTATCAGCGGCAATTCTGTTGATTATTATATCGACTAGAAAGATTCTAGATTTCATTTATCGTTATGTGATAGTAGAATCATTGAGTCTGACAATGCAATCTATTTAGTGGATGACTTAAAGAGTGGGAGTTGTGAACTCCGTAAAGTCATTATTGAAGTACATTTTGTTGTGCCAGTCCCATATATACGTTATCTTTTAATGATGAAAAGCCACAACCAAAGGAATCAATGATTGATCCCAATACCATATTTAGAACCTGCACCTGACTTTACAGAAGAACATGAATGTAAGATTCATGTGTCTTCTGATTCTGATATTTGTCAGGAGACTATATTGATTCGAACTCTTAAAATTAGATATTAGTCACGCAGGATGAGTAAGCATCTATATTGTATAAGGATACATGGGATCTATTTCAGTTGTCACATCATTTTAGACAAAAGGGAGACTCTAAGAATTAGGTAGATGATTTAAAGCCAAATTTGGCCAAGGCTTTAAATAAAGCAACCTAAAAGTTTGTAGTTCCTAAGGCGGAACATACAGTTTGCGAACTTAAGGAGTTCATTTGCGAACATTAAAAGGCATCCAGATTGTAATATATATATAAAGAATGAGATTGTTACTTTGAGGAGAACATTATCGTTTGATAATTGGATCCATTGCGAGGTCAGTGGGAGTTATGTGCTTATTGTGCTCTAAGTGATGATGTCAAATAGCAGCCTATAGCACTGACCTATTGTATGAGACACTTCATGTCGTCATGTCACTTCAGGATGAAGAATCTAAGTGAGGCTCCATTTCGTTTTAAGGATTGAGATTCTTCGTGACATATCAATAGGCATACATTATTGGTCTCATGGAACCTATATTAAGTGTCGAGTAGGTTTATTGTTTGTTGTTCTCCTAATAAGACGTCATTTAGTGAAAAGTGACATATTGTGAAAATCTCAAAGTCCTCAAGATAAAAATGAAAGAGCTCATATCGAGTGTTGTGTATGCCTTATTGTGGGTAATTACTATATGCTCAAGCTTATACACATTTGGACATTGTGTATGTTATAGGTGTATTTCGGAGATACTTGAGCGATCCTGTAATAGAGAACTGGAAGCTATAAAGAGACTATTTGGATATTGATAAATCTGACATTTTGAGTTTGGTCAAATATTCTGATGTTAATTTTGCAAGCTTTCCAGATATTGAAAATTATTTTGATTATATATTTGTGGATATAAAAGAGCTGTATTTTGGAAAGTGTAAAGCAAACACTTACAGTATCCTTGATTGTGGAGGCTAAATATGTAGCATGTTGTAAAGCTACATGATGGGCCATTTGGGCTGCAGAATTTCATCTCAGGGTTGGTTTTGTGTGGTTGCCATTTCGAAGTCCTGGAGATGTACTGTGGTAATGCTGCAGCAAGTATTTTCTCTCTCAAAATGCTTGGAGTTCCTCACACTCCGAATATTTAGATATCATCATTCGATTGGTTAGAGAGAAAATAATGGAATCCATTACTTGATTGGATTATTGAGCACATGTTTTAAAGAGCTCATTCTGTCTAGCTAAAAGTTTGGCTGCTTAAGTGCTTTGACGACATAGCACTTGTATGAGGCATATGGAGCCTTTGCTGTATTAAGTTAGTGGGAGCTCTGCAATAAAATCAGTTGCAACTGTGTGAATGGATTCCTACTTGCCATATATGCATATTTTGTTTGCGCGCATTTTGATGAATATGGCATTTTGTTGGATGAGACATTCGGTATTAGTCTCATATGCTTCTATTGAAGCAAGGCATCATTCAGTTTAGATGCATGGACCTAATGGAAATGGATATTGTTTCTGTTTTCATATCATTTCCATTTCACACTAATACTACTATTTCTGTTGTAGTCTTTATAAGTTTACGCATTTGTACCCTGTCGGTATGATGCATTTTGAAGCTTATAAAAGGCTTCTTGTTGTTAAAGTATGTATGAGTCTACACATTTGTACCCTTTCGGTATAATGTATTTAGAGGGCTTATGAATACATGATGATATTATATGATGATTTCATTAATTAACTTAATTGTCCAAGTGGGAGAATGTTGTAATATCCCCATTTGTGTGGACTAATTAAGTGTAATTAATTTCATATAATATTTTGTTAGTAGTATAATTTTGTATAAAGTGTGATTCATAATTAATTATATTAAATATATAATATATGTGTATAAACCTATAATGGGATGGGTTTGTACATGTATCCCATGGAGGGAGGTCCCTACTCTCAACCTCTATATATATGAGGCTGGCCCATTAAGTTTCATAACTTTCGTTGAAGAGGGATGAGAGTAGTTTCTCCCTCTCTCTCTACCTCTCTCTCTCACTCTTTCATTTTATCTTCGTTTCAGGTCTGAAGACAGTAAATGGAACGCTATCGGAGAGGGCTTCGACAACGCGGTAATGTGTTATAGCGGGATTGAACTCTCGCCCGCATTCAGGTCAGTTTTACTGCGATTCAATTTCGTGTTAGTGACTTGGTGAGATTTAACTAATTCCAACATGGAGGACTTAAAAGGAGCAGCAGAGTAATGAAGAAAATTCAGCCATGGAGGACTCACCAGACAAATTAATTGCATGTTAAACCATTTTTATTCTATGACATTTAAGTTGATTAGAGTGTTAATTTAAGTAACATTTATCCCTATAAGAAGAAAGCTTGTTTAGAAAGTGAGAAAACAGTCATTCAGTACATGGCTACTGTGCAAGCTAAGAGGGCATAACTAATTGACTGGTATGTTACAGAGGCAGGCATTTTACCACTGTCCTTCCGAAAGAATAGCCCTTGGTAAATAGGCAGGTTTAAGAAGACTAAGAGACTGCACAGAAGTACTTGTAAACCAAAGTGATCCAAAATCTTTATTCGAACATGATCGTAGACAGCCTTCCTTATTCCCCCAATGCAGCTTAAAAGATTGAGCAGTGCAAGTGTTGCTAAGATTGTGAACATTAATGATGGAGTGCAAACTCCATGACTTCTCGCTCGTATCTCTCAGATATCTGCTCATCAGCCACCTTCTCAGTGATGAGAAAGGCTGATTCACAAAAAATGAGTGAATTTTTTTTGCAAAGTATTTAGACAAAGTTTGAATTTTGAGTCAATATTGTTAAAAAGGTTTTTACGTTTATTATTTATTATCCGAATAAGATTAATTTTAGACTATAAAATAAACAAAATTAAATAAAAAAACTCTATAAACTCTAAACTTGACTTGAAAATTTTAAATAAGACATAATTACATGCTAAAAAATATTAAAAAAAGATCAAAGTTACATAATTTAAAATTTGATAAAAATTACATGTTAATTTAAGAAAAACAAAGTAAAAAACATAAATTTATTTAACATCTCAATTTAAATTTTTGACACAATAAATTTTATATTTTACATTATACAAATATCATTTAAGATAAAGACAATCATGAAATATATGCACAATTGTTGAATCTTGCTATAACGAGTACTCATAAGCCAACCAACAAGTCAAAGGAACCCCCAAACATAACAAGTTCGCGAACAGAAAAGGTCTAAAAGCTTTGGCCTGACAGTCTAAAGCCTAAAACCTCCTTACCCACTTATTTTCTCCCTCTTTTCATTACCAAGTGGTAGAGTGGTATAACAGAGTATATATACGAGTTTTACTAGGAGAATAAAGTAACATTCTACAGATTTTATACCTCCAATTCAGATTGAAAGGCAGATTTAGACAGATTCTAAGCTTAAATCATATTTACCAACATTTCCGTTCTCTCATACACCACACCCCCCCCCCCCCCCCCCCCCCCCAAAAAAAAAAAAAAAAACAATGATGGCATTCGCCAAAGAAAATGATTGAGGAAGAAACTAATTTTCTAAATGAAATTCATGGATGTTTTTGATTAATTGTAAAGATAATGTCACAGCTTCACATTGCCATGAGTGCTTTTCTGTATTGATTAGATTTTTATTAACAGTGTATTGAATAATAATCATTTCCATTATGTGGTAAATTTAGAATACTTGAAATTAATTCCATAAACCAGCTACATTAAAACTTATCCTCCAAATTCTTATAAACAGATAAAATATTGCAAGGTAAAAATAAAACAGTGATTCAATATATGGCTAGCGTACAGGCCAGCAAGGCTAAAATAGTTGACTTGGAAGTAACTGAACTAGGCATTCTACCATTGTCTAAAACAAATAGAAAATTTTCTTCATAAAAGATAAGAAGAGCCCAGAACAACAATTTTATTTTTTGATCTTTTATAAAGCACTGTGAATATATTACTAAAGATTTGTAAAAGGAAAAACCCAGAACAACAATGTTTTTTGGTCATTGAAATTTCAAGCTAAATAAATTACTGTTAACCAAAGATACTTAAAATTAAGGAAAAAAAAAAACTGAGAGAACAGGGAAGCTATTGTAGAAGATAAAGTGGTTCGAAAGGAACACTCAAAGCTGTGGCTCTCATCGTTGGAGACAACAACGTCAGAGGCTCTCTTCACTTCACTCAAATCCCAAACGGTTCTCTCTCTCCTTCTCTCTGTTTTGATTTTCTTCTAGGAACTGATGTTTTAATGCTTTTTGTTTGGAAAAATATCCTTCAAATCAAACAGCCACAAAGACGGAAGAAAACAAAAACAAACACAATAATTTTTAATGTGGTTTGATCCAACTAATTAACCTATAACCACTCAATCAATTTAATAACCAATCAAATAATTACAACTATATAATTTTTAGAAGAGAAAAAACTGCAAACTCCTTATAAAGCCCAAACCATAACCACCTAAAGAACCCAACTACATCCTTTATAATAACCTAAATCCTAACTATACTATTGGTGTTTACAATTCTTTGGGATATTTTACAAACCAAGCTTAACATATTATTTATAAAAGAAGAGCCTTTATAACTTCTCTTATACTTTCGACGTGGGATTTAAGGCAAACCCCAGCAAATCCTCCATTGACTTGAATCCCTAAACTCTTCAAACTGCTCAACAACATTTGAAAAACTAACATGCCTTTGAGTCTTCTTATTATTGGAAACAACTCTATTCTTTGCATCATTAAGCAAATATAGTTGTTTCTCATTCCTCTTTGCTTGCAAAACTAAATCACCATTCTTGTATTCTTTGCAACAATCATCATTATCAATATATATGTACTCACATGAAGCTAACTCACCCAAAGAAATCAAATTGTAGCTAAAATTGGGCACATACCTCATATTACGAAGAGTCCTGACACCACCATCATGAAGCTTAAGTTGAATACTCCTAATACCTTCAGTTTTCACTCTATTACCATTTCCAATCACAATATTGCCTAAAGTTTCAACCTCTTTCAATTCATCAAAGCGATCTTTATCATTGCAAATATGCATCGACGCAGCTAAATCCAAAACCCAACCTTTTTCATAAGTATGAGACCCAACTGAATAAGTTGCCAAAAATACATCATCATTTGAATCAGTCAATGTAGCACATATCTCATTCTTCTTTTTATCATCACTCTTTTGCTAAGCCTTTTTGAATGCATTGATGTCCTCCCTTAATCTCTTGCAATGTGTTTGAATATGATCATTCTTTCCACAATAATAACATTCCATCTCACTATAATATCTGAATCTTGACCTTGATCTCCCTTTTGATCTATCATGTCTCTTATTAGTTCTCTCTCAAGTAGAACCTTCTACAACACAGCTAGCACACCTCCCATAGATGAAGAATCTTCTTTGCCAATAAATCTTTCATTCTCATGCAACACAGCAAACACATCATCTAATGTCAAAGTAGTTTTACCTATCAATAAAGTTTGAACTAAAGGTCTATAGGACTTATGCAAAGATGACAACAATAGTAATGCCTTCTTTTCTTTTTTCAACTCTTTAGAATCAATAGCTAATAAATGTGAAACTAGTCCATTAAATTCATTCAGGTGATCATAGAGACTTATACCTTCATCCATCTTCAAACACAATCTATTTGTTAGTGATTTTGAAGCATAAATGTCTCCCAGCTTCTTCCACAATCCGGTTGATATCCTCTCAGTCAATACATTATATTTATTCTCTAGAGCAAGTGCTAATCTAATTGTGCTCACAGCCCTTTTCTGAATTCCAACCCAATCTTTATCAGATATTTCATCGGTTTATTTTCTTCTAATGCCAAATCTAGACTTTGTTGTGCTAGAAGTCCTGAATTGTACTTCGCTATAACATAAAATTACTTTTACCATTGAATAAAGGAATCTCAAACTTAAGCATACCTCCAGACATAGCTTTAGCCATAACTTTCCTTCTCTCATAAGATCACGAACCTTCAGCTCTGATACCATTTTTTAAAAAAATATCCCTCAAATCAAATACTTACAAAACAGAAGAAAGCACAAACAAAAACAATAATTTTTAATGTGGTTTGACTCAATCAAATTAGCCTATAATCACCTAATCAATTTAATAACCAATTAAATAATTACAACTATGTAATTTTTAGAAAAGAAAAACTGCAAACTCCTTACAAAGCTCAAAGCTCAAGTATCCAAACCCAACTACACCATTTATAATAGCCCAAATCTTAACTATTTTATTAGTGTTTACAATTCTTTAGGATATTTTATAAACCAAGCTTAATATATTATTTATAAAAGAAGAGCTCTTATAATTTTTTCTATATTTTCAATATGAGATTCAAGACAAATCCCAATACTTTTATGAGTTTTTTTTTTTTGTATTGGTCATGTTTTGTATGTATTTGGCATATGAATTTATATCTTGTGAATATAGGGATAACCCATGTCCAAGGAAAGATAATAGGCCTGTCTCCAGGTCTTCATGGCTTACATATCCATGCCCTTGGTGATACCACCAATGACTGCATTACCACTAGTACCTCCCTTTCTTTTCAACTTTATTATCCAATCCAATTCTTTTTGGTTCGCAGTTTTTTTTTTTCATTATTTATATGAAGTTTAAGTTTTTAATATTTATGCAAATTGTGTGTTAAAATTTGATTGATGTCATTTAATTGATTAGTTCTAAAGTAGGTTTTTTCTTAATATTTGTGCAAATTTGTTTATTTAGGTTAATGTCATTTATCTCTGAAGTGGTTTCTTTTCTTTTCTCGTATGAAGTATGAAGTTTTAATATATATCGAAATTTGGGTTAAATTTAGCTTAATTCATTTATTTCTCAAGTATTTTTTTTCCTTATATTACCTATGGTGCTTTTTGTTGTTTATAATCTTTTGATGCTTTAGGGCCTCAATGCCTTCATTGCAGGGGTTGCTGAGGTTTCGATTAAAAACTAGCATGTAAGGGAGGCTAAATGCGATGACCTTGTAGTGTTTTTTCGTATCTTAGGAATTAAATGTCTCATTTTTTTTTGTTTATTTGGTGATATTTAACAAGGAATTGATTTTGTTTCCTTGGACTTGTAGCTACTAAACACGTTCTTTTAGGCCATTTTGACTTCCACCGTGTGATGTATTATGCTTGGCCATAATAATTTTCTTCTCATTGTTTCAATTTGTAGATTCCACTTAGTGGGCGGCATTCCATTTTAGGGAGGGCAGTTGTGCATGTTGATCCTGATGATCTTGGCAGAGGTGAAATATTTAGTTTTTACAAATTACAAGAGTTTGTGTGTACCATGAAATTGCATTGTTTATTGCCAAAAAGGAGGAAATATTTCTTTGTTAATTTGTAGATAATTTAGTCTATGTATAGGCCACTAAACATTAAGGAATCAGGTTATGGTGGAGAAATACAACTTGGCAATATTCTGCTTTTGGGTTGGGTCAATCCAAGTCAGGATTTTATATCAAATTTGTATGACATTTCAGAGCAAGTGTCTTGTTATTTCTAGGTACTAAGAAATAAAAACTGAAAGAAGAGAATAGAATGCTGTGTTAAGAGAAAAAACAAGATAAAGCTTTGCTTTTGGTTATCATATGTGCCGTGCATCAAGAACTGACCTGGGGTTTTAAGGCCTTGATCTTTGAATAGAATATGGGTGTATCTCAAACATTTTACAGGTCATGAAGGCATATGTTTAAATGTATTTTAAAATTCTGGACTTTGTTTTCAATAGGGTGGAGCTAGATAATTACGAAGACAAGAAGTTGTTGGCATTGATGTGTTGATCCCATATACATTTTACAGAATCTGGTCTGAAACTGGGATATGATATGCACTCAAAATAAGTGCCTCACTTTCTTAAATGATCCATGATATAAGGTACTAAAGCAGTCAAGTATAGGACTTTTTTATGGAAAGCAGATGAAAGACATTAGACACTATTCAGACAAGTTTTATGTCTGAGAGTCATCACAGAGATTTCAGGTGCTAAAAAAGTTCACTGAATACTTCTTAATGGGAAAACAGGGTGCTAATGCTAAACCTTGAACATTGTAACAGCACATCCAAGTTAATTTATGATTAGAAGAGTTATTAATAACTTTGAACGCTCTATGGATCTTCCTTTCAATCTAGATCTGTGTAATAATGGCTTGATGTGATTAAGCCACTTCTCTTTGGTCATTTGGCTGTTGTTGCTTGACCTACTCATGTCTGATATTCTTTTTTTATTAACATGCACCCTCCTTTCCCCCAACTCACCAACAAACCAAATCAAAAGTAAAAGACAAAAAGGGGTTTGGGGACTTAACTTCTGATGACATCTTGATATGTATTAGGACTCTGCTTCAATTGCCTTCCTATAGGCTACTGCACCAAATCCAACTGTTCCTACTCTTTCTTGTCTGCCATAATCATTTGTTGTTCATTTTTTATCTCTTGCTATGATTTTGTGATTTTGTCAATCATATTCTGCTCATGACATCCTTTCACTTTCCCATAAAAATCACTTTTTCCTTTTATGATTTGATTTTAGCTAATTAGAATAACCATATGTAGGTGGACATGAACTGTAACATTCCAATTTCCATTATATAACATATTACTCACTTATATCTTACACTTACTATCGGTTGGGCTGTCAGTGATGCTTATCAACTCTTAATCACTTTAATAAGAATAATTAAATTATTTTCTCAAAATGCATATACATTCCCTTATATTGAAAATAGTACTGTACAACTTTACTGAATATATAAAAGAACACAACATACCTTCGATATCCAATCTCAGGAAGGTAAGCCTCTTAGTTCAAATCAATTATCTGTGGAGTGGAAAAATAAGGAGTGAGCGATAATGTGCTCAGTAAAGAAGGTGTATGCTGCATTATAAAATAAAAACTATAATCTCAAAACCATTTAATTGTCCTAATGATCAAACTCATTAAGAATAAATATAGTTAACATGAAACAGGATTCACCAGATCCTTTCATAAATCATTAATTGAGACTAGGCAACAATTTAAATCATGCAAAGAACACAAATCATCCGCTTTTGGGGTGCACCCATAGGTCATCGCCCCTCACGGCTATCTCATCTAGATGTATGGCCATAATCTGTAGGTGGTTCTCGGGTCCACTTGCCAAGTGACCTCGAGACCGTTGAAGACTTGGCAGGTCCATCAGCCCTGTGACGCCCTAGGGTGCACTCGTTGGTCTCTTTGACCCGAGCCATCGCCCTAGATGGGTCACGCAAAGTATATGAGTGATAATGCATGAACTCATGGCCTAATGTCTCAAAATCAAGTTATCATATGTATCATTTCCATAAAATGATTTAGTTTCCAAAAGGGTTTATAACTAGTAAAAACAACCCTCAATTTCAACATTTTCTATGAGAGAAAAACACTTTTGGAGCTGATTCGCCCACGTCTAGTTCGCCCAGGGTCAACTCGCCCATTAGCCAATTCGCCCAAGGAACTACTCGCCCGAGAGTCTACTCGCCCCGAGAATTTGATATTTTCTATTTTCAAAAATAATAAAATTAATTCAAATTTTTATTTATTTATTTATTTAATTTCCGTTTGAGAAAATTATTCTTAAATCAGTTCGCCCACTAGTCAATTCGCCAAGGCGGCAATTTATAGTCGCCCACCTCATAGCTTTTCAAGACAAAAATATGGCTGGCTAATAACAGTTCGCCCGCCAGGGTCACTCGCCCAATCTCATTAAAAAGGGTTCGCCCGACTATAGCTTACCCGGTTTTCTTTTTAAAACAAGGGCACTCGCCCAGTTCTCATAACAGAGAGCTCGCCAGTGGCTCGCTCGAGTTTTTGCCTAGAACAAACTACTCGCCCGCTTTAATCAATTCGCCCAACAAAACAACTTATGGCGGCTTGTAGCTCGCCCGAAACCAAAACAGTTTATCAACCGATGCATGTCAGAAAATAAAACAATTTCTAATATTTTCTTAACATTTTTACTCCACAGGACATGCATTTGTATCACATACTACTTCCTTACCTCGTCTGATACAGCCTTGCTTCTCGCTCGCCTTCCGCAATTCCCTTCTGCAAAAGCATTATTTAAATTATAAATATTTTCCAAAAAGGATTTATATTTTTCCTAATAATATGGCACTTTGGCGAGACTTAGTTCGCCATTCGCCCAACATAGCTCGCTGTCCATTAGCGGATTATTCATGGGAGTTTGCCCATGTATTGGATTTCGGTTGCGACCTCTTTTTCTCCTACTCGCCCCACTAGCGATCATCAACTTTTACATGGGCGATCACTGTTATCGCCATTCTCGCCTTTTGGCGATCATTTGTCCTCGCCCTCCCTGTAACATCCCGTTACCACATTTTTCACGTATTTTCATACAACTTTACCGGTTGGGCTGTCTGCGATGCCATTAACATTCAACAGTAACAATGACAAATGATAAACATTTATCTATTTATTATGGAATATGAAATTTCTTTTTCATTATTCCTTACATCTGACATCCCCTATAATCCTTTATTTCATTAAGGTAGTACTGTATACATATGTCTGAAATGTAAAAGAGAAAAGACTGTACCTGTCACGTTTAATGTGCCATGCCTTAGTGCTTTAAGCATAGCTATACCCATCTGAGAGCTAATTCTCTCAACTCCGCGTACTTCTTATCTGTGGAGTTAAAACAAAGGGGTGAGCGATTCATACGCTCAGTAAAGGAAACATATGCTGCTTTAAATAAAGCAAAACTATATATCACTATTCATTTGTTCTTTTCTTAACAATAACCCAGTAGAAAAGAGAATGGATATATAGTAAACAACTCTCTTAAAACACCATTCAAAACACCGACTAACAGTTTACTTTAAAATGTAGTAAACACTATCGAGGATTTCAATAATCCTCATAGTAAATAGAAACTGATAAGTTGAGACTAGGCAACAAATAAATCATGCTATCATCGTTTCTCCCTCCACCTTGGGAGAACGAAACCTGCCGCTTTTGGGGTGCACCCGTAGGCCATCGCCCCTCACGGCTATCTCAGATCTATGGCCATAATCTAAAGGGGTCCTCGGGTCCACTTGCCAAGTGACCTCGAGACCGCTGATGACTTGGCGGGTCCATCAGCCCTGTGACGCCCTGAGGTGCACTCATTGGTCCATTGACCGAGCCACCGCCCCAGGTAGGTCACGCACTAGCAACGCATGAACTCAGGGCCTAAAGTCTCAAAATCAACTTTTATATCTCATATATCATTTCCACAAAATGATTTGATTTCTTATAAAACAATAAAACACCAAAACAGCCCATAATCTCAAGTTTTAAAACCTGCTCGCCCATGGTCAGCTCGCCCGATATGGCTTGCCCATGGAAGCAGCTCGCCCATGGCTAACTCGACAAGACGGCGAATAATAGTCGCCCGCCTCATAGTTTTAAAAACACAAGTACGGCTGGCTGATAAAAGTTCGCCCGCTTTTCATTTAAAACAAGGGTCGCCCGCCCAAACTCATTAAAAAGGGTTCGCCCGACTATGGCTTTACCCGTATTATTCTTTAAAACAAGGGCACTCGCCCAGTTCTCATAAAAGAGAGCTCGCCATTTGGCTTAACTTATAGCTTTCTATTAAGAAAGTTCGCCCGCCCTTTAAAAATAGAATTGAGTTTAAAACGTATAAAAGGGCTTGGTTCGCCCGCCAATACCAATTCACCCAACATAAATCACAAAGGGCTTGCCCAACATAAAACATACAAAGCGCTCGCCCGCCCTGTATCATTTCACCCAACAAAACAGCAAAAGGCGGCTATCAGCTCGCCCGCGATCAAACAGTTATCAATTAACTTCTTAAAATCATGCATGTCAGAAAACAAAACATTTAACTTAATGTTTTCATAAAATTTACTCCACAGGACATGCATCACTTCACACACACTTCCCTTACCTGGTCCAACGAAGCCTTGCTTCACCCAGCACTATGTTCGCCCATAGCTATTCCCAATTATCGGCTGCAAATTATATATAAATTTCATTAATATTTTCTTTATATATCACTTGGTGAGAATAAATCAAATAACTACTCACCCAATCAGATTCCCAATTAGTTCGCCCGCCATTACTCACGAAGCCTTAATTGGCTAACTGTGGAAGTTCACCCACAATCCTTCTCGCCCAATGCCTTCGCATTAGAGCTCGCCCGTCATTCACTTCACTAGAATTGGGCGTTCTCGCCCACAAAATTACCTTGGCGAGTACTTAATATCTATTCGCCTCATTGGCGATTACTATTTTCAACTTGGGCGATCACTGTAGTCGCCCTTGTCGTCACCTATTCCATAATTTTCCTTGTTTTCCTATTTTCCAAGGATCTAACTAAAACCAAGACTGTATCTATGTTTATTACTGCATAAATCATAGAAATCTATCAGTGAACATCAAGAAAACCTCAAAATTATGAACTCACCTCAACCAACTTCACTTCCAGAACAGTTTGCTTCCTGTTTCATGTTGGCCTTTCTTTTGCTTATTCCTTCAGCTCATCAGGCTAAGAAAGAAAGGTTTTATAAGCATGTTTACTGGTTTAGCCAACTGAAGAGTGAAACTCAGTAGATCAAACATGGCAGAGAAATGGAAGAAACAGGGAAATAGCTCTCGTGAAGAAACTGAAATTGGCTAACTCGTTTTTCATCAATTGTCTCTGCTTATATAAACATTCTCAGCCAATCAATAGCCACCGCCTGGCCCTTATCCTGTTTCCTTCATCATTGTTCACGTCCTTCATGCCTTTAATGCATGAAGAAAACTGAAGCACAAAATGGCGTGGAAGTCTCCCTTTCACACGGCTTTTTCTTCTACTGCAGCCTTTGTTTACTTCCTCAACCAATCAGGTAAATTCCTTACTGACTTCAACCTCTTCACCATTAATTGTCTTCAACCGTATCACTTACAAGTCAATTTTGGCTGTTAGGTTGAATTCTGTTTTCATTTTCCCATCTATCTGGACGACCACTTTACTCGCCAAATGCATTGGCGTTTCCAAGTCCTCGCCACAAGCGGCCATCACTTATCCACGAAGTTGGCGAACTAAACTACTCGCCAAACAAATAAGGAAAACAATCAACTCGCCACACTAAATCAGTTCGCCAGCCATTCAGTTGCCAGCTTTATCTTGGCAATTAAAAGAAATTCTCTTTTTTTTTCTTTACAATTACCTTGAGACTTAGCGAATGGCAGTTGCCTTCTCGCCAAATAGGCTCTTCTTTGCCTCTCAATATGGCGATTACAAGTTCTCGCCCAATTAGGCGATCACCGGGAAAGATCAACTCGCCAACCTTGTTTTGATTCACCTAACACGTTGGCGAAAACACCTATTCGCCCACTCCATCGTCCAACTCGCCGTCATCATTTAACGATCACTCCATTAACTTGCTCGCCCATTGGCAAGCCGTTTCATCATGGTACTCGCCCGTCGAGTATTTCACCTAATTGGCTCTGTTCTCATCTCAAATAAAAGAGCTTTTCACTCTTTTTGGAATTTAACATTCATTATTTATTTAATTTCCATTTTCAATTTTATGAGATTAAGGTCTACTGTAGGGTAAAAATCAGATCTTACATTTCTCCCCACCTTAAGAAATTTGGTCCTCCAAATTTCAACTAGATCTATCAGTATGAAAGCTGTGTATATTTCGTACACATAAGGCATTCCAATTCTCAAGTAGCCTCATACTGCCATAGCATCAATCAAAGAATAAATCTTAGATCATAACACCTTATCGTTCCTATCCAGAATCCGTATCAATTTCTCAACGTCATTCATGTCCTCTCTAATCTCTAGGACTCATTTCGAATCACGTGAGAAGGATATGGATAATACTTTCTCATTATTGAAACATGGAACACATTGTGCACTCCTGGCAACTCGAGTGGTAGTGCACGTCTTTCATATGATCTAAGATCTCCGACGATCCAATACATCGGAAACTCGATTTCCCTCTTACTATGCATCTCAATGGTGAGACCTTAATATACATAACCATAACCTCTTGTATATCTCAAGAAGTCTGTTCGATCAAGTCGAAAATAGTTTTCGGTCTCCCATTTCGTATGCTATCGTGGATTATATCGTCTGCTAAATAACCTCCTTCAAGTGCTATGTCTATACTCTCTTGTGGCCATTATTATCAACAAACTCTGCCAGGGTAGAGGATTATCCCAGGAGCCTGTAAAATCAACTGCACCTGCTCACACCATATCCTTAAGCGTCCATCTCATACGCTCGGACTGTCTCTCAGTCTGCGGATAAACTGCGGTGCGAAACTCAATCGGGATCCCATTGATTCCTGTAATCTCTCTCATCACTGAGATACGAAGCCGGACTCCCTATCAACTATAATGCTCACTGGAATACTATAAAACCTCACCATTTCCCTGACACATGATCCGGCCAAGGCATTAATTAGCTCAACAAATTCCAAAATCAAGGAATGAGCAGACTTACTAATATATCCACAACTATCCAGATAGCATTTTACTCTTTCAATTTTTCACTGAGTATAGGAAGTACCTCTAATATAGGTATTTTTCTTCCTTATCACCTTCTCAACTCTTATTTAATCTCGTCTCCAATATGAGACCACGAATATCTTTTTATATTCCTCATAGTCTCTAAGAGTACTGCCCGTCTCTTGAGGCTATCAATAATCATCCCTTCGGCGCTCTCCCGCACTCTAGGATTATTCTCTCAAGTGAGTTGGCGACCACCTTGTTCGCCCAAATCTCACAACATGTTATACGGTGTTGAGCAATCACCTCACTCATGGGTCGTCCATCCCGAATTTTCTCAAGGTCCTGAAGAACCTCGGGTGTCTTCTCTCAAACCAATTTACACTCCCTCAAGTCTTTTATCATCCTTGAGAGTTAGTAATTCATCTATACTATTTGTCACTTATCATCTCACTTCGGTGCTTAGTCGATAATAATATGGAGACTATCCTTTAGATAGTTTTAATCAATTGTACGTAATTGTCCCAGTAGTGTCTGAAATACCACGCACTCGCTCTCAATATATCCCGGAGCGTCCACACAATGCGCTCGGATATCTATATTCATCTGAGGCGGTGCAAATCAGTAAAAGTTTGGAATCTCAAAGCCTCTTGCTATTCTCTCAAAGCATACGGCAAATCAGGAATCCCTATCACAAGTACCCACTCACTGGAACTTCACATACGTCCTCTCTGTTCCACCAATATATATCGACTAAGGCACTTATTACATCCCGAAATCTGATGATGAAAAAGTGAAATAATTTGGTTACTTAATCCATAATCATTTATATAACATCATGGTTCTTTCGGACTCTTCCCCACCTCACAATGATTGTTTCATGATTAATCTAGGACGGCTTTTCTTTTGCAGACCTTAATATTAGTCACCGATTACGTCTCGGTAATCATCTTCCCCTCGATCACTTCTCTTATCTCTAGTGATCATTTTCAAGATTAGCAGTACTTCTTGTATCTGCTCCTCTGAGTATGACACTTTCATGGCTTGTCATTAATTCCAGCCATAACTACATAATGATCAGAGGAAATCACATTTATTCATAAACTTGGGAACTACCTCATAACTTGTGTTCCCTAGTCATTATATGACTTGTCTTCTCAAGACAATTTCTTTCTTTTACATTCATCACCACTATCGTTTTTCCACTTAATATGGTACTTTACTGTCACTATCTCATAACCATTTCGAATACTGTATTCACACATACCCATTCACTTCTACTTTCTCCCAATTAAGTATTGGATCAATAAGGTAGCAAATTTCATAACCTCTTCAACAATTCATTTGTGCTGTACGGGTAAAACTCATAAATTTACCCCAATAAGCACACTTTAACCTCACTTAAGTAGTAAAATCTTTTACTCAGACAATTTTAACGTCTACTTAATCAGTTGAGACCTCACGTCTCTAATATACATATTTATTTTCTTTAAAATCATCCTAGTTGGCTCTAGGCACACAAATAGGAAGGATACTACAGTCGGCTAGGGATCCAGATAGAATATGATAGGTATTTTAGAATACCATACTTGTTCCGGAACCTAGAAGCAACTTGTAGAGAATATTAATCTCATTGTTTTCAAAATGATAAAATTTTCGTTTTTCATCAGTTATAACAAACTAGTTTTATTCTTTACTCATCAATTTCTTGAGTAATTTCTCAAGCTATACTGCTTCATTGGTAAGAGCTTACAACAATTTCTATTTCACTTTACCAACCTCTAAGCTTGTCAACTAAATCTCGATACCAACTTTATAATTTTTGGCAACTACGAGACCTTTCATTTTCTTGGCGATTACAGCTTTTATTCTATTCACCACATTGCTTTGATTCATATCATTGGCGATCGCTCTTCTCGCCACTTTGCTATGATTTACAGCAAAATTTGTTGATCAGCTTACTCACCATACTCTTTGGGCGATCATCATTAAAATTATTTGGGTGATCAGTATCCTTGCCCCTTTTTAGTCATTAAAATTATATTGGCGGACTAGTGTTAGTTCTCGCCATCATCTAACTCGCCCACACCGTTGGCGATCATACATTTACACGCCCATTGGCGAGCTATCCCAATGTAGTTCTCGCCCATCGAGTATTTCTCATAAATCTCATAATACCACGGTTCTATGGATATCGTAACGGACCAGCCCAACCGGCCATGGCAACCCCCTTTTTGGGCCCATCGACAACGATTGTTGTGACATCGCTACTCATCCATACTATCCTCTTTGGCGATCACCTCGATGCCCGGTTCTTCCAACCGTGCTCGAGTTCGCCTACCTCAAAGTTTTCTTTCTCATCCACAGACTCAAACACTTGACTTCCTCAAATGTCAAGTCACTACTAATATCCATTCTCCTAAAACATAAGGAGTATATATAACCAGTTTACATCATTTCTCACCCAATTCACTTTAAATTCAAACCCCAAAATCCACAACAAGTATGACTATCTCGCGACCTCTCATAACTTATACTATTTCACCATCAATTTGTATTTTAAATCCATTCAATCCCTTATAACTTCGAAAGAAAACCTGTCAATATAGGAGTATATTCATAAATTCCCCTTTAATTCTCTCTCTCATCAGTATAACTCCAAACACGCGATCTTAGAACTTATATGCTAATATTACCCCTTTTCATCTCAATATCATCATTTTCAGGATCTTAATTCGATATGGACAGAGAAGTCCTGGTGGGGCCCTCACCGAGTTCCTCACTGTACCTTATCGAATAGACCCGACATAATGATGATAAGATCGCCTATCTCATGCAAAATTTCCGGATTACTATCTCTATTAGTAACCCCTAATTAGTCAACTTTCATCATATTTCACCACTTAATTCATTTCACAATCATTCGACTCCTCTATACATTCAGACTATACAGTACTACAGGGGATGTTAACCTTTCTCAACACTTCCCATGCTAAAGGCATCAACAGACATCAGACCAACCCAAGCTCTGATACCATTAAATCTGTAACATCCCGTTACCACATTTTTCACGTATTTTCATACAACTTTACCGGTTGGGCTGTCTGCGATGCCATTAACATTCAACAGTAACAATGACAAATGATAAACATTTATCTATTTATTATGGAATATGAAATTTCTTTTTCATTATTCCTTACATCTGACATCCCCTATAATCCTTTATTTCATTAAGGTAGTACTGTATACATATGTCTGAAATGTAAAAGAGAAAAGACTGTACCTGTCACGTTTAATGTGCCATGCCTTAGTGCTTTAAGCATAGCTATACCCATCTGAGAGCTAATTCTCTCAACTCCGCGTACTTCTTATCTGTGGAGTTAAAACAAAGGGGTGAGCGATTCATACGCTCAGTAAAGGAAACATATGCTGCTTTAAATAAAGCAAAACTATATATCACTATTCATTTGTTCTTTTCTTAACAATAACCCAGTAGAAAAGAGAATGGATATATAGTAAACAACTCTCTTAAAACACCATTCAAAACACCGACTAACAGTTTACTTTAAAATGTAGTAAACACTATCGAGGATTTCAATAATCCTCATAGTAAATAGAAACTGATAAGTTGAGACTAGGCAACAAATAAATCATGCTATCATCGTTTCTCCCTCCACCTTGGGAGAACGAAACCTGCCGCTTTTGGGGTGCACCCGTAGGCCATCGCCCCTCACGGCTATCTCAGATCTATGGCCATAATCTAAAGGGGTCCTCGGGTCCACTTGCCAAGTGACCTCGAGACCGCTGATGACTTGGCGGGTCCATCAGCCCTGTGACGCCCTGAGGTGCACTCATTGGTCCATTGACCGAGCCACCGCCCCAGGTAGGTCACGCACTAGCAACGCATGAACTCAGGGCCTAAAGTCTCAAAATCAACTTTATATCTCATATATCATTTCCACAAAATGATTTGATTTCTTATAAAACAATAAAACACCAAAACAGCCCATAATCTCAAGTTTTAAAACCTGCTCGCCCATGGTCAGCTCGCCCGATATGGCTTGCCCATGGAAGCAGCTCGCCCATGGCTAACTCGACAAGACGGCGAATAATAGTCGCCCGCCTCATAGTTTTAAAAACACAAGTACGGCTGGCTGATAAAAGTTCGCCCGCTTTTCATTTAAAACAAGGGTCGCCCGCCCAAACTCATTAAAAAGGGTTCGCCCGACTATGGCTTTACCCGTATTATTCTTTAAAACAAGGGCACTCGCCCAGTTCTCATAAAAGAGAGCTCGCCATTTGGCTTAACTTATAGCTTTCTATTAAGAAAGTTCGCCCGCCCTTTAAAAATAGAATTGAGTTTAAAACGTATAAAAGGGCTTGGTTCGCCCGCCAATACCAATTCACCCAACATAAATCACAAAGGGCTTGCCCAACATAAAACATACAAAGCGCTCGCCCGCCCTGTATCATTTCACCCAACAAAACAGCAAAAGGCGGCTATCAGCTCGCCCGCGATCAAACAGTTATCAATTAACTTCTTAAAATCATGCATGTCAGAAAACAAAACATTTAACTTAATGTTTTCATAAAATTTACTCCACAGGACATGCATCACTTCACACACACTTCCCTTACCTGGTCCAACGAAGCCTTGCTTCACCCAGCACTATGTTCGCCCATAGCTATTCCCAATTATCGGCTGCAAATTATATATAAATTTCATTAATATTTTCTTTATATATCACTTGGTGAGAATAAATCAAATAACTACTCACCCAATCAGATTCCCAATTAGTTCGCCCGCCATTACTCACGAAGCCTTAATTGGCTAACTGTGGAAGTTCACCCACAATCCTTCTCGCCCAATGCCTTCGCATTAGAGCTCGCCCGTCATTCACTTCACTAGAATTGGGCGTTCTCGCCCACAAAATTACCTTGGCGAGTACTTAATATCTATTCGCCTCATTGGCGATTACTATTTTCAACTTGGGCGATCACTGTAGTCGCCCTTGTCGTCACCTATTCCATAATTTTCCTTGTTTTCCTATTTTCCAAGGATCTAACTAAAACCAAGACTGTATCTATGTTTATTACTGCATAAATCATAGAAATCTATCAGTGAACATCAAGAAAACCTCAAAATTATGAACTCACCTCAACCAACTTCACTTCCAGAACAGTTTGCTTCCTGTTTCATGTTGGCCTTTCTTTTGCTTATTCCTTCAGCTCATCAGGCTAAGAAAGAAAGGTTTTATAAGCATGTTTACTGGTTTAGCCAACTGAAGAGTGAAACTCAGTAGATCAAACATGGCAGAGAAATGGAAGAAACAGGGAAATAGCTCTCGTGAAGAAACTGAAATTGGCTAACTCGTTTTTCATCAATTGTCTCTGCTTATATAAACATTCTCAGCCAATCAATAGCCACCGCCTGGCCCTTATCCTGTTTCCTTCATCATTGTTCACGTCCTTCATGCCTTTAATGCATGAAGAAAACTGAAGCACAAAATGGCGTGGAAGTCTCCCTTTCACACGGCTTTTTCTTCTACTGCAGCCTTTGTTTACTTCCTCAACCAATCAGGTAAATTCCTTACTGACTTCAACCTCTTCACCATTAATTGTCTTCAACCGTATCACTTACAAGTCAATTTTGGCTGTTAGGTTGAATTCTGTTTTCATTTTCCCATCTATCTGGACGACCACTTTACTCGCCAAATGCATTGGCGTTTCCAAGTCCTCGCCACAAGCGGCCATCACTTATCCACGAAGTTGGCGAACTAAACTACTCGCCAAACAAATAAGGAAAACAATCAACTCGCCACACTAAATCAGTTCGCCAGCCATTCAGTTGCCAGCTTTATCTTGGCAATTAAAAGAAATTCTCTTTTTTTTTCTTTACAATTACCTTGAGACTTAGCGAATGGCAGTTGCCTTCTCGCCAAATAGGCTCTTCTTTGCCTCTCAATATGGCGATTACAAGTTCTCGCCCAATTAGGCGATCACCGGGAAAGATCAACTCGCCAACCTTGTTTTGATTCACCTAACACGTTGGCGAAAACACCTATTCGCCCACTCCATCGTCCAACTCGCCGTCATCATTTAACGATCACTCCATTAACTTGCTCGCCCATTGGCAAGCCGTTTCATCATGGTACTCGCCCGTCGAGTATTTCACCTAATTGGCTCTGTTCTCATCTCAAATAAAAGAGCTTTTCACTCTTTTTGGAATTTAACATTCATTATTTATTTAATTTCCATTTTCAATTTTATGAGATTAAGGTCTACTGTAGGGTAAAAATCAGATCTTACACTCCCGGACCACAATACTGGCGAACTCACATAAGCATTTCCTAACCTCGTCTCATCTTTTGGGCGAGTATTCACCCATTTTGACTAGCAATTTTCTACTCGCCCGTCGTGTTTTCTTACTCATTCTTGGTTATTTTTCCATCTATTTTCTTATATATTTAACCATATTCAATTATAACCAGGCTATATCTATGATTAAATATCAAGAGAACTGTAAAACTATGAAACTCACCTTTACCAAGTTACTCCTCCAACAACAGAATGCTTTCTTGTCTTTCTTAGCTTTAGTTTGCTTGTTCCTTAGCTCTTCAATGGTGAGGAAAAGGTTTACTGATAGAAGGATAAAACTCTATGGCTATGAAAGGAACGGAAGAACAAGGTAATCTTTGTAGCAAACAGAATGGGCGAGAATACTTTTGAGGAAGATGAAGTTGCATCCATCAATTTTTTTCTCATGAACCCCTCTTATATAGCCGTTCCGTTTCACTTAAATCTAACACCTGTTTCCTTATCCTGTTTTCCTCATCATTTCATGCATTAAATTTTTTGGAAAAACTGCAGCTAGTGGACTACGGTAAGAAGAAAATTCCCTGCATGTGTTGAAATTTTCTTTCTTTTTCCTCTTCTTCTCCTAGTCCACGCCTCTGCCAGTCACTCTTATTGGCTTACTCCTCTTGCTAATAAATGCTTAGTCTCCTTTGTCAAATAAAGCAACCGGCGAGAAGTCC
This sequence comes from Heritiera littoralis, assembly GCA_031772115.1. NCBI lineage: Eukaryota > Viridiplantae > Streptophyta > Magnoliopsida > Malvales > Malvaceae > Heritiera > Heritiera littoralis. The sequence goes on from JAPDPK010000114.1 coordinate 1,312,968, forward strand.
ATTGCGCCCCTTTCCTGGACTTTTCTATTTCCTTTTCTGCTCTTCTCTTCGCCCATGTCTCCTCCAGCCAACGTTGATTGGCTAACTCCCCATCCTTTTCTTTGTTTTGTCTTCTAGCCCTTAATTCTCTTGTCCTTCTTCTCCACGCCAATGTTAGCCACATTGATTAATTTTATCTCATCTCATTTAATGCTTTCATACCTTATATATATACTATCTTGATTTTTTATCAAGATTAAATCCCATATATTCCTTGTTAAAATTTCTTGTTGCTCTTTAATATTTGTTTCTCTTTCTTTATACACTACACTATAATTCATCACTTAGATTGGAAAGTGGAAATTCACATTCGATTTAATTTCACAACATTTTTATTTCCACTATCAATAATGTACACATATGGCATACAGTATAATAAAATTCGGATTTTATATGAACTTAGCAAGACAACCGGGAATTCAGGTGCAAGAGTTGGATGTGGTAAATATTTAGTTTGTCAATAGTATTTTTTTCTTCATCAACAGTTTGTCAATAGTTTAGTGTTGCTAAAATGTATTCATCTTGTAATGCTGAAAACAAGTTACTTGGGTAGGTTTGGAATGTAGTTGTGGTATATAATGATTCAAAAGCTTGTCATCCTTGCTTTTTCTTCCTTTGTCTTCATAAATGCTGCATGCATGTGGAACTCACTGACATTTGATTCATTGACTTTGGGCAGGTATCATTGGCCTTCAATCATCTGTTTAGAAGTAGTTTGGCTGCAGTTAAAAGATATTTGGCCAGAAACTGCAAATTGTAATCTTCTGGTTGAATTTATGTATCTTACAGTAATCTAATTGTAAACAAATTGCGGGATGGAGATGGAAAGCCTATCTAAAATGCATACAATCAATATGAAAGGTAATACAGTTAAAGCCTACAGAAACTCTTTTTTATCTTGTTTTGAAACATTTTTTGTTTTTTCATGTTAAATATTCGTTACAGATAAAAGTTTAGAACCACTTTCAACTTTCTGACTAGATTTGATCTTGCCTTATTGAAATTTATTTGATAAATGTTTTTCTTCTAAGAAGATACAACTTGCTTGGCATGGATTTAGTACATAGCTATTGTGCAAGCTAAGAGAGCAAAACACAGAGATTGGTATGTTACTGAGGGAGGCATTTTACCGCTGTCCTTCCGAAAGAACAGCCCTTGGTATAGAGGCAGGTTTAAGAAAACCACAAGGCAGCAGAGAAGTATCTGCAAACCATATAGATCGAAGACCTTCATATGAACATCGAAAGCAACCCTTTTTGCTCCCCCGATGAAGCAGAACAGATTGAATAGGGCAAGTGTCGTTAAAATTGTGAACATTAGTGAAGTAGCCCCGAACTCCATGACCTCTTGCTCATATCTCTGATATACATGGTCATCAGCCACCTTTCCAGTGATGACAAAGGCTGACCTCGAAGACCCGCATAACCTCAGGATATTGTCTATGGATGCGAAGAAGTAGGAAGTTGTTCCTTTGAACATCCACATCCTCTGTCCATTCAACCAACCGCGGACTGTGCCTCCGCACCTTACAAATTCCACAAGGCTATATGCACAGTTGACAAAGAAGACACACACAAATGATAGAACCCAAGAGCTTGATATCTAGTAGTGATTCATAAAAGATTTAGTTGTTAGTAGCTCACTTGTGTTAGAAGAATCTGCATGGAAACTATTCATGTGAAAGACGAATCATACCTTTGGAAACAAAGAGATGCCTTTGAGCAGGCAAAAGGATGGTATTATAACATAGTACAGCGTAGCAAAGCAGTTTGGAGACCACAGCAAGTAAATGCAGTATGTAAATTGAAGTTTCAGAGGTATCTTTCCACGTCCATACAGGAAGGGGCAATGTTTTGATAGAAAGATTTGAAAGTTACCTTCAGACCATCTCTTAAGCTGTGTCAGAGTTTGTAATAGTGTTGTTGGAACAACTCCTAAGAAGGCTTTCCTTTCAGGGTTGTAGTAGACCGATCTCCAACCTCTGCTTTGTATGCACAATCCTGTGAGTATATCCTCCACTGGACAGCCATATTTCAATCCCACCTGCAATAAGCCCATGTGGTTTGAAATTGACGTTCTTTTGATGCAAATGATTCATATAAAGTTATAACATGGATAAAGTTTCTTAAATATATAATTTTCTTTTTTAGTGATCTTAGGGGTGCAATCAAGTTGAGTCAAAATGATTGAATATTAAGTTCAAGTTATACTTGATTTGAAAATTCGAGGCTCAAAGCTTAATTCGAGTTTAATCGAGTTTTGTTTCTGAAGCTTGACCCAAGAAAATAATCTAATTGTTCATGCACACCCTAATAAGCTCAAACTTAACTCAATAGGCTCGAACTCAACTCGATAAAATCAATTTGTCAATTTTCAATTATATAATAAAAGTAAAATAGTAATTTAATAATAAAATATTAAAAATATATTAAAAAAGCTTGAGTAGGCTTGTGAGTCACTATTCGAATATTAAGATACACAAACTCCACTCGACCCGTTACTTAAGCAACTCGAATTTGGGTTTAATTCGAAAATAAATAAATCAAATTCAAGTAATCGTTAAGTCGAGTTTGAATAACTTACGAGTAGTTTGACTTGTTTATGTCTTTAAGTGATTTGATCCAAATTCGACCTAATTTGATCTAACTTAAAGTACTTTCTAATCATCTCATTGTATGAAATAAGCTCTTTGGCTTTATTTGGTAGGAAATATGAAAGGATGAATATTGAAAATTTGCTAATCCAATTATTAAGTTTCATAACCACTTTCCTATGTTATAACTTAACCTTAGGATTAACAAATATACTTTTTTCACCCGTCTTTCTTTCCTACTAAGCAAAGTTTAGTAATTTTTTTGTACAAAAAAGGTCGTAGCCTGAGGATAAAATTATAAAGGAAAGGGTTGGAGTTACTAAGATTTGAATCCCAAATCCACTAAATGTCACCTCTTAAAGATGATTGCATGAACCATTTAAAATAAGCTCTAAATTCAAATGGACTCTTATTGATTTATTTCAATAGGTAGAAAGATAAAAGAGAAAGAGAGGACCTCCTTTCCCCATTGTGTGTTCTCCTCATAGGTGCACCCTGCAAGAGCTTTGCAATTTTCTTCCGGAACATTTGCACTTTCTTTAATCTTTCTATCATTTTGCATTGCCCTCCTTTGATCAACCTTAAAGTCCTTGCTATATTTCATTCCGCAAAGAGTCTCCCTTCTATGAATGCATCCGGTTCCCATATAGCAAGGACCTCCATTCCCATCAAGTCCTGCATATTCCACCTAGATAAATCAAAACATCAACCTTCCCACTGTTAGCCATCTTTTTGTGGATTGAAATATGAACTTAGATTTTTTAAAAAAAAATTTTTTTTTGCATTGTAACCTCCATTGGAATTCTCAAAGAGTTGCCATAAATATCATTTTTTGTGAGGTTTCTGAAGCCCTGTGGATATTGTACATATGCAAATCCATGTCCCTTCTCCTCATCCAGAAAAAAGCAAAGAGCATCTTTAATTGCCTCCGAATTATTTGAATACATGTCGCAGTCTACATTGAGGATAAACGCCGCATTACTTATACTCGATGATACCCTTATCTGTTCATTCATATTGAAGATTGATAAAATAGTAAAATATTCTTAACAAATTCTATATTTTACTTCACTATAGTACAAAACAAAGCTTACCAGTGCATTCATGGCTCCAGCTTTGAAGTTATGGTGGTATTGAGGTCTTTTTTCACGTGCCATGTATACAAGGGTTGGCAGACGTTTTCCTTCGATATCCATGGCGTCAGGGTCTCTTCCATCAATTAAGATCTATAAGTTAATGCAAAATTAGAACAAATTAAACTAAGATAATAAGCTTGGAAGCTAAAAAGTTGTGCTGATCGATCAAAACAAGAATAAGTACTGTGGGGATTAATTACTTCAACAATGGCTTGATGATCACGTCCACTTGAAACAAAATCCCATTCACGAAATCCCTTGTGTTCCTTGCGTATGTCAGCTGGAATTTTGCCCAATTTTGTGATGGTTTCATTCCTCCTCTTCATGTCTTCATATGATTTCTATAATTCATACAAAATAATGTTTTATTTTTATGCATAGTAGAATCATTTAAATCAAACAGAAGACTAAATTCATCTAAATTTTCCAAGTTCATGGATAACTAGATAGATTCATGTTCACAGTTAGGTTCATGGATATTTCTAGTTAAAAATGCATGATATGCAAAAACTTCCAACTAAGAGTTCATTTGGATGGTAAGATTAATTTCGTTAAAATTTAAAACAACTATTGCAGTGAGATTAATTGCTGTAGAGTGCTCCCCTCCCCCTATTGGTTTCTTTCGTATGAATGTTGTTTACAGTATTTGTGGTGATCCACACTCAATGATCTCTAAGATATTATTTGCTTTGATTCGACAATTTTACTCCACAAAAGACGACTACAGGTTAAAGTGTTTACGTATATACTATAACAGATTCTCATAATATCCTGATCGTGTCTAACAGATAAGTCTTTTGTTAATGGAACCCCGGAGAGTCTTTTCTCCAAGCTGAGAAGCCGACAAGACAAAAGTTTCTCCACTCATTCATTTTTTATTGAGACTTGATTTTCTTTATTGTGTTTCTTAGTGCTATGCTATCATCTTGTTTCTAAAATTAAGGGAAATTAACTTACTATTACCTTCATTTGCAACCACTCTTTGGCCATGACAGAATCACCAACTGGTTCAGAAGTGGTACGGAAATAAGCCTCAGGCGATCTTGGCTCTACTTTGAGCTTCCTGCAAAATGGTAACCATAGCTCGGAAAACCGTGCAGCTTCTAACAAAGCATAGAACGTTAAGTCTGAGCAGCCATCATCAGATAGATAAACACTGAGCTTCTCAGGTGGGTAGTCATAAGCCATAAGTGATAACACTGTGTTGATCACCATTGTTGGAGGCTCCATTCCAGGATCTGCCGTGCAAACAAAAACGTCTACTCCTGGCAAAGCTTCTTCATCATACCTGTAATTGTAAGAAAAATTCTCTGCATTAGTTTCTTAAATGGTGAATCCATAGAAAAGGAAAAATGAATAGGGAAAGCTGATCAAGAGAGACCTGGAAGAGAGCCTATCCTTGAACGTGTTACGAAAGACAGGGTTCCATCTAACGACTACAGTGATGAAAAAGTAGAAACTAAACCAGAGTTCAGCAAGAAACATTCCAACCCAAGCCCATCTCTCAGTTCTTCCTTCCATTAATGGAAAATAACTCACTCTATAGAAACAAATGAACCAGATTCCTATGAAGATTGAAGCCGCATATAAACGAAACAAAACAAGTCCCCTGGCAGGCCTGGTTTCGAAAAGAGGAAGATACCCATTACTTCCCATTCCTCCTCTCTCTCCACTGCTTTGTTTAAGATGAGTGATACTTGATCTTGATGTACATATATATACATATATATATATATATATATATATATATATATATATATATATATATACAAGAAACCAACTTGTTAGAAAAAATAAATGATAATAATAATGTGATTACGTATTGTGTTACTTAATGATGATGAATGTGATTACATAACATAGTTATAGTTTGAATAAAAAGATATTGACCTAAAGTGAAGTATCTATTTCATTTTATACCCAAACATGGTGCGCAATTTTACTTTCAATTTTAGGTTTAAAATATGAATTACATTATTTTGAATTCATTTGGAAATGAAATTAAAAAATTGAGTAGGTTTATGAAAATCATTTGAAAATAAGTTCAATATAATTTCTATCTATGTTGGTTGTAGACATCTTAGTTTTTTCGGATTTTAAAATTTGTTAATTTAATTTTATTCATAACTTTGACCTTATAAAATAAACCTATTCAATTTGGATCAAATTCAATTGGCTTGATATTGCATTTTCGATTAACCTTTAAAACTTTTGAGTTAAATATAATTTGGTTTTTGTATTTTGTAAATTGGATTTTGAGCTGAGGTTTCAAACCCAAGGGAAATGGCATACTCATATTTTAATTATTATTCATTTATTCTTTCTTTCCTTTTCTTTATTCACTAAAATTACTTTGGAAAATTAATTTTGAAAAAGTTCAATAAAAGAGATATGATTATAGAACTCTTAAAAAAAATTTTTGGTATCCTTATCCGTTTTATAATATGAAATTAATTTTGTTTGGATCGAAAACGATAAATAGTAAAACTTTTTCAATAATAAAAATTTTGAATAAAAAAAATTAATTTCAGGAAAAAAATTTTGACAATAAAATCGATAGAATAAAAATCACAATTTTGTCTTTGACTTCTATAAAATCTTTCCATGATACCATTGACTGGAGATATATAATTGGGCGGTCGCACAGCGCTAGGGGAAGTAGGCTCGAATTTTCTTTCAAGAAGAAATAGCAAATCAGGAAAGAAGACAAGACAAAAGTATTTTGTCCTTTTTTTTTTTGTCAAATTTGCGGTTTGCTATTGAAAAAATTTATGCATGTTGTATCGAATAATTCGTATTGCTTAAAATATACATTTTTTTATAAAATTCTTATAGATATCTCCGGCACAAAATATTTTTTTAACATTTACTTAATTTATATATAATTTTTATTAAATTCTAACCTATGTCTTTTTTGTATTTTTTTTATCAATTTTATATATTATTATGTCATATCTAAAATTATCATATTATTTTATCATATCTAAAATTATCATGCCTTTCATCTCTTTACAAGTCACGAGCATCTTGTGGAGGCTTGTTGAAGTAGGCTGGAATTTTCTTAAAGAAGAAATAGTGATGCAGGAAAGAAGACAAGAAAAATGGATTTTGTCTTCTTTAGTCAAATGTACGGTTTACTAAGGAAAAAAAAAAACTTTCAGCCACAAGCGGTAAACATCTTGTAAACCATCAAACGTGTGAAGGTCTTATATTTTATTTTATTTATTTGTTTGCTTCTTGTGACGGCTGGAATTTCTTTTAAGAAATAGTGAAGCAGGGAAGAAGACAAGACAGAAGGATTTTGTCTACTTCAGTCAATCTTTACTAAGGAAAAAAGAAGAAAAACTTTCATCCTAATTTTCTTAGGTGCATATCCCAATAGAGTTATAAACGAATCGAATACGAAAAAATGAACTGATATCTTTGTTTGTTCATTTATTTAGTGTTGTTCATGTTCGGTTTGTGTTCTTTAAAGAATTTGATTTTTATGTTTGAGCTCGTTCATTTGTTTTGTAGAGATTGTTCATTAAATTTTTGCGAATAAGCTCATTCGTCCTAAACGAATGAATTCACAAACAAGTATTCATAAATTATTAAACAAACATGTTTATGAACACATGTTCATGAACAAATACTCATGAGAATAAACTAAATATTAAATATTAAAAATCTTACATAAAGATTAAATCCCACACGCAAATTGAAATAATCCAATATGAAATTTTAAATACAATACACACCTCCAATTTGCTAACGATATGATCATTTTTTCTCAAGCATCTGAGCATCAGCAAATTAATATTAAAAGAGTGTCGAGAATTTTTCAATTGTTTTCTGGACTGAAGGTTAACTTATCTAAAACGACACTTTATGGTGTTAATGTTGAACCTCACTTGCTGTCTCAATAAGCGGAGAAAATCAATTGTAGATTGGGCAAACTTCCTTGTAATTATCTTGGAGTCCCTTTGGGTGCTAACATGGGAGTTGCTGCTTCTTGGCAACTAGGGGTTCAAAGGTTTAGGAGCAAACTTAGCTTATGGAAAAGCAAAAATGCTTTCCATGGCTGATAGGTTAGCACTTCTCAAATCTACCTTATCTAATCTTCTAGTGTACTTTATGTCTTTGTTTAAGGTTCCGGTGGGGGTGATAAATGAATTGGAGAAAATACAAAGATAATTTTTATGAGGTGATTCAGATGATAAAAGGAAAATGAGGCTGGTTAGTTGGAATTCCATTTGCAGAAGTAAGAAGAATGGGGGATGGGGTGTTATTAATCTTAAAGCTTGTAATCAAGCTTTGCTCATGAAATGGCCTTGGAGATTTGGTGTGGATGATAAGGCATTGTGGAAATAAGTTATTTGCGAAAAGTATCATTTACCTCCATATGGGTTGTGGCCAAAACCTTGCAAGGATCAGAGCCTCTCAATAGTGTGGAGAGATATACAAAATAACTGGATTAGGAACTTTTGCACTAACAATACAAATTCTAGTTTTTTGTTTTCTGCAAGTGATGGAGCAAAGATATCTTTTTGGATGGATATGTGGATTCATGGTATCATTCTCAAGGACTCTTTTACATGAATTTTTGCTTTGGCTATTAATAAAAATGGCTGTATCAAAGAGTTTGGGTCATGGTCTAATGGCATGTGGAATTGGAAGATTGAACTTAGAAGACCATTATTTGATTGGGAGAAGGATGTGTGGAATAATCTTCTGCAGACTCTTGGCACAGTTACGATCTCTCCTTTTGCCAAGGATAAGATGATTTGGACGCATACTATCAATGAGGCTTTTAATGCTAAATCTTTTAGACTTGCAATGGAACCCGTACATGTTGGCAACAGGGTGGATACCAGCATTTGGGATAGTTGTGCTCCTCCAAAAGTTATTCTTTTTTGTTGGAATGCTTTAAATGGTTTTGTCCTAGCATGTGAAGTCCTTCAAAGCTGGGGTTGCATTTTAAATTCAAATTACAATTGCGTCTTTTGTAAAAAGGTAGAATCTATGTCGCATTTGTTCGTGTCTTGTAATTTTGCATAGAGGATTTGGTCCTATTTCATCCGAATTTGGAATCAATCATGGGTTATTCCAGAGAGCCTCAACACTCTGTTTTTGGTATGGAATTCAATCGTCATGACCAGCAACAAGAAAATGGTTTGGAAGACTATTTTTTATTCTATTGTTTGGTCCATCTGGTTAGCAAGGAATGACTTAGTTTTCAAGTTGAAAGAATGTTCGATTGATCAAGTTTGTCACATGGTTATAATCCATTGCAGCTGATGGTTGAAGGCAAAGTACTTTAGTATGGATTTAAACAACAATCTGTTAAATATACAAGAGATATCTATTCCTATTAAGAAGAAAGCTTTGAGACCGAATATCTCTTGGTCTCCACCTCCGAAAGGATTTTGGAAAGTTAATGTAGATGGTTCCTCACTTAGGAAACCGGAAGCGGCAGGCATTGGTGAGGTTATTCGCGACGATGATGGTAATGTTAAACTTATCTTTTCTAAAAATATTGGGATTGCATATTTCAATTTGGCTGAGCTTCTTGCTATTATTGAAGCTTCGAGTATTGTTTCCAACGCTGGTCTCATGCATTTGCCTCCTCTTATCATTGAGAGCGATTCTCGGGTTGTTATCTCGTGGCTTCAAGATGTTGATAAAAGCCCCTGGAGATATTTCAATCTTATCAACAAGATGCGTAATCTTATTTCTTGCCTTGGAGTGATTTCTTTTGTTCATGTGTTTAGAGAGGCCAATTATATGGCTGATTTTTTGGCTAAATCTGGAATTCATAAGAACTTAGATCTTGTAGCCTGGCTTTAACTTTTTCTCAATAAAAACTTGTTTCAACTTTCAAAAAAAAAGTCAATAATGTTTAATTAAAATTGACAATTACAATTTTAAGTACAATTTATATCATATACATATATATTGGCATACATATATTAAGATATCATATATGTGTGTGTACACACATATGTGTAATGTATATGTAAATGGTCATAGATAAGAATGAGATCTTAACTTATTATGAAACTTTTATTAATTTGATTTCTATACATTATGTTTAAAATTTTAAAAAATAATTATTTGAAGCGTAATTAACTAATTTAATTTTATAATTATTTTATAATTATATTTTATTAATTTATTAACCCAAAAAAATTATAGTGTATAAATATCACTATAGCAAATTGGGCTTTTAGCGGCGTTTCACCACTAAAAGACTGTGACACTTTGTAAAACGCTGGTGCTAATGTTGCGGTGATTGTCAAACGCAACCGAGTAAATTATTTAGTGGCGTTTCTCATGAAAACGCTGCTAAGTGGCATTAAACTGCACCCCTATCTAGCCAGGTATCGCGTGCTTTCACGGTATGCCTTCACTTTTTGCCTAAAGTTGTCTAAAGTGCTAACGTTGTCTGTTTACATTGGATCCGTATTTTACTATTTCTCTTTTTCTTTCTTTCTAAAAGATATAATTTTACTTTGTTTTTATCATTTAAAATTGCCTATGTTAATTATTATATCAAAATGGCTTTGTTTAGACTTAATTTTTTTTCAATAATTTTAAGAGACAATTTTTAATATTATCTTATATATTTGAAAATTTATCAAGTGATTTTAAAAAAAAAACATTTCCTTTCATATTGATTTGATATATTCAAAATTTAGAAGAGAAAAATAAATAAAGAATAGAGTAAAAGAGTTATAGCATGTCAATAAGATATCAAAAGCATTTCAGTGATCTTCATGTACCAAGCGTTTCATTGACAATGAAATCATGCTCATAATAATTTGAGAACGCAACATTGCTAGGCATATAGAAACTATTAAAATTCCAAACCTTGGTTACATATAAATAAGGGTAAACTACAAACACAGGTACCAGCACTGTAATTTCTAAACAAGCTGAACTTACGTAGTAAGACAAATAATCAAAAATTGTCACAAATCGAATGAACTCAGTAGTTAAACAACATATTAAAAAGCTCTTGCTACATTTCACTTGTAGATTTAATTACAATTATATTTAATCTTACCGAACACCAACAATGTAACTTACAAAGAAATAGAATCTAACCCCTAAAAGAGAAAGAAATAGATGAAAAATATCAAGACCTGAGTCGAAGAAGCTACTTTCTTTGATGATTACAGATTGTCTTCTCCATTGTCACTAGAATGATCAAAACCCTACTAATAAACAAATATATATTTAGAATGAAAATGACATATATACTTTGATAAAAACACACTCAATAAATTTGATACCTGAGCTGGCTGAGAGTGTGAAGCTTTCAATAAACAAAACTATATGTTCAGCCCCTTCAGCTTCACCACTGACTCCAAATGCCCTTTAAGGGTGTGAAGCTCTTGAACTTTGGAAGTAAACAGTGGAATTTTTTTTTTGCTGTTAGTACTAGAACCCATAATTGTGCCATAAGATCTAAATTACAAAGATGAGCAATAGTAGATATTACTATTTGTTTAAGGTATTTCATGTGGAAGTTAGTAAATTCTTATGAAGGATGACTGAATGTGTACCTCGCAACCTCTGCTTGTCTCTTGGACTGTTCAGCAATCTTAGACAACTCTCTATTGCTGCTCGTCATTGAACAGATTTGTAGTTGTTGGTGGTTGGAGCCCATGTAATGTCCTTTGAGCGAGCCCATTGAGCATCTCTTGCTTTGTGTCTGTCGTAACGATTTTCGTCCGGGGACTCGATCGCTAGACGATTTTGGAAAAACACAGAAAAGAGGAGTCGCCACCAATCTTTTTTTGACTAGGTGTGATTGGCCACCTAAAATCATTTATTTTTTTCAATAAAATCTTAAAATTAATTAAGGTTTATCAAAAAAATAATTTTTGGTCTGCGAAAACAAAGTTTGGGTTCGGGAGTTCGGTTACGCGTGGGGAAGGATTAGCACCCCCACAGCGCCCGTTAGAAAACGGTACCACTTAATCATGTATTATCTTTTGATCTTAATAAAATGGTCTTAATTAAACATTTAAAAAGAAATTCATTTATTTTGAAATCAATTTGTTATTTGCTTATTATTTGAAACATTAAATTTTATTTTGATTTATGTTAAATTTATTTTTTATTTGAAATAAATGAGAATCTTTTGTATTGAAAATTATTCCGAAGAACCCCAATACTTTTGGTAGCATTTCGGATAATTTCCTCACCTAGAGATTTCGTAAGAATCGCTACTTGCGATTTCTATAGAATCCCATCCTTGGGAGATTCACACTTATTTTGAAATTTCATGAATGCAAATGATGCAATCAAAATATAGATGATGCACATGAGAAATCCATTTTATTATTTTTTAATTCATTTATACTTATATTATTATTTTGTAATTTATTTATATTTATAAAATCTTGTTTTTATTGAAAAATCATACTAAATATTCCAATACGCTGGTAACATTTAGCATATTTCTCTCACCTAGAGATCAGTTAGGAATCACTACTTGTGAATTCCGTAACATCTCATCATCGGAAATTATTTATATCTTATTTATTTTTAATTTGTTTTACTCTTTATTTTGAAGTTTTGTTTATTTGTTTGTTTAAAATATTTATTTATTATTTTTTAGTGTTAGTTTATTTCATATAAGTTGATTATATTAGAAATCTTAATATCGAACTAAAATTATTTGAATACCCCAATACGCTGGTAATGTTCAAATATTTTATTTCGACCCTAAGGATAATCAAAGAATCACTACTTGTGATTTCTAAGGAATCCTATCATCGGGGACCTTTTATATTTAAGATGTATATTTACATTTATTTATTTATTTATTTTAATTCCTAAATTTTTACCTATTTAAAAGTTTTTTATTTCTATTCACTTACTATTTTCTTGTTTTTACCTATTTTTTTTATATTATTATTTTTATTACCATTTTTATATTTATTTATTTTTTTATACTAAGACATCTTATTAGTATTTTCTTTATATCGGAATAAAATCATTTGAATGTCCCAATACGCTGGTGACATTAAAGATTTTATTTCGATCCTAAGGATCGTCAAAGAATCGCTACTTGCGATTTTTAAGGAGTCCTATCATCGGAAATTTAAAATTTGTTATTAAAATTTATATTTAAATTTATTTAAGTTTATATTTATCTACTTTTTACCTTTTATTTATTTTATTATTTTTTATATTTATAAGAAACTTTGATATCGAGATTAACAAATTAGATATTCCAATACGCTGGTAACATCTAATGAATTTTCTCGATCCTAAAGATCATCGAAGAATCACTACTTGTGATTTCTTCAAAATCTTATCATCGGAAATTAAATTTTATCGAAACTTAATCTAATGACTCATAATTGTTAAAATTTCTAAGACTTTAAAGTGGTGGAAATTTTATTGATTTAATACTTTATTAATATCCTTTTTTTTGTTTACTCCATCAATAATGAAATTTTTATTATGTTTAATTTTAACTACTTAAATATGAATTTAATTTAGTTTAAACTAATTGGATCTAACTTTTAAACCTCAATTTTACAATCCAATTTACGTCAATTTCATGAAGCAATTTCCTAACATTATTTTTCACAAACTTCAAAGTCTAGTTTAACTTGCTTTGACTTATATCACTTCAAACGGCAAACAAGTAATAATAAAAAAAAAGGTTCACAGACATACTTTATGAGAATGGCACTGTTCCTCGTTCTTTCTTGTCTCTGTTTCCTATTTTTTTCAATGCTTCTTGTGTCTTCTTTTGCAGGCAGCGACTGATTGTGGAGCGGCTTGATGGTGCGTATAGGAGCTGCAATGGAGGGTGCAGCGGCTCGGGGATGGTGCAGCAGCAGCGACTGAGGCAGAAATCTTTGGAACAGCGACTGGGGCGTGCAACGGTATAGCAGCAGGGGCAGGGAATGGTGATTGAAGGTGTGATGGAGAGCGCCACAAGTCGCGGCACAAAGAGTTTCTATGGAACAGGGAGGCTGGAGTGGTGCGACAGGGATGATGATAGCAGTATTACGTGAGACACCCGTAGCAACAATGTGCTTGGTAACAATTCACGGTTGTTCTTCACGGCAACACTATGATGATGAAATGACATACAGTGAGGGGGCGCACAACAAAGAAGGAAAGACTGGGCAGCTGCAGACGTGAGGGATGTTGGAAATGATTCGTGACTGGTGCAACAACGAGCAGTGCAAAGGGGGTTAAGGCTGATACGGTAACAGCACTGCAGTGGCAGAGTGGTAGGGTCTTCGGTCTAGGTTGTGAGGTGAGGAAGATGGGGCAGTGTTGATGGTGCTTCCATTCGGTCTGATAGTGATCAGCCGAAGTCTTCTCCTTTAGGTTTTTTTTTCACGTTCTTTTCTAGGTTTTTTTCTCCTTTTTTTTTTCTCCTCCCTAGGGTTTTCCTTCTTAGGTTTTTTTTCTCCCCTCTAAACCTAGCCGGCTCATCCTTTTTAAATGAGGAAAAAGAAAGACTCATCCTTTTTTAATCCCACAATCATGGGATTTTATTGTTTATTTCCATTTGACCTTTCCATCTTTTATTATTTGTTTCCTTTTCATTATTTTTATTTTTGGTAATTCTTTGATCATTTCCTTGATTCTTTCTGTCTATTTGCACACCCTTGATTAAGGGATCTTGATTTGGGTTGACCTTTCATTATTTGAAGTTTCCATTTGTACATAGCATTAATATTGATTCTCAATTTACTCCTCAATATTTTTTTATTGATTGCCGGCATCAAGTGCATTGATTTGGCTTTGGTTTTTCATTTTGGGATTCCATTGTTCTTATGTGGGATTTAGATAGGAAGAGGTTAAAGGTTTGCATGGGGTTTTAGGGTTTGCATGAAAAAGCATTGACGTATTCTTGTTTTTTTTTTTAATTTTTTTTAATTTTTTTAATTTTGTTTATTATTTGTTATTATTATTATTATTATTTATTTATTTTTTTTGCTCGGACAAAATTCGGTGTTTACAGCTGCCCCTCTTTGCACCTTGCTGAGAATCAGGAATAGGGCAAAGACTATAGACAACAATTTTGTCTGAACCTCCTTTTTTTTATTTTTGGGAAAATTCAATTTTGATTCTCGAAAATAATACCTTGATTCCATACCAAGGCTCGATCCATTTTAGAGAAGTGAATTCGATTTTGAAACACAATACCTTGACTCCCTACCAAGGCTCGATCCACTTCAAAAAAGTGAATTGGATTTTGACACATAATACCTTGACTCCCTACCAAGGCTCGATCCACTGTGAAAAAGTGAATTCGATTTTGAAATACATGATACCTTGACTCCATACCAAGGCTCGATCCACTTCGAAAAAGTGAATTCGATTTTGAAACACATGATACCTTGACTCCATACCAAGGCTCGATCCACTGCGAAAAAGTGAATTCGAATATAATATAATACCTTGACTCCCTACCAAGGCTCGATCCATTTTAGAGAAATGAATTCGATTTTGAAACACATGATACCTTGACTCCCTACCAAGGATCGATCCACTATGAAAAAGTGAATTTGACTTTGACACATAATACCTTGACTCCCTACCAAGGCTCGATCCACTGTGAAAAAGTGAATTCGATTTTGAAACACATGATACCTTGACTCCATACCAAGGATCGATCCACTATGAAAAAGTGAATTCGATTTTGACACATAATACCTTGACTCCCTACCAAGGCTCGATCCACTATGAAAAGATGAATTCGATTTTGACACATAATACCTTGACTCCACCAAGGCTCGAAAGTTTAAATTTTCTGAATCAGGAGTTACGCATCAAATTATATAAGTGCAGAGGGCATAATTGCAGATGCAATATTCATGAATGTGAATGCAAATCATAACAAGTGACCTAATTTGCAGGTACACATTTGGCTGTAAACGCATATTTCATCGTCACCCTGGCTGCTCGAATCAAATTACCAAACTTTGAGCTTACAAGATATCGCACTCCCCTTTTTCTTTGAAAGTAATTCCTCCTTATACGATTTCTGTACTTCTGGTCTATATACTTGCAGAGTTGGGTTTAAACCCTCATATTCCCATTTTATTATTCATATAGCAATGCAAACTACTTTTATATTTGGGACTATTTATTGAATCAAAATCATTCACATTTGCCAAGCAAGATGCATTTATTATGAATGTAAGGCAAACAAGTCCATGTACAAGGTAGTTTCAATGAAGAACAGTTTGGCTTTGTCTCAAAATATCTAAGAATTCATGAAGAAGGGACTATGAAAAAAAATGTATGGTGGCAGAAGTTCCCTTATAAGAAAAAATTCGGAATTTCTCTATCGAATAATCCAGAATCCTTATTGTATGAACCATTGATTGATGACCCCAATGTGTAGGAGATGTTTCCTATCATCTTTAACCCCTTTAGACTTGCAACACTAATGCCCCTTTTTATCTAGGCCGCCCTCTCGGGTTTTCGACTTAGATACCTCCTATGGGTTTAAGCCGCCTTTTCAGGTTTTCAACTTAAACCCCAACCTTTTTTTTTTTTTTAATCTAAGCCGCCTTTTCAGGTTTTCAACTTAGACCCAATTTCAAGCATAATATTTTTTTACCACATCACCATTGACCGGGTTTGGTAACTCATACCCATCCATCTCCGTCAAAATCAATGCTCCCCCTGAAAAGGCCTTCTTTACCACATACGGGCCTTCCCAATTTGGTGCCCATTTTCCTCGAGGATCATGCTGATTAGATGGAATCTTTTTCAAAACTAATTCCCCCTCCCGAAATTGTCTAGGGCGGACCTTTTTGTCATATGCTCTCATCATTCTCCTTTGATATAATTGGCCATGACAAAGTGCTTTAAGCCTCTTTTCCTCAATCAAATTCAACTGTTCATATCGAGCACGGATCCATTCTGCTTCTTCCAATTCTACCTCCAGCAATACCCGCAAGGAAGGAATCTCAACCTCAATAGGCAGAACGGCTTCCATTCCATATACCAACGAGAACGGAGTGGCTCCGGTGGATGTACGCATTGAAGTCCGATAAGCATGCAAAGCAAAAGGAAGTTTCTCATGCCAGTCCTTATAAGTGTCTGTCATTTTTTGAATAATCTTCTTGATATTCTTATTTGCAGCTTCTACGGCCCCATTCATTTTCGGGCGATATGGCACTGAATTATGATGTTTGATTTTGAATTGCTCACAAGCCTCCTCTATCACCTTGTTATTAAAATTCATAGCATTGTCTGAAATAATCCTTTCAGGGAATCCAAATCTGCATATGACTTCTTTCTTAATGAACTTGCACACCACTGACTTCGTCACACTAGCAAATGTTGCAGCTTCCACCCATTTTGTAAAGTAATCAATCACTACTAAGATAAAACGATGTCCATTCGACGCTTTTGGAGTGATCGGCCCAATTACATCCATTCCCCACATTGAGAAAGGCCAAGGAGCTGTCATGACGTGCAAAGATGTTGGAGGGACGTGTATTTTATCCCCATATATTTGACACTTGTGACATCTTTGAGCATATTTAATGCAATCACTCTCCATGGTCATCCAATAATAGCCCGCTCTCATGATTTTTCTAGCCATCATATGCCCATTCGCATGAGTCCCACAACTTCCTTCGTGAACCTCCTCAAGGATCTTTCTAGCTTGCATAGCATCCACACACCTTAACAAAACCTGGTCCCTCCCTTTCTTATACAGGATATCACCATCGAGAAAGAATCCTATCGCCAATCTTCTTATGGTCCTCTTATCGTTTTCCTTGGCTTGCTTAGGATATTGTTGGTTCTTAACATATTGTAGAATATCATGAAACCAAGGCTTATCATCAATTTCTTCCTCCACATTTAAGCAATGAGCTGGGGAACCACGTACACTCATCTTAATGAGCTGAACTTCAGTATTTGCATTTACTTTGAACATGGCTGCCAATGTTGCCAAAGCATCTGCCATTTGATTTTCTTCTCGAGGTAAATGGTCAAAAGAAACCTTTTCAAATTGTTTAATCAAGTCGATGACGAATTCACGATACAAGACCATTTTTGAGTCTCTTGTCTCCCACTCCCCTCGCA
Organism: Heritiera littoralis; assembly: GCA_031772115.1. Classification (NCBI taxonomy): domain Eukaryota; kingdom Viridiplantae; phylum Streptophyta; class Magnoliopsida; order Malvales; family Malvaceae; genus Heritiera; species Heritiera littoralis. The sequence continues at coordinate 1,330,812 of JAPDPK010000114.1, forward strand.
ATTGGTAAATTACCAATGCAGAATCCCCGTATACTTCCAACGCCTTAATTTTCTTTTCGACGGCCGCTTGTAGTCCCATGATACATGCTTCATATTCAGCCATGTTATTGGTACAATTGAAATCCAATCTTGCAGTGAACGGATAATGATCCCCTTTTGGAGATATTAAGATTGCACCAATACCATGCCCCAGAATATTTGATGCTCCGTCAAAGTACAACTTCCATGCCTTATCTCCCACTAACTCTTCATCAATCTTGAGGATAGTCATCAAATCCTCGTCCGGGAAGTTGAACCTCATAGGCTCATATTCTTCTGCAACTCGATCTGCCAAGAATTCAGCTATCGCACTCCCTTTGATGGCTTTTTGACTTACATAGACAATATCATATTCGGAGAGTAATACCTGCCATCTTGCTAACCTCCCTGACAAAGAAGGCTTTTCAAAAATGTACTTAATGGGATCCAACTTCGCAATCAACCAAGTGGTGTGATACAACATATAATGCCGAAGTCTCTGGGCAGTCCAGGCTAGTGCACAACACATTTTTTCTAGTGAGGAATACTTGGATTCACAATCCGTGAATTTCTTGCTCAAGTAGTAGATTGCACGCTCTTTCTTGCTTGCTTCGTCGTATTGCCCCAATACGCAACCCATCGAGTGCTCATGAACTACAAGATACAGAATAAGCGGCTTTCCTGGAATAGGAGGAACTAAAACTGGTGGATTCGAAAGGTATTCTTTGACTCTATCAAATGCTAGTTGACAATTTTCATCCCACTCTCCTGAGTCATGTTTTCGTAGAAGCTTGAAAATTGGATCACACTTAGCAGTGAGATGAGATATAAAACGGGAGATATAATTCAATCGTCCGAGGAAACCCCTCACTTCCTTCTGAGTACGCGGTGGCGGTAAGTCTTGGATAGCCTTGATTTTATCCGGATCCACCTCGATCCCTCTTTCACTAACAACAAAACCCAATAATTTTCCTGATGTAGCCCCGAATGTGCATTTAGCCGGGTTGAGTTTAAGTTGAAACTTTCTTAATCTTTCAAAGAGCTTTTTTAAATTGTCGACATGGTCCTCCGCTCTCCTCGATTTAGCGATCATATCATCTACATAAACCTCAATCTCCTTATGCATCATATCATGGAATAGAGTTACCATGGCCCTTTGATAGGTTGCCCCAGCATTTTTTAAACCAAATGGCATTACTTTGTAACAAAAAGTTCCCCACATTGTCACAAACGTGGTCTTTTCCATGTCCTCTGGTGCCATCTTGATCTGGTTATATCCCGAAAAACCATCCATGAAAGAGAATAATGAATGCCTGGCCGTATTATCAACTAGAGTATCAATATGTGGTAACGGGAAATTGTCTTTAGGGCTAGCTCTATTCAAATCCCGATAGTCAACACACATTCTCACCTTTCCATCCTTCTTAGGTACTGGGACTATATTTGCTACCCATTTAGGGTATTTTGCCACTTCTAGGAATCCGGCGTCGAATTGCTTTTTTACCTCCTCTTTTATTTTCAACAACATTTCTGGTTTCATCCTCCTCAATTTCTGCTGAACCGGTTTGCAACCTGGCTTCAAAGGTAATCTATGCACTACAATATCAGTATTCAAACCTGGCATGTCCTGGTACGACCAAGCAAACACATCTGTATATTCGCGGAGCAAGCTCATTAATCTTTGTTTAATTGGCAAGGAGAGAGAGGTCCCAATTTTAACTTCTTTCTTTATTTCTTCATTCCCCAAGTTTATGACTTCTATTGGTTCTTGATTGGGCATAATTTGTTTCTCTTCTTGTTGTACTAGTCTTAACAAATCTTGAGGTAAAGCATAATCATCCACATCTCCTTCATCATTAAGTTCACCAACACAAACAGTTCTTTCAAAATTAAGTTCTGGATTATTGTTGAGAAGGTCCTCATTTTCATTATTGGGATACCTGGAGATAATTAAAATGGGATTGATATGGAGAAGGTATAAAAATGAATGAAGAGAAACAACACGGATGAATGAATAAAATGCATCATGCTTGTCATTTATTGAATGATAAAGACTAAATAAAAGCCCGTACATAAAAGACCCTAATGCCTTTGGGCAAAAGCACTTGGATAAGTTTATTGCATTACATGGAACATGATTTGAAAACGACGGGGAGCTCAACAGCACGCCAATTCTCCAATTTGTAGTCGGGAGGACAAGGACGAATTCCGGAACTATCCATCTCTTCTAGAAATTCCTCTATTCCCACCATATTGATAGAGAGATCTGTGAAAGCTCTAGCCATTGCTGGGATAGACCCCCTTCTTCAACTTTTGCAGAGCTATTGTAGATGTATCCCCCCGAATAGAAAGACTCATATAGAGGAGGGAAACCCATTGGTTCAAACTCTATTTCGTGCCCCATAAAATTAGCCAACTTGCTTTTCTTCTTCCTTTCTATGAACTTTTTCTTTTCAAGTCCAGTGGGTTTATATCCTAACCCAAACCTATCCATCTTAGGAGTAACAGACACTGCTCTCTTCATTCCTTGTAACTCCTTTCCTAAACCTGCTCCAGCATGACATCCCTTTCCCATCGTTTGTTGGATCCCGAGCTTGGTGGCTTTTGACAAATGTGGTACGGGTATTTTCATCCCTTCTCCCACAAATGTAGCATTAACAAGTTCTAAAGATCTAAAAGAGCATTCCACCGCATCTTCAGCAACTTCTATGTATGGGGCACTTGTAGTAATGGTCGCAATTGTGCTCATGTCTTCTTCTCCTTCTATACTCACCAAATGTCCATCAACCACGAATTTGACCTTTTGATGCAGAGTTGAAGGAACTGCACCCGCTGAATGGATCCAAGGCCTTCCAAGTAAACAATTATAAGAAGGAGTGATATCCATAACTTGAAATTCAATGTTATAGACACATGGACCAATCTGGAGTGGCACCTCTATATTCCCAACCACTTCTCGACGAGTACCGTCAAAAGCTCTCACAACAATGTGACTTCTCCTCAAATTTGACTTATCTACAGGCAACCTAGACAGTGTAATCATGGGCATAACATTCAAGGATGACCCATTATCAATGAGGACTTTCGGAAGGATATGATCTTTGCAAGTGGTGGTTATGTGAAGGGCTTTAGTACTCCCTCTACCGTCGAGTGGGATCTCATCATCATTGAATGAAATGAAGTTATCTGCCGCAATATTTCCCACCAGCCGATCTATGTTCTCTACCGACGCATTGTGGGCCACATAAGCTTCATTGAGCACTTCAACAAAGCATTTCGATGAGGCTCTGAATTCAAGAGTAACGAAAGTAAGGAAATCCTTGCTGGTAAGCGATTTAATTGTTCCACCACGTTGTATTCACTGTGCTTGATAAACTTCAAAAACTCACAAGCTCTTTCTCCGTTACAGGTTTCTTTCTTTCAGAATCTACTGGAACCATTGGTCTGACCTCTTTTGCTTGGCTATCTCTATTGTTTTCGCCCTTTCCATCTTCTTTAGCCTTCCCCATCTGAGTTTTCTTCAACATATCTGGGGTATAACACCTACCACTTCTCGTCATTCCTCCCGGGCCCGCAATGTCTATTGTATCAGCAGTATAAGTAGAGGGATTATTGAGAGAACCTTGAGCTGTGACCTTATAATTGTAATTCCACGGGACTGCATGGTCACTCTTATACGGGAATGGGCTTGGAACTTTAACAATTAGTTTCGACCTAGCATTTTCAGCAGTTATGCTAGGTTCCATTTTACTCTTATCCCCACAAACGACCTTCAATGGTTTGATTGGCTTCCCAAACATTGATGGCTCTATAACATTCACTACTTTCCCTTCAAGAGCTTCAGAGAACTCAATTTCTCCTAAGTCCATCATCTTTTGTACTATACGACGAAACTCCTCACAACTTTGGACGGAATGCCCCATCATTTCTCCATGAAACTCACAATACTCTTCTTCTTGCATTTCAAGCCCAAATTTTGCCTTCTTAGATTGAATAATCTTTGCCTTCCTCATTGTTTCCAGCACCACCCTCATCGGTGTTTTCACATCATTGACATTTCTTTTTATCCAACACCCATCATCCTCTATTATTGCGTTTACATTGGCCTCCGTGTGATTTGGAAGGGGATTCGTATTTACGCTTGGCTCATTATCCTTCCCAAATTCCAAGATTCCAGCTTTCATGAGATCTCGAACTTTGTACTTAAATGCCGTACAATTTTCGATCGAGTGGCCTTGGATCCCGGCATGATAATCGCAATGAGCATTTGCATCATACCATTTTGGATAAGGGGGTTTAAGGGGTTGTAGAAAAACAGGGGCAACAAAGTGATTCTGCAATAATTGGGGGAATAGTTCAGCATAGGATATTGGTATTGGGTCGAATTGGGGCCTCTCCTTATTAATCTTGGGAGCTCTTTGGTTATTTCCTTGGTTGTTAGGTTGATAAGTAGGTCTTGGTGCTTGTGCAGAGGAAGGGGTACCAATATTCATTGGTGCTTGTAAATTCATGGGGTGGGTTGGTTGAGGCTGGTATGAGTAAGGGTTTTGGGAGATATTGTTCACGGGTGAATAATAGGGATGGTATGAAGGGTAAGGAAAATGGGGTGCGGAATTCATCTTCGATCGTCTTTCAGTGGTAACAGCTTGCACTTCCCCATCTTTCTTTCTACTCATTCCACTCCTTTTTGGGGCTGATGTGTCTTCAATCTTGCCACTTTTAATGGCATTTTCAATCATCTCCCCGAAATGACCATATCAGCAAAATTTTTAGTAGCACTCCCCACGAGTTTATCATAATAAGGGGTCGCAAAGTACTAACAAACAAAGTTGTTGTCTCTTTTTCAGTCAACGGAGGCTGCACCTGAGCTGCCAAATTCCTCCACCTTTGGGCATACTCTTTAAAGCTTTCACCAGATTTCATCTCTAGGTTCTGTAAGGATAACCTATCAGGTGCCATATCGGTCATATGCCTATATTGTGCCATAAAGGCTTTTCCTAAATCCTTCCATGTATGGATACGACTCCGATCCAACTGATTATACCATTTAACAGTAGGTCCAATCAAGCTATCCTGGAAGCAATGGATGAGCAACTTATCGTTGTTCGTGTAGCCAGACATCTTCCGACAAAACATAGTAATATGAGCAGCTGGGCAGGTGGTCCCATCATACCTCTCGAATTCAGGGGCTTTAAATTTTGGTGGTATAACCAAGTCTGGGACAAGGCTAAGCTCGTTGGCATCTACGCTCCCAAAGAAATCCATTCCTTCAATTGCCCTTAACCGTTCTTCTAGCAAAACATACTTTTCTCTTGTTTCTTCATTCTCCTTCCTTAACTTCTCTTGCTCTATTGGGTCATCCAAGTTAGGCACAAAAATAGGATCCACAGGGCTAGATCCGGGATACTTTCCTTGATTTTGTGGGTTATTCAGGAAAATTGGAACTTGGGGATAAGCTCCTTGGGTAGCTTGAGCTTGGGGCGGTGTAAACCCAGGCGGGTATATTGGATCTTCTCTTGAAAGTTGAGGTTCCTCCCTTGAATCATCAGCAACTCCTTTCCCTTTCATTAAGCTCATCATCATCTCCATCATTTTTGCCATTTGCTCCCGAGATTCTTCTTGGGACTTGATAAGTTCTTGCTGAACTTTTTCCATTCTTTCCATTCTTGCTTGTTGTTCGGACTCCATGACCTTAGATTGGGAGCGAGTTTTGTACCGATGTTGTGCTGGACGTTCAGGATTCGGCTTCGCTATTCTGACACCTAAATGAGCCCGCAAATTAGGATCACATGTTATTTTTTAGTTTTTGCCATAAAGAAGGAAAAGATAAAATCATCCCAATACTTTTGGTGAGATATTAAAACTTTTCCTTTTCACCTCAACGATATATGATGTCATTACTTATGATCACCAATATCTTTTCATTGGTAGGCATGTGTATGAAATGGATGCATGACATGCATGGGAGTAAGAGGTATTTAATCCATAACGATTTCAACCAAAGAACCTTCATTTATTCAAAAGAACTTTTATTACATGGCTATTGAATTCGACTTTCATTTATTCAAAGGAACTTTTATTATATGACTATCGAATTCAAAATTACATAGCTAACATTCTCCTATTATACCCATAAAACTGACTAACTTGCTGATATTGATCTTTAGCTTCCTCAAGAAAATCCAACAAACGCTGTCCAATCTCTCCAGTTGGGTTAATTTCCTGCCTCAGAGCTTCCGCCTTTTCCACCATCTCTCTCGCCTTGCGCACAGCTTTGCAGACTTGTGTAGCCAAATGTTCTATATATTGTTGTCTTCCAAAACTCCTTACTCTCCATTTCATGCTTGCATCTACGACCAAGTCGTATGAATACCTCCAATCATTCTCCCTAAGTTTCCATTCTTGGATGATCAAAGCAATGTCATTCTTGTAATGTTGCAAGTGTTCCTCCAAAATCTGGACTTTTTGTTGTAACAGATTCCTTTCATCTTGAAGTTTGACATAGTCTTCGTCCTTCAGTCCAACTTTCAGAGCTTCATTTTCCTTTCGACATTGCATCAATTTTTCAGTGTTAACTGTATACATTTGTTTCCAATATCGCTGCTCTTGAAGAGTAATGGCAGTTCCCTCTTCATTTTTCTTTGCCTTGTTTCTCCAATACTCCACTTTCCCACGAAGATCTTCTATTTCCTTCTTCCTCTCATTAGAAGTCATAACAATTCCTCCGATCCTCATTTCTCTTCTCAACCTTTTATTTTCCTGATTCAATTCTTGAAGGTCATTGTGGGCAACATCTCGCTCTGTTCTCATCCTCTTGAGCGCAGCTTCTTGTACTTCAAACTTGACCTTTAAATTCTCTACCTCCTCTTGAAGCTTTAGATTCCTTTGCTCCATCTTCTTTTCTTCCTCTTTGAATTGCTGCCGAACAATCTCGATTTCGGATATATCTGCCTCAGGTTGTACATACGCAAGTGACTCCCTGAATACAACATCTTTAACCCGTTTAGCTCTCCACATCAGGTAATTTGGGGTAGCTTTATCAGATAAGGGTCCTGTCGCAAATCTTCGAGGTTGTTTCCATGCTCGAATGGCTTGTTCTGTCTTTTTCGTTGCCTTTGGTTCACCATAGGAATACTCCATCAAATTAAGCCCATGCGTTGCCGGAGTAAACTGTTTTGCCCAAAACTGTCTCTGCACCATAAGTGGGGCACAACTTGTTATCCCCCATAATCCCAATAGTGGTATCCAAGATTCTTCTCCGCATCTATATAGTACTGGGACATGATACATCCACGGGGCCATCCAAGTCACTTGATCATCTCTAAGCTGTTGAAGGACAAACACCCATTCATCTTTAGGTTTTGGTTTTGGCCATTTACTTCTACAAAATTCTTTGATCGAGGTATTTCCACGATAAAAAGGCTTTGAGAATTCTTTCACCTCACAGTTGAAATGGCTCTTGATCCATATGTATAAGAGTTGTGCGCATCCCATGAAACGCCCTTCTCCTTTTCGTCGGCAATAACTCAATGATCGAAAGGTCTCAGCCAAGATTGCTGGCGAAGGATTTACATTATTAACAACTTGTTCAAAGAAGTCTATCACGGCTATCTCAATGTGCCCCAAAACCTTAGGAAAAATAACCAACCCGTAAATTGCCAGGGCAAAAACAGCTAACCCCTTCTCATCATTCAAATGATCTTTAATAAATCCATGGAGAAAATCCCAAGGTAGGCAAATGTGTTCTCCCTTTTGCTTCATATGAGGATCTATTTCTTCCGGTTTCACTCCCATAATCCCAGCCAACTTCTTACGAAACCCAGACTTCGGCTTTCTGACATATACCTTGTCAGGGCTCTTTAAATCCAACCCTATCAAAATAGAGTACTCTTCTATAGTGGGCATCAAATCCACTTCGTTAAATGTGAAACACCTGTAGGATGGATCCCAAAACTGGATAGCAGCTTTCAGCAAAGGTTCTTCAACCGCCACTGAAATCAACGAAGCTATTTGGCCATACTTGCTACAAAAGTCTTCTTTCTTCTCCTTACTGATTTGCTTCCATATGTTAACCAAACCTGTTAAGTCATTCTGCTTAAGGTCCAAGCTCACTTCTCTAGGTAATGATGATATGAAGCCTTCTATCAAGCAATTCCCTTTCTCTTGCTGAGTCTTCTCTGACCAAAACTGCACTTCATTATATGGATCACACATGACAGTCACAGTTGATGAACAAGCCCAACATTCTTTGGATTTCATGAAGGATTCTTGGTTGTAATAGGCCATGGAGAAAATACCTCTCTTATGCAACCTTCATGATGAGAAATGATTCATGCAAAAAGGAAAAACAGAACATTTATTAGTACAAAAACAAAAAGTAACATCAAATGTCTTATACAGGGTTACTTTCTAAGGGTAAGGTTCTATCTAAGGTGAACTTTTTCTATGGTTCACTATATGCTTGGTTTGGGTCTCTAAAGGACAAAAGGTTCCCAAATTGTTCCTTACTGACGTCTACGCTAGACTAGTAAGGCACCCCAATCCTCACCCATGACAGGCTACAAACGGAAAGGGTTCAACTTGAGTGAGAGTATTTCGCTTGCCATTGCGGAGGTTATCACCTCACGAGAGCAAAGGTACTATACTCTCTCCTAAAAGGGACAAACCCGGGTGTAGGGTTTATGTATGCAATGAATATGTCATGTATGCAAAGGAACAAAATTTAAAGTGCATCCCAACAAAATGCAAATGATAAAGATGATTCACACATTTTTTGTTTGTATTTTTTTGTTTTTTTTTAATTATTTTTTTGAAAAGTTTTATTAAATATTTATTAAGACCATTAACTAAGATTTTGGATAAAACATGATTAATCATGGTTCGACTCTCTAATGTCCCCAGTGGAGTCGCCAAGCTGTCGTAACGATTTTCGTCCGGGGACTCGATCGCTAGACGATTTTGGAAAAACACAAAAAGAGGAGTCGCCACCAATCTTTTTTGACTAGGTGTGATTGGCCACCTAAAATCATTTATTTTTTTCAATAAAATCTTAAAATTAATTAAGGTTTATCAAAAAAATAATTTTTGGTCTGCGAAAACAAAGTTTGGGTTCGGGAGTTCGGTTACGCGTGGGGAAGGATTAGCACCCCCACAGCGCCCGTTAGAAAACGGTACCACTTAATCATGTATTATCTTTTGATCTTAATAAAATGGTCTTAATTAAACATTTAAAAAGAAATTCATTTATTTTGAAATCAATTTGTTATTTGCTTATTATTTGAAACATTAAATTTTATTTTTATTTATGTTAAATTTATTTTTTATTTGAAATAAATGAGAATCTTTTGTATTGAAAATTATTCCGAAAACCCCAATACTTTTGGTAGCATTTCGGATAATTTCCTCACCTAGAGATTTCTTAAGAATCGCTACTTGCGATTTCTATAGAATCCCATCCTTGGGAGATTCACACTTATTTTGAAATTTCATGAATGCAAATGATGCAATCAAAATATAGATGATGCACATGAGAAATCCATTTTATTATTTTTTAATTCATTTATACTTATATTATTATTTTGTAATTTATTTATATTTATAAAATCTTGTTTTTATTGAAAAATCATACTAAATATTCCAATACGCTGGTAACATTTAGCATATTTCTCTCACCTAGAGATCAGTTAGGAATCACTACTTGTGAATTCCGTAACATCTCATCATCGGACATTTTTATATCTTATTTATTTTTAATTTGTTTTACTCTTTATTTTGAAGTCTTGTTTATTTGTTTGTTTAAAATATTTATTTATTATTTTTTAGTGTTAGTTTATTTCATATAAGTTGATTATATTAGAAATCTTAATATCGAACTAAAATTATTTGAATACCCCAATACGCTGGTAATATTCAAATATTTTATTTCGACCCTAAGGATAATCAAAGAATCACTACTTGTGATTTCTAAGGAATCCTATCATCGGGGATCTTTTTATATTTAAGATGTGTATTTACATTTATTTATTTATTTATTTTAATTCCTAAATTTTTACCTATTTAAAAGTTTTTTATTTCTATTCACTTACTATTTTCTTGTTTTACCTATTTTTTATATTATTATTTTTATTACCATTTTTATATTTATTTATTTTTTATACTAAGACATCTTATTAATATTTTCTTTATATCGGAATAAAATCATTTGAATGTCCCAATACGCTGGTGACATTAAAGATTTTATTTCGATCCTAAGGATTGTCAAAGAATCGCTACTTGCGATTTTAAGGAATCCTATCATCGGAAATTTAAAATTTGTTATTAAAATTTATATTTAAATTTATTTAAGTTTATATTTATCTACTTTTTACCCTTTTTATTTATTTTATTTTTTTTATATTTATAAGAAACTTTGATATCGAGATTAAACAAATTAGATATTCCAATACGCTGGTAACATCTAATGAATTTTCTCGATCCTAAAGATTATCGAAGAATCACTACTTGTGATTTCTTCAAAATCTATCATCGGAAATTAAATTTATCGAAACTTAATCTAATGACTCATAATTGTTAAAATTTCTAAGACTTTAAAGTGGTGGAAATTTTATTGATTTAATACTTTATTAATATCCTTTTTTTGTTTACTCCATCAATAATGAAATTTTTATTATGTTTAATTTTAACTACTTAAATATGAATTTAATTTAGTTTAAACTAATTGGATCTAACTTTTAAACCTCAATTTTACAATCCAATTTACGTCAATTTCATGAAGCAATTTCCTAACATTATTTTTCACAAACTTCAAAGTCTAGTTTAACTTGCTTTGACTTATATCACTTCAAACGGCAAACAAGTAATAATAAAAAAAAAGGTTCACAGACATACTTATGAGAATGGCACTGTTCCTCGTTCTTTCTTGTCTCTGTTTCCTATTTTTTTCAATGCTTCTTGTGTCTTCTTTTGCAGGCACGACTGATTGTGGAGCGGCTTGATGGTGCGTATAGGAGCTGCAATGGAGGGTGCAGCGGCTCGGGGATGGTGCAGCAGCAGCGACTGAGGCAGAAATCTTTGGAACAGCGACTGGGGCGTGCAACGGTATAGCAGCAGGGGCAGGGAAAGGTGATTGAAGGTGTGATGGAGAGTGCCACAAGTCGCGGCACAAAGAGTTTCTATGGAACAGGGAGGCTGGAGTGGTGCGACAGGGGATGATGATAGCAGTATTACGTGAGACACCCGTAGCAACAATGTGCTTGGTAACAATTCACGGTTGTTCTTCACGGCAACACTATGATGATGAAATGACATACAGTGAGGGGGCGCACAACAAAGAAGGAAAGACTGGGCAGCTGCAGACGTGAGGGATGTTGGAAATGATTCGTGACTGGTGCAACAACGAGCAGTGCAAAGGGGGTTAAGGCTGATACGGTAACAGCACTGCAGTGGCAGAGTGGTAGGGTCTTCGGTCTAGGTTGTGAGGTGAGGAAGATGGGCAGTGTTGATGGTGCTTCCATTCGGTCTGATAGTGATCAGCCGAAGTCTTCTCCTTTAGGTTTTTTTTTCACGTTCTTTTCTAGGTTTTTTTCTCCTTTTTTTTTTCTCCTCCCTAGGGTTTTCCTTCTTAGGTTTTTTTTCTCCCCTCTAAACCTAGCCGGCTCATCCTTTTTAAATGAGGAAAAAGAAAGAAGAAAAAAAATCCCTTTATCAATCCCACAATCATGGATTTATTGTTTTATTTCCATTTGACCTTTCCATCTTTTATTATTTGTTTCCTTTTCATTATTTTTATTTTTGGTAATTCTTTGATCATTTCCTTGATTCTTTCTGTCTATTTGCACACCCTTGATTAAGGGATCTTGATTTGGGTTGACCTTTCATTATTTGAAGTTTCCATTTGTACATAGCATTAATATTGATTCTCAATTTACTCCTCAATATTTTTTTATTGATTGCCGGCATCAAGTGCATTGATTTGGCTTTGGTTTTTCATTTTGGGATTCCATTGTTCTTATGTGGGATTTAGATAGGAAGAGGTTAAAGGTTTGCATGGGGTTTTAGGGTTTGCATGAAAAAGCATTGACGTATTCTTGTTTTTTTTTTTATTTTTTTTTATTTTTTTTTATTTTGTTTATTATTTGTTATTATTATTATTTTTTTTTTTTTTTTGCTCGGACAAAATTCGGTGTTTACAGCTGCCCCTCTTTGCACCTTGCTGAGAATCAGGAATAGGGCAAAGACTATAGACAACAATTTTGTCCGAACCTCCTTTTTTTTATTTTTGGGAAAATTCAATTTTGATTCTCGAAAATAATACCTTGATTCCATACCAAGGCTCGATCCATTTTAGAGAAGTGAATTCGATTTTGAAACACAATACCTTGACTCCCTACCAAGGCTCGATCCACTTCAAAAAAGTGAATTGGATTTTGACACATAATACCTTGACTCCCTACCAAGGCTCGATCCACTGTGAAAAAGTGAATTCGATTTTGAAATACATGATACCTTGACTCCATACCAAGGCTCGATCCACTTCGAAAAAGTGAATTCGATTTTGAAACACATGATACCTTGACTCCATACCAAGGCTCGATCCACTGCGAAAAAGTGAATTCGAATATAATATAATACCTTGACTCCCTACCAAGGCTCGATCCATTTTAGAGAAATGAATTCGATTTTGAAACACATGATACCTTGACTCCCTACCAAGGATCGATCCACTATGAAAAAGTGAATTTGACTTTGACACATAATACCTTGACTCCCTACCAAGGCTCGATCCACTGTGAAAAAGTGAATTCGATTTTGAAACACATGATACCTTGACTCCATACCAAGGATCGATCCACTATGAAAAAGTGAATTCGATTTTGACACATAATACCTTGACTCCCTACCAAGGCTCGATCCACTATGAAAAGATGAATTCGATTTTGACACATAATACCTTGACTCCACCAAGGCTCGAAAGTTTAAATTTTCTGAATCAGGAGTTACGCATCAAATTATATAAGTGCAGAGGGCATAATTGCAGATGCAATATTCATGAATGTGAATGCAAATCATAACAAGTGACCTAATTTGCAGGTACACATTTGGCTGTAAACGCATATTTCATCGTCACCCTGGCTGCTCGAATCAAATTACCAAACTTTGAGCTTACAAGATATCGCACTCCCCTTTTTCTTTGAAAGTAATTCCTCCTTATACGATTTCTGTACTTCTGGTCTATATACTTGCAGAGTTGGGTTTAAACCCTCATATTCCCATTTTATTATTCATATAGCAATGCAAACTACTTTTATATTTGGGACTATTTATTGAATCAAAATCATTCACATTTGCCAAGCAAGATGCATTTATTATGAATGTAAGGCAAACAGTCCATGTACAAGGTAGTTTCAATGAAGAACAGTTTGGCTTTGTCTCAAAATATCTAAGAATTCATGAAGAAGGGACTATGAAAAAAAATGTATGGTGGCAGAAGTTCCCTTATAAGAAAAAATTCGGAATTTCTCTATCGAATAATCCAGAATCCTTATTGTATGAACCATTGATTGATGACCCCAATGTGTAGGAGATGTTTCCTATCATCTTTAACCCCTTTAGACTTGCAACACTAATGCCCCTTTTTATCTAGGCCGCCCTCTCGGGTTTTCGACTTAGATACCTCCTATGGGTTTAAGCCGCCTTTTCAGGTTTTCAACTTAAACCCCAACCTTTTTTTTTTTTTAATCTAAGCCGCCTTTTCAGTTTTCAACTTAGACCCAATTTCAAGCATAATATTTTTTTACCACATCACCATTGACCGGGTTTGGTAACTCATACCCATCCATCTCCGTCAAAATCAATGCTCCCCCTGAAAAGGCCTTCTTTACCACATACGGGCCTTCCCAATTTGGTGCCCATTTTCCCGAGGATCATGCTGATTAGATGGAATCTTTTTCAAAACTAATTCCCCCTCCCGAAATTGTCTAGGGCGGACCTTTTTGTCATATGCTCTCATCATTCTCCTTTGATATAATTGGCCATGACAAAGTGCTTTAAGCCTCTTTTCCTCAATCAAATTCAACCTGTTCATATCGAGCACGGATCCATTCTGCTTCTTCCAATTCTACCTCCAGCAATACCCGCAAGGAAGGAATCTCAACCTCAATAGGCAGAACGGCTTCCATTCCATATACCAACGAGAACGGAGTGGCTCCGGTGGATGTACGCATTGAAGTCCGATAAGCATGCAAAGCAAAAGGAAGTTTCTCATGCCAGTCCTTATAAGTGTCTGTCATTTTTTGAATAATCTTCTTGATATTCTTATTTGCAGCTTCTACGGCCCCATTCATTTTCGGGCGATATGGCACTGAATTATGATGTTTGATTTTGAATTGCTCACAAGCCTCCTCTATCACCTTGTTATTAAAATTCATAGCATTGTCTGAAATAATCCTTTCAGGGAATCCAAATCTGCATATGACTTCTTTCTTAATGAACTTGCACACCACTGACTTCGTCACACTAGCAAATGTTGCAGCTTCCACCCATTTTGTAAAGTAATCAATCACTACTAAGATAAAACGATGTCCATTCGACGCTTTTGGAGTGATCGGCCCAATTACATCCATTCCCCACATTGAGAAAGGCCAAGGAGCTGTCATGACGTGCAAAGATGTTGGAGGGACGTGTATTTTATCCCCATATATTTGACACTTGTGACATCTTTGAGCATATTTAATGCAATCACTCTCCATGGTCATCCAATAATAGCCCGCTCTCATGATTTTTCTAGCCATCATATGCCCATTCGCATGAGTCCCACAACTTCCTTCGTGAACCTCCTCAAGGATCTTTCTAGCTTGCATAGCATCCACACACCTTAACAAAACCTGGTCCCTCCCTTTCTTATACAGGATATCACCATCGAGAAAGAATCCTATCGCCAATCTTCTTATGGTCCTCTTATCGTTTCCTTGGCTTGCTTAGGATATTGTTGGTTCTTAACATATTGTAGAATATCATGAAACCAAGGCTTATCATCAATTTCTTCCTCCACATTTAAGCAATGAGCTGGGGAACCACGTACACTCATCTTAATGAGCTGAACTTCAGTATTTGCATTTACTTTG
Source organism: Heritiera littoralis (assembly GCA_031772115.1). NCBI lineage: Eukaryota > Viridiplantae > Streptophyta > Magnoliopsida > Malvales > Malvaceae > Heritiera > Heritiera littoralis. The sequence continues at coordinate 1,345,952 of JAPDPK010000114.1, forward strand.
AACATGGCTGCCAATGTTGCCAAAGCATCTGCCATTTGATTTTCTTCTCGAGGTAAATGGTCAAAAGAAACCTTTTCAAATTGTTTAATCAAGTCGATGACGAATTCACGATACAAGACCATTTTTGAGTCTCTTGTCTCCCACTCCCCTCGCAATTGGTAAATTACCAATGCAGAATCCCCGTATACTTCCAACGCCTTAATTTTCTTTTCGACGGCCGCTTGTAGTCCCATGATACATGCTTCATATTCAGCCATGTTATTGGTACAATTGAAATCCAATCTTGCAGTGAACGGATAATGATCCCCTTTTGGAGATATTAAGATTGCACCAATACCATGCCCCAGAATATTTGATGCTCCGTCAAAGTACAACTTCCATGCCTTATCTCCCACTAACTCTTCATCAATCTTGAGGATAGTCATCAAATCCTCGTCCGGGAAGTTGAACCTCATAGGCTCATATTCTTCTGCAACTCGATCTGCCAAGAATTCAGCTATCGCACTCCCTTTGATGGCTTTTTGACTTACATAGACAATATCATATTCGGAGAGTAATACCTGCCATCTTGCTAACCTCCCTGACAAAGAAGGCTTTTCAAAAATGTACTTAATGGGATCCAACTTCGCAATCAACCAAGTGGTGTGATACAACATATAATGCCGAAGTCTCTGGGCAGTCCAGGCTAGTGCACAACACATTTTTTCTAGTGAGGAATACTTGGATTCACAATCCGTGAATTTCTTGCTCAAGTAGTAGATTGCACGCTCTTTCTTGCTTGCTTCGTCGTATTGCCCCAATACGCAACCCATCGAGTGCTCATGAACTACAAGATACAGAATAAGCGGCTTTCCTGGAATAGGAGGAACTAAAACTGGTGGATTCGAAAGGTATTCTTTGACTCTATCAAATGCTAGTTGACAATTTTCATCCCACTCTCCTGAGTCATGTTTTCGTAGAAGCTTGAAAATTGGATCACACTTAGCAGTGAGATGAGATATAAAACGGGAGATATAATTCAATCGTCCGAGGAAACCCCTCACTTCCTTCTGAGTACGCGGTGGCGGTAAGTCTTGGATAGCCTTGATTTTATCCGGATCCACCTCGATCCCTCTTTCACTAACAACAAAACCCAATAATTTTCCTGATGTAGCCCCGAATGTGCATTTAGCCGGGTTGAGTTTAAGTTGAAACTTTCTTAATCTTTCAAAGAGCTTTTTTAAATTGTCGACATGGTCCTCCGCTCTCCTCGATTTAGCGATCATATCATCTACATAAACCTCAATCTCCTTATGCATCATATCATGGAATAGAGTTACCATGGCCCTTTGATAGGTTGCCCCAGCATTTTTTAAACCAAATGGCATTACTTTGTAACAAAAAGTTCCCCACATTGTCACAAACGTGGTCTTTTCCATGTCCTCTGGTGCCATCTTGATCTGGTTATATCCCGAAAAACCATCCATGAAAGAGAATAATGAATGCCTGGCCGTATTATCAACTAGAGTATCAATATGTGGTAACGGGAAATTGTCTTTAGGGCTAGCTCTATTCAAATCCCGATAGTCAACACACATTCTCACCTTTCCATCCTTCTTAGGTACTGGGACTATATTTGCTACCCATTTAGGGTATTTTGCCACTTCTAGGAATCCGGCGTCGAATTGCTTTTTTACCTCCTCTTTTATTTTCAACAACATTTCTGGTTTCATCCTCCTCAATTTCTGCTGAACCGGTTTGCAACCTGGCTTCAAAGGTAATCTATGCACTACAATATCAGTATTCAAACCTGGCATGTCCTGGTACGACCAAGCAAACACATCTGTATATTCGCGGAGCAAGCTCATTAATCTTTGTTTAATTGGCAAGGAGAGAGAGGTCCCAATTTTAACTTCTTTCTTTATTTCTTCATTCCCCAAGTTTATGACTTCTATTGGTTCTTGATTGGGCATAATTTGTTTCTCTTCTTGTTGTACTAGTCTTAACAAATCTTGAGGTAAAGCATAATCATCCACATCTCCTTCATCATTAAGTTCACCAACACAAACAGTTCTTTCAAAATTAAGTTCTGGAGTATTGTTGAGAAGGTCCTCATTTTCATTATTGGGATACCTGGAGATAATTAAAATGGGATTGATATGGAGAAGGTATAAAAATGAATGAAGAGAAACAACAGGGATGAATGAATAAAATGCATCATGCTTGTCATTTATTGAATGATAAAGACTAAATAAAAGCCCGTACATAAAAGACCCTAATGCCTTTGGGCAAAAGCACTTGGATAAGTTTATTGCATTACATGGAACATGATTTGAAAACGACGGGGAGCTCAACAGCACGCCAATTCTCCAATTTGTAGTCGGGAGGACAAGGACGAATTCCGGAACTATCCATCTCTTCTAGAAATTCCTCTATTCCCACCATATTGATAGAGAGATCTGTGAAAGCTCTAGCCATTGCTGGGATAGACCCCCTTCTTCAACTTTTGCAGAGCTATGGTAGATGTATCCCCCCGAATAGAAAGACTCATATAGAGGAGGGAAACCCATTGGTTCAAACTCTATTTCGTGCCCCATAAAATTAGCCAACTTGCTTTTCTTCTTCCTTTCTATGAACTTTTTCTTTTCAAGTCCAGTGGGTTTATATCCTAACCCAAACCTATCCATCTTAGGAGTAACAGACACTGCTCTCTTCATTCCTTGTAACTCCTTTCCTAAACCTGCTCCAGCATGACATCCCTTTCCCATCGTTTGTTGGATCCCGAGCTTGGTGGCTTTTGACAAATGTGGTACGGGTATTTCATCCCTTCTCCCACAAATGTAGCATTAACAAGTTCTAAAGATCTAAAAGAGCATTCCACCGCATCTTCAGCAACTTCTATGTATGGGGCACTTGTAGTAATGGTCGCAATCATGTCTTCTTCTCCTTCTATACTCACCAAATGTCCATCAACCACGAATTTGACCTTTTGATGCAGAGTCGAAGGAACTGCACCCGCTGAATGGATCCAAGGCCTTCCAAGTAAACAATTATAAGAAGGAGTAATATCCATAACTTGAAATTCAATGTTATAGACACATGGACCAATCTGGAGTGGCACCTCTATATTCCCAACCACTTCTCGACGAGTACCGTCAAAAGCTCTCACAACAATGTGACTTCTCCTCAAATTTGACTTATCTACAGGCAACCTAGACAGTGTAATCATGGGCATAACATTCAAGGATGACCCATTATCAATGAGGACTTTCGGAAGGATATGATCTTTGCAAGTGGTGGTTATGTGAAGGGCTTTAGTACTCCCTCTACCGTCGAGTGGGATCTCATCATCATTGAATGAAATGAAGTTATCTGCCACAATATTTCCCACCAGCCGATCTATGTTCTCTACCGACGCATTGTGGGCCACATAAGCTTCATTGAGCACTTTCAACAAAGCATTTCGATGAGGCTCTGAATTCAAGAGTAACGAAAGTAAGGAAATCCTTGCTGGTAAGCGATTTAATTGTTCCACCACGTTGTATTCACTGTGCTTGATAAACTTCAAAAACTCACAAGCCTCTTTCTCCGTTACAGGTTTCTTTCTTTCAGAATCTACTGGAACCATTGGTCTGACCTCTTTTGCTTGGCTATCTCTATTGTTTTCGCCCTTTCCATCTTCTTTAGCCTTCCCCATCTGAGTTTTCTTCAACATATCTGGGGTATAACACCTACCACTTCTCGTCATTCCTCCCGGGCCCGCAATGTCTATTGTATCAGCAGTATAAGTAGAGGGATTATTGAGAGAACCTTGAGCTGTGACCTTATAATTGTAATTCCACGGGACTGCATGGTCACTCTTATACGGGAATGGGCTTGGAACTTTAACAATTAGTTTCGACCTAGCATTTTCAGCAGTTATGCTAGGTTCCATTTTACTCTTATCCCCACAAACGACCTTCAATGGTTTGATTGGCTTCCCAAACATTGATGGCTCTATAACATTCACTACTTTCCCTTCAAGAGCTTCAGAGAACTCAATTTCTCCTAAGTCCATCATCTTTTGTACTATACGACGAAACTCCTCACAACTTTGGACGGAATGCCCCATCATTTCTCCATGAAACTCACAATACTCTTCTTCTTGCATTTCAAGCCCAAATTTTGCCTTCTTAGATTGAATAATCTTTGCCTTCCTCATTGTTTCCAGCACCACCCTCATCGGTGTTTTCACATCACTGACATTTCTTTTTATCCAACACCCATCATCCTCTATTATTGCGTTTACATTGGCCTCTGTGTGATTTGGAAGGGGATTCGTATTTACGCTTGGCTCATTATCCTTCCCAAATTCCAAGATTCCAGCTTTCATGAGATCTCGAACTTTGTACTTAAATGCCGTACAATTTTCGATCGAGTGGCCTTGGATCCCGGCATGATAATCGCAATGAGCATTTGCATCATACCATTTTGGATAAGGGGGTTTAAGGGGTTGTAGAAAAACAGGGGCAACAAAGTGATTCTGCAATAATTGGGGGAATAGTTCAGCATAGGATATTGGTATTGGGTCGAATTGGGGCCTCTCCTTATTAATCTTGGGAGCTCTTTGGTTATTTCCTTGGTTGTTAGGTTGATAAGTAGGTCTTGGTGCTTGTGCAGAGGAAGGGGTACCAATATTCATTGGTGCTTGTAAATTCATGGGGTGGGTTGGTTGAGGTTGGTATGAGTAAGGGTTTTGGGAGATATTGTTCACGGGTGAATAATAGGGATGGTATGAAGGGTAAGGAAAATGGGGTGCGGAATTCATCTTCGATCGTCTTTCAGTGGTAACAGCTTGCGCTTCCCCATCTTTCTTTCTACTCATTCCACTCCTTTTTGGGGCTGATGTGTCTTCAATCTTGCCACTTTTAATGGCATTTTCAATCATCTCCCCCGAAATGACCATATCAGCAAAATTTTTAGTAGCACTCCCCACGAGTTTATCATAATAAGGGGGTCGCAAAGTACTAACAAACAAAGTTGTTGTCTCTTTTTCAGTCAACGGAGGCTGCACCTGAGCTGCCAAATTCCTCCACCTTTGGGCATACTCTTTAAAGCTTTCACCAGATTTCATCTCTAGGTTCTGTAAGGATAACCTATCAGGTGCCATATCGGTCATATGCCTATATTGTGCCATAAAGGCTTTTCCTAAATCCTTCCATGTATGGATACGACTCCGATCCAACTGATTATACCATTTAACAGTAGGTCCAATCAAGCTATCCTGGAAGCAATGGATGAGCAACTTATCGTTGTTCGTGTAGCCAGACATCTTCCGACAAAACATAGTAATATGAGCAGCTGGGCAGGTGGTCCCATCATACCTCTCGAATTCAGGGGCTTTAAATTTTGGTGGTATAACCAAGTCTGGGACAAGGCTAAGCTCGTTGGCATCTACGCTCCCAAAGAAATCCATTCCTTCAATTGCCCTTAACCGTTCTTCTAGCAAAACATACTTTTCTCTTGTTTCTTCATTCTCCTTCCTTAACTTCTCTTGCTCTATTGGGTCATCCAAGTTAGGCACAAAAATAGGATCCACAGGGCTAGATCCGGGATACTTTCCTTGATTTTGTGGGTTATTCAGGAAAATTGGAACTTGGGGATAAGCTCCTTGGGTAGCTTGAGCTTGGGGCGGTGTAAACCCAGGCGGGTATATTGGATCTTCTCTTGAAAGTTGAGGTTCCTCCCTTGAATCATCAGCAACTCCTTTCCCTTTCATTAAGCTCATCATCATCTCCATCATTTTTGCCATTTGCTCCCGAGATTCTTCTTGGGACTTGATAAGTTCTTGCTGAACTTTTTCCATTCTTTCCATTCTTGCTTGTTGTTCGGACTCCATGACCTTAGATTGGGAGCGAGTTTTGTACCGATGTTGTGCTGGTGGCTTCGCTATTCTGACACCTAAATGAGCCCGCAAATTAGGATCACATGTTATTTTTTAGTTTTTGCCATAAAGAAGGAAAAGATAAAATCATCCCAATACTTTTGGTGAGATATTAAAACTTTTCCTTTTCACCTCAACGATATATGATGTCATTACTTATGATCACCAATATCTTTTCATTGGTAGGCATGTGTATGAAATGGATGCATGACATGCATGGGAGTAAGAGGTATTTAATCCATAACGATTTCAACCAAAGAACCTTCATTTATTCAAAAGAACTTTTATTACATGGCTATTGAATTCGACTTTCATTTATTCAAAGGAACTTTTATTATATGACTATCGAATTCAAAATTACATAGCTAACATTCTCCTATTATACCCATAAAACTGACTAACTTGCTGATATTGATCTTTAGCTTCCTCAAGAAAATCTAACAAACGCTGTCCAATCTCTCCAGTTGGGTTAATTTCCTGCCTCAGAGCTTCCGCCTTTTCCACCATCTCTCTCGCCTTGCGCACAGCTTTGCAGACTTGTGTAGCCAAATGTTCTATATATTGTTGTCTTCCAAAACTCCTTACTCTCCATTTCATGCTTGCATCTACGACCAAGTCGTATGAATACCTCCAATCATTCTCCCTAAGTTTCCATTCTTGGATGATCAAAGCAATGTCATTCTTGTAATGTTGCAAGTGTTCCTCCAAAATCTGGACTTTTTGTTGTAACAGATTCCTTTCATCTTGAAGTTTGACATAGTCTTCGTCCTTCAGTCCAACTTTCAGAGCTTCATTTTCCTTTCGACATTGCATCAATTTTTCAGTGTTAACTGTATACATTTGTTTCCAATATCGCTGCTCTTGAAGAGTAATGGCAGTTCCCTCTTCATTTTTCTTTGCCTTGTTTCTCCAATACTCCACTTTCCCACGAAGATCTTCTATTTCCTTCTTCCTCTCATTAGAAGTCATAACAATTCCTCCGATCCTCATTTCTCTTCTCAACCTTTTATTTTCCTGATTCAATTCTTGAAGGTCATTGTGGGCAACATCTCGCTCTGTTCTCATCCTCTTGAGCGCAGCTTCTTGTACTTCAAACTTGACCTTTAAATTCTCTACCTCCTCTTGAAGCTTTAGATTCCTTTGCTCCATCTTCTTTTCTTCCTCTTTGAATTGCTGCCGAACAATCTCGATTTCGGATATATCTGCCTCAGGTTGTACATACGCAAGTGACTCCCTGAATACAACATCTTTAACCCGTTTAGCTCTCCACATCAGGTAATTTGGGGTAGCTTTATCAGATAAGGGTCCTGTCGCAAATCTTCGAGGTTGTTTCCATGCTCGAATGGCTTGTTCTGTCTTTTTCGTTGCCTTTGGTTCACCATAGGAATACTCCATCAAATTAAGCCCATGCGTTGCCGGAGTAAACTGTTTTGCCCAAAACTGTCTCTGCACCATAAGTGGGGCACAACTTGTTATCCCCCATAATCCCAATAGTGGTATCCAAGATTCTTCTCCGCATCTATATAGTACTGGGACATGATACATCCACGGGGCCATCCAAGTCACTTGATCATCTCTAAGCTGTTGAAGGACAGACACCCATTCATCTTTAGGTTTTGGTTTTGGCCATTTACTTCTACAAAATTCTTTGATCGAGGTATTTCCACGATAAAAAGGCTTTGAGAATTCTTTCACCTCACAGTTGAAATGGCTCTTGCCATATGTATAAGAGTTGTGCGCATCCCATGAAACGCCCTTCTCCTTTTCGTCGGCAATAACTCAATGATCGAAAGGTCTCAGCCAAGATTGCTGGCGAAGGATTTACATTATTAACAACTTGTTCAAAGAAGTCTATCACGGCTATCTCAATGTGCCCCAAAACCTTAGGAAAAATAACCAACCCGTAAATTGCCAGGGCAAAAACAGCTAACCCCTTCTCATCATTCAAATGATCTTTAATAAATCCATGGAGAAAATCCCAAGGTAGGCAAATGTGTTCTCCCTTTTGCTTCATATGAGGATCTATTTCTTCCGGTTTCACTCCCATAATCCCAGCCAACTTCTTACGAAACCAGACTTCGGCTTTCTGACATATACCTTGTCAGGGCTCTTTAAATCCAACCCTATCAAAATAGAGTACTCTTCTATAGTGGGCATCAAATCCACTTCGTTAAATGTGAAACACCTGTAGGATGGATCCCAAAACTGGATAGCAGCTTTCAGCAAAGGTTCTTCAACCGCCACTGAAATCAACGAAGCTATTTGGCCATACTTGCTACAAAAGTCTTCTTTCTTCTCCTTACTGATTTGCTTCCATATGTTAACCAAACCTGTTAAGTCATTCTGCTTAAGGTCCAAGCTCACTTCTCTAGGTAATGATGATATGAAGCCTTCTATCAAGCAATTCCCTTTCTCTTGCTGGTCTTCTCTGACCAAAACTGCACTTCATTATATGGATCACACATGACAGTCACAGTTGATGAACAAGCCCAACATTCTTTGGATTTCATGAAGGATTCTTGGTTGTAATAGGCCATGGAGAAAATACCTCTCTTATGCAACCTTCATGATGAGAAATGATTCATGCAAAAAGGAAAAACAGAACATTTATTAGTACAAAAACAAAAAGTAACATCAAATGTCTTATAGGGTTACTTTCTAAGGGTAAGGCTATCTAAGGTTAACTTTTTCTATGGTTCGCTATATGCTTGGTTTGGGTCTCTAAAGGACAAAAGGTTCCCAAATTGTTCCTTACTGACGTCTACGCTAGACTAGTAAGGCACCCCAATCCTCACCCATGACAGGCTACAAACGGAAAGGGTTCAACTTGAGTGAGAGTATTTCGCTTGCCATTGCGGAGGTTATCACCTCACGAGAGCAAAGGTACTATACTCTCTCCTAAAAGGGACAAACCCGGGTGTAGGGTTGATGTATGCAATGAATATGTCATGTATGCAAAGGAACAAAATTTAAAGTGCATCCCAACAAAATGCAAATGATAAAGATGATTCACACATTTTTTGTTTGTATTTTTTTTGTTTTTTTTAATTATTTTTTTGAAAAGTTTTATTAAATATTTATTAAGACCATTAACTAAGATTTTGGATAAAAATGATTAATCATGGTTCGACTCTCTAATGTCCCCAGCGGAGTCGCCAAGCTGTCGTAACGATTTTCGTCCGGGGACTCGATCGCTAGACGATTTTGGAAAAAAACACAAAAGAGGAGTCGCCACCAATCTTTTTTGACTAGGTGTGATTGGCCACCTAAAATCATTTATTTTTTTCAATAAAATCTTAAAATTAATTAAGGTTTATCAAAAAAATAATTTTTGGTCTGCGAAAACAAAGTTTGGGTTCGGGAGTTCGGTTACGCGTGGGGAAGGATTAGCACCCCCACAGCGCCCGTTAGAAAACGGTACCACTTAATCATGTATTATCTTTTGATCTTAATAAAATGGTCTTAATTAAACATTTAAAAAGAAATTCATTTATTTTGAAATCAATTTGTTATTTGCTTATTATTTGAAACATTAAATTTTATTTTTATTTATGTTAAATTTATTTTTTATTTGAAATAAATGAGAATCTTTTGTATTGAAAATTATTCCGAAGAACCCCAATACTTTTGGTAGCATTTCGGATAATTTCCTCACCTAGAGATTTCGTAAGAATCGCTACTTGCGATTTCTATAGAATCCCATCCTTGGGAGATTCACACTTATTTTGAAATTTCATGAATGCAAATGATGCAATCAAAATATAGATGATGCACATGAGAAATCCATTTTATTATTTTTTAATTCATTTATACTTATATTATTATTTTGTAATTTATTTATATTTATAAAATCTTGTTTTTATTGAAAAATCATACTAAATATTCCAATACGCTGGTAACATTTAGCATATTTCTCTCACCTAGAGATCAGTTAGGAATCACTACTTGTGAATTCCGTAACATCTCATCATCGGAATTATTTATATCTTATTTATTTTTAATTTGTTTTACTCTTTATTTTGAAGTTTGTTTATTTGTTTGTTTAAAATATTTATTTATTATTTTTTAGTGTTAGTTTATTTCATATAAGTTGATTATATTAGAAATCTTAATATCGAACTAAAATTATTTGAATACCCCAATACGCTGGTAATGTTCAAATATTTTATTTCGACCCTAAGGATAATCAAAGAATCACTACTTGTGATTTCTAAGGAATCCTATCATCGGGGACCTTTTATATTTAAGATGTATATTTACATTTATTTATTTATTTATTTTAATTCCTAAATTTTTACCTATTTAAAAGTTTTTTATTTCTATTCACTTACTATTTTCTTGTTTTACCTATTTTTTTATATTATTATTTTTATTACCATTTTTATATTTATTTATTTTTTTATACTAAGACATCTTATTAATATTTTCTTTATATCGGAATAAAATCATTTGAATGTCCCAATACGCTGGTGACATTAAAGATTTTATTTCGATCCTAAGGATCGTCAAAGAATCGCTACTTGCGATTTTAAGGAATCCTATCATCGGAAATTTAAAATTTGTTATTAAAATTTATATTTAAATTTATTTAAGTTTATATTTATCTACTTTTTACCCTTTTTTTTTTTTTATTATTTTTTATATTTATAAGAAACTTTGATATCGAGATTAACAAATTAGATATTCCAATACGCTGGTAACATCTAATGAATTTTCTCGATCCTAAAGATCATCGAAGAATCACTACTTGTGATTTCTTCAAAATCTTATCATCGAAATTAAATTTTATCGAAACTTAATCTAATGACTCATAATTGTTAAAATTTCTAAGACTTTAAAGTGGTGGAAATTTTATTGATTTAATACTTTATTAATATCCTTTTTTTTGTTTACTCCATCAATAATGAAATTTTTATTATGTTTAATTTTAACTACTTAAATATGAATTTAATTTAGTTTAAACTAATTGGATCTAACTTTTAAACCTCAATTTTACAATCCAATTTACGTCAATTTCATGAAGCAATTTCCTAACATTATTTTTCACAAACTTCAAAGTCTAGTTTAACTTGCTTTGACTTATATCACTTCAAACGGCAAACAAGTAATAATAAAAAAAAAGGTTCACAGACATACTTTATGAGAATGGCACTGTTCCTCGTTCTTTCTTGTCTCTGTTTCCTATTTTTTTCAATGCTTCTTGTGTCTTCTTTTGCAGGCAGCGACTGATTGTGGAGCGGCTTGATGGTGCGTATAGGAGCTGCAATGGAGGGTGCAGCGGCTCGGGGATGGTGCAGCAGCAGCGACTGAGGCAGAAATCTTTGGAACAGCGACTGGGGCGTGCAACGGTATAGCAGCAGGGGCAGGGAATGGTGATTGAAGGTGTGATGGAGAGTGCCACAATCGCGGCACAAAGAGTTTCTATGGAACAGGGAGGCTGGAGTGGTGCGACAGGGATGATGATAGCAGTATTACGTGAGACACCCGTAGCAACAATGTGCTTGGTAACAATTCACGGTTGTTCTTCACGGCAACACTATGATGATGAAATGACATACAGTGAGGGGGCGCACAACAAAGAAGGAAAGACTGGGCAGCTGCAGACGTGAGGGATGTTGGAAATGATTCGTGACTGGTGCAACAACGAGCAGTGCAAAGGGGGTTAAGGCTGATACGGTAACAGCACTGCAGTGGCAGAGTGGTAGGGTCTTCGGTCTAGGTTGTGAGGTGAGGAAGATGGGGCAGTGTTGATGGTGCTTCCATTCGGTCTGATAGTGATCAGCCGAAGTCTTCTCCTTTAGGTTTTTTTTTCACGTTCTTTTCTAGGTTTTTTTCTCCTTTTTTTTTCTCCTCCCTAGGGTTTTCCTTCTTAGGTTTTTTTTCTCCCCTCTAAACCTAGCCGGCTCATCCTTTTTAAATGAGGAAAAAGAAAGAAGAAAAAAAATCCCTTTATCAATCCCACAATCATGGGATTTTATTGTTTATTTCCATTTGACCTTTCCATCTTTTATTATTTGTTTCCTTTTCATTATTTTTATTTTTGGTAATTCTTTGATCATTTCCTTGATTCTTTCTGTCTATTTGCACACCCTTGATTAAGGGATCTTGATTTGGGTTGACCTTTCATTATTTGAAGTTTCCATTTGTACATAGCATTAATATTGATTCTCAATTTACTCCTCAATATTTTTTTATTGATTGCCGGCATCAAGTGCATTGATTTGGCTTTGGTTTTTCATTTTGGGATTCCATTGTTCTTATGTGGGATTTAGATAGGAAGAGGTTAAAGGTTTGCATGGGGTTTTAGGGTTTGCATGAAAAAGCATTGACGTATTCTTGTTTTTTTTTTTTTTTTTTTTTTTTATTTTTTATTATTGTTTATTATTTATTATTATTATTATTTTTTTTTTTTTTTTGCTCGGACAAAATTCGGTGTTTACAGTGTCCTTTGAGCAAGATCTTTCTTGGTGTTGAACGCAATCTGTTACAAGGCCAGTTTAGTAAATCAAGCAACTAAATGCAAAGTGATAATTTGTTTAAGTAATCTAATGTAAGATACGTATACCTTAATTTCAAGAAAGTTAAGCCAAGCTTTTCCACTTAATAAGTAACTGATGGCAAATATTAAAAAAAATCAACTAAAAGCAGTAGAAGAGAAACTAACAAGAAGGGTCTAAAGAAGCTTAAAACTTGTAAGAAGTACTGCCTCCAAATCTAATATAACACTTCTTGCAAAATTAAGATATAATTATATATATATATATATATATATATATATATATAAATCACATCTTTTGTGTTAACATCAAATCCTCCAACAAATTGTCAATGAATAAGTTATTGTGTAAGCTTCAAAACAATAGCAAAACTGGAAACAGAATTTCAAAGGAGATGCGTTTATATAACTCTTTTCGGTAGCAAGAATACAAAGGAGAAGGCAATTTTCTTTCCTAACCAATATAGAAACACACGTACATTATTTTAGTAAATATACATAATCCTTAGAAATCAGGGTAATTTAGAAATCAACACATCAAATTCTTACACAAATGAAAATAAAAGATGTCTTTAAACCTGCATTTAGAAAAGGTGGTTTAGGAAGCCATATGAAAAACAACAGATACAGGAAGGTCGGTTCTACCAAAGAAATATGTTCTACAAGTAATTTTCTTCCTTTTCCTATAGACAAATCGGCTGCCAAAACCATAACGCATTGAAAGCGTTCCTAATTCCCTCACTTCTTATTATTCTTATTACCCCTCCAATAATTATATCTCTAATATCGAGGCTTATGCTGTTGCTCAAGCTTCTCCTTCCCCTCCTCGACATTCAACGTGAGACCTGATTCTACTGTACTGTACATGTAATATATCACAAATTGAGTGAAAATTTATAAGTTAAGTGATTATAAGTGAAAGTGTGTTGTGGGCCTCACTTATTTTTAATGTGTTTTGATGGGCTCGAGACTGAAAATGATGCGTACAGTGGGTAATAAAATATAATATGATGATTTTGAGGTTTAAAATCATTGAATTACATTATTATGAATTTTTTGAATTTTTCGTGAAGGTGGAAAACAAATTGGAAAATGACATTTACATCCCGAGGGCATTTTCTTAAAGTACACCCAAACTAAAATGAGTTGGGATGAAGTAAAAATTATTCTTCATAAAAAGGAGAATAAGATAGTGTTAAGAGATTTATCGACACCGTGATGAAGTGAGAGAAATTCATTGGTAGGTTACGGGGGTTAAAATCGTAATTTCTCATTATCCGTGCACCGCGCGTCAATGAAATCACTTCCAATCATCAAGAGACATTAAATGTGATTGATTGGCACTGGAATCCAAAATTTTGGAGTCCAATTACATGGCTTTTACGATTACGGAAGCTAAGAGCGAAATTGTCAAAAATTTATATAATTAGGGGCAAAATGGTAATTTTCCACCTTCAAGAAACATCTTTATCATTCAGCAAAGATGACAGCCAACTACCTCATTCATCTTCAAACTTCATCCATCATCCACCATGAGAGAAGAAAGAAGAAGAAAAATAAAAGAAAACAAAATTCAACAAAAAACTATATCAAAACATCATTTTTTCCACTAGCTTATTTCTAGTAAAATTGATCTACGTCTTGAGCTCTATCAAACAAAAAAAAAAACATAATGAAAGAGTGACTATACAAGGAGAAAAGTGAAGAAGAAGATTCGGTCAAAGATACCCATTTCTTATGTCTTTGAATTTCTTACATTTTAATGGTGGATTTTAATGTTTTCAAGTGTCCTAAGCATAGATCTAGCCTTGTTTTTGCTTAAATCTCATTAGGACATGATGAATGGACATTATGGGGTTTCGGTTTGGACAAGAACAAGGGGAAACCATGCTGAAATTTGCATAAAATTGGTGCCAAAATACAAAATACACTTAGATAAACAACATGGTGGCATTAGAAATTGGAAAATCCATAAGATTTGTTATGGGTACCATTCGACCATGGGGGTTTGTACAGCCCAAGGTGCTGCCTTTTATGGTTTGAATATGTTAAATGACTGTAGAAATTAAGAGAAGAAGAATGGTGAAAAATGATCTGAAATCGGAGCAAAAACGGGAAAGTTGTGTTTCACTACCAGTGTAATTTACATTGGTTAGTCATAGGCAGTATCCTAAGATGCTGCATTTAGTGAAAGTTAATATCCTAAAAATAAGAGGAAAATTAATGCAATTTTTTGGTAAATTATTTTGCAGCTCGAGGATTTTAGAGCACGTGTGGCTATATTGAGAAGATCGGTAACACGAGACAGGTAAGGGTTGAGTGTGTAGGCCGTAGGGATATATCGAATACATGATTTTGATGAATATAATTTTATGAAATTATTTGGTATTGAATTGCCTTTGAAAATCATGCAAATTTGTGGTTTTCGGCTAGCAAAGATACTGTGTTTAAGTGTAGTGGGTTAGAGAAATCGCAGCTGCTACATTGCCGAAAATTCCTCCAAAAATTTTAAAATATCATGAAATATTTTATGAGCATGAAATGACTGAGATTGTGTATTTTGGAGCTTATTTCCAATATCTTCCACAAATTGGAATTTTACCAAAAATTATTTTTTAAATATTCATGTAATTAAATTTTATTAGAGTGATATGTCAAATACGTTCTTTGAATTATTTCACAATTATTTAGAATGTTTATAAATTTTCTCACTAAGACATGAATATTTTATCGACTGTTTTTACTGTACTATTAAAGGTGAATTTAAATACCTTTTGGAATTTTATTAAATTTCAAATGATATTTGTTTAAATTCCTTAAAGGTATTTTCACTATAAATGAAATATTTTGAGACTTTTAGGCCTCATATCATGTTCACGTGTATTACTGTACAGTACTATTACTATGGTTGATAGACCCGCCAAGTCATCAACAGTCCTAGGGACGCTTGACAAATGTACTCTAAGGACACCTAGCAATTTTAATGGTATCATAGCAAGATTGGCTTGATATCTGTTGATGTATTTAGAATTGAAAGTGTCGAAAATGGTTAACATCCCCTGTAGTACTATATATTCTGAATGTATAAATGAATTAAGTGATTGTAAATTGAGTTAAGCGACTAAATTGTGTATAAGTTGTGAATCAAGGGTTATAAAAAGGGATTGTAACCCGAGAATTTTGCGTGAAACAGGTGATCTTATAATCTTAATGAAAGGTCTGTTCGATACGGTACATGGAGGAACTCGGTGAGGGCCCCATCAGGACTTCTCCGTCCAAATCGAAATAAGACCTTAAATTGATTTGGAACTAATTGATTGTGATAGAGTAACTAATGGTGTAAAGAATATATTACGTGTATAATTGTCCCTACTACTAGCCTCACCTATACTCTGATGAGTGAGGTGACACAAAGTGTATATTGTGGGAGGTCGCGAGATAGTTGGCACTGTTATAGATTATTTAGGGCCTGAATTAAATGCAAAAAGACGAGGTATTTGGTTAGGGATTATTGTATATTATGAAAAGTGATACACTTACTAAGTGTGACTGAAAAGGTGAATGGTGTATTTGATGATTCAATATTAGTGTTGTTAATTCTGGTTTTATATATATTCCTTCTGTTTCTTATAAGTATAAATTAAATATTTATAGAACCGGAATATTTTGAGATATGCTTTACAGAATAGTATACTGTTTGGAGTATTATATTTTTGAAAAGTGTGTATAAGAATTGTGAAGTGACTGTAAGAGAAAAGGAGAATGACAGGTAATCTGAGTTTATTAAATGAAGATGATTTCAAAGTAAATCACAAGAATGAATAAGTTAGCTGTAAAGTGAATTAGCTTAAGTTCTTATACTTAGTGTGTTATTTCTTACCATATTGAATGGTATACTATGAAATGAAAATAAATAAGTGAATTTATATGGAATATGTGTAAAATGAATTGAAAGTTATATGTATGTGTTTTGAGGATATATATAGTGGAATTGTAGGACGTAAAGGTAAAACGTCCAAGGTGGTGTGAGCTTTATCATTTAAAATTTCGGGATAAAATTTCCAAATAAATTTTCAGAGATTAATGAATAAAGAACCCATCTGTATTAGTGTAACTGGTGGAAACACAGATGATCTGGTTTGAGAGAAAAAGAATAGCTTATGATTGTGTATTAAATTTTGAATACTCAATAGAGTTGCTACTAAAAATAAATATTTACCTATTCAGGATGGATACTTTACTGGATCTATTCAATGATGTATAAGGAGTTTCTAAGATCGATCTTCGAACACAGTGTTGTTAGATAAAAGTTGAGAGATTGATGTTCATAAGGTAGCACTCAGAATTCGATATAATTCTTATGAGTTCTTTATGGTACTTAAGAGATTAATGAATTATCCTGTGACTATGAGAATTTAATGAATGGGATATTTCAATCACATACAGATAAATTATAATGGCATGTAACCATGTTATGTGAGAATATTTTGCCTCATTTGAGAAACACAAGGAGCATTCTTAAATAACCTCACAAACTTTTAGAGATGGAAAATTTTATTGTTAAGCTCAGTAAATATGAGTTCTAACGGAACCATGACGCTTTTAGAGACATGTGGTCTCAAATGACAAGTGATCATTGATTTGTCTAAAATAGAGGTTATTGCTAAGTGAGTGAGATTAAAAATAGTGATTGGGGTATGAAATTTACGAGGTTTACCCGAATAATATAAATTACTTATTGATGAGTTTGTGGAAATCAACTGCTTTACTGATACGATTCATATATGTGAGAAAGTTAAATGGGAGTGGATGAGTATGTGTGAGTATAGTATTCAAAATTGTCAAAAGACTTTAACGGTGGAGTACTATACCATTTAGAAAAGCAACTGAAGTGATAAGTGTGAAAAGATGAAATGTATCAAGAAGATAAGCCATATGATGATTAGGGAACACAGATTTTGAGGTAGTTCCCAAATCTAAGATTGAATGTGATTTCCTCTGACTATCATGTGATTATGGCTAGATTTAAGATCGAGCCAAACTTAACGAATAAAATTAGTTATACTTAGAGGAGTAAATAAATAATTTATTGCCAGTCATGAAAATGAGATATATATATATCTTGGAATCGTGAAATTGTATAAGTAGTGTGAAGAAGGGATTAGTATTTTGATAATTTCAATTATAGAATTCGACTATGAAAAGATTACATCCTCAGGTACATCTTACAATTAAGTGATAATTCCATGTACCATAAGAATAAGGGATGTAATGGTAATACTATATGAAAAAAGATATTGGGGAAAATTATTACCTAATGTTTTATTTACTGTAAGTGATGGTTAATATTAAAGTTTGCAAGTGAAGTGCAGCCTTAGCTAAACCAATGTGAAAATGATTATTGTGAGATAGTAAAGAATTCGAAAGAACTATGATGTTATAGAAGTGATTATAGACTGATTGACCAAATTATTCACTTCTTCATCATCAGGTTTCTTAATCTCCTGAGTGCCATAGTTGATATATAACTGTAAAACAGCATGAATGTATGTGCAATTCTACTGAGTGTTACATTTGATAGGGATCCTTGATTTGCCATATGTTTTTAGAGAATAACAAAAGGCTTTGGGATTCCAATTTACTGTTATCACTGCTTTCTATTGATGCAAAATATCCGAGCACATTATGTAGACGCTCGATGATATTGAGAGCGAGTGCACTGGATTTAAAAAGCTACTGGGACAATTACATACTATTGGTTAAAATTGTTTAAATGATAGTCACCAAACTAATATCGGCTTAGCACTAAGTGAGATAATATGTGATAAATGGTGTGAATTATCTATTGTATAAAAAGGAAGTGAAATATTGTTAACTCTCGAATTGATAAAATAATTTTCAAGGGGTATAACTAATTGTGAAAAATGAAATGTGGTGGTTTAAAGGAAATTCAAATTGTGCAGGTGTATTGGCAGTATCATCGTAAGGAAAAGATAAATAGAAAGTTAGAAAATATATAAGGAAGAAACGTACCTATAATGGTTTTACTTCCTAAATCAAGTGAAATTCGGAGGACCGAATTTCCTAAAGGTGGGGAGAAAATGTGAGACTCGATTCTATTGTACTATACATGTAATATGTCACGAATTGAGTGAAAATTTATAAGTTAAGTGATTATAAGTGAAAGTGTGATGTGAGCCCCACTTATTTTTAATGTGTTCTAATGGGCTCGAGACTGAAAATGATGTGTACAGTGGGTAATAAAATATAATATGATGATTTTGAGGTTTAAAATCATTGAATTACATTATTATGAATTTTTCTGAATTTTTCATGAAGGTCGAAAACAAATTGAAAAATCACAGTTACATCCCAAAGGCATTTTCTTAAGTTACGCCCAAACTAAAATGAGTTGAGTAAAAATACCATAATATTCTTCATAAAAGGAGAATAAGATAGTGTTAAGAGATTTATCGAAACCGTGATGAAGTGAGAGAAATTCGTTGGTAGGTTACGGGGGTTAAAATCGTAATTTCTCATTATCCGTGCACCGCGCGTCAACGAAATCACTTCCAATCATCAAGAGACATTAAATGTGATTGATCGGCACTGGAATCCAAAATTTTGGAGTCCAATTACATGACTGTTATGATTACGGAAGTTAAGGGCGAAATTGTCAAAAATTTATATAATTAGGGGCAAAATGGTAATTTGCCACCTTCAAGAAACATCTTTATCATTCAGCAAAGATGACAGCCAACTACCTCATTCATCTTCAACCTTCATCCATCATCCACCATGAGAGAAGAAAGAAGAAGAAAAATAAAAAAAAAACAAAATTCAACAAAAAACTATATCAAAACATCATTTTTTCCACTAGCTTATTTCTAGTAAAATTGATCTACATCTTGAGCTCTATCAAACCAACAAAAAACATATTGAAAGAGTGACTATACAAGGAGAAAAGTGAAGAAGAAGATTCGGTCAAAGGTACCCATTTCTTATGTCTTTGAATTTCTTACATTTTAATGGTGGATTTTGATGTTTTCAAGTGTCCTAAGCATAGATCTAGCCTTGTTTTTGCTTAAATCTCATTAGGAAATAATGAATGGACATTATGGGGTTTCGGTTTGGACAAGAACAAGGGGAAACCATGCTGAAATTTGCATAAAATTGGTGCCAAAATACAAAATACACTTAGATAAACAACATGGTGGCATTAGAAATTGGAAAATCCACAAGATTTGTTATGGGTACCATTCGACCATGGGGGTTTGTACAGCCCAAGGTGCTGCCTTTTATGGTTTGAATATGTTAAATGACTGTAGAAATTAAGAGAAGAGGAATGGTGAAAACTGATATGAAATCGGAGCTAAAACGGGAAAGTTGTGTTTCACCACTGGTGTAATTTGCACTAGTTAGTCATAGGTAATATCCTAAGTGGCTGCATTTAGTGAAAGTTAATATCCTAAAAATAAGAGGAAAATTAATGAAATTTTTTGGTAAATTATTTTGCAGCCCGAGGATTTTAGAGCACGTGTGGCTATATCAAGAAGATCGGTAACACAGGACAGGTAAAGGATGAGTGTGTAGGCTGTAGGGATATATCAAATGCATGATTTTGATGAATATAATTTTATAAAATTATTTGGTATTGAATTGCCTTTGAAAATCATGTAAATCTGTTGTTTACGGCTAGCAAAGATACTGTGTTTAAGTGCAGGGGGTTAGAGTAATCGCAGCTACTATGCTGCCGAAAATTCCCCCAAAAATTTAAAATATCATGAAATATTTTATGAGCATGAAATGAGTGAGATTGTGTAATTTGGAGCTTATTTCCAATATTTTCCACAAATTAGAATTTTACCGAAAATTATTATTTAAATATTCACGTAATTAAATTTTATTAAAGTGAGATGTCAAATACGTTCTTTGAGTTATTTCACAATTATTTAGAATGTTTATAAATTTTCTCACTAAGACATGAATATTTTATCGATTGTTTTTTTTGTACTGTTAAAGGTGAATTTAAATACCTTTTGGAATTTTATTAAATTTTAAATGATATTTGTTTAAATTCCTTAAAGGTATTTTCACTGTAAATGAAATGTTTTGAAACTGTTAGGCCCCATATCATGCTCACGTGTATTACTGTACTGTACTGTTACTGTGGCTGATAGACCCACCAAGTCATCAGCAATCCTAGGGACGCTTGGCAAGTGTACTCTAAGGACACCTATAGACTATGGCCATAGATCTTACTGTTTATTGTTACTGTTCCTTATAAGGATTATAGCATGATACATCGAGGGTGATGCCTAGTCTCCACCTATTGTTTACTGCTACTGAATTGTGAATCACTTAT
The DNA here is from genome assembly GCA_031772115.1 of Heritiera littoralis. NCBI lineage: Eukaryota > Viridiplantae > Streptophyta > Magnoliopsida > Malvales > Malvaceae > Heritiera > Heritiera littoralis. The sequence continues at coordinate 1,366,715 of JAPDPK010000114.1, forward strand.
TACTGTTTTATTGAAAACTGTGAACTATTGTTTACTGATACTGAACTGTGATTCATTGTTAAGTGTTTTATCGAACAAAGAACAACAGTTCACTGTTTTACTGAATTACTGTTAACTGTTACTGAACTAATAATTACTGAACTACTATTTACTGTTACTGAACTACTGTTTACCGTTTTACTAAACTATGGATTACTGTTTACTGTTTACTGAATGGTACAAAATCAGCACTGTTTTACTGACCATGAAGTACTGGTTACTGTTTTACTGAATCGTGAAGTATTAGTTACTGTTTTACTGAACCGTGATTTACCGAATACTGTTTACTGAACTGTACTGAAATCTAAGGATTTTGGATTGAAAAGTATTTATAATATTATTTCTAATTTTGAAATAATTACTGAACTATTACAAAAAGGTGAAACTTAAGTGTTTACTGCACTGAACTGTTTATTCACTTGTTATTGATGAGTTTATTGTACTGTTACTGAACCGACAAATATATTGTTTCCACTGTTTGAATTCAACTGATTTACTATACTGTTTTACTACTGTCACTGTCACGTGTTCTAAAGTATTACAGAAATGATGAATTTAAATGGTTTAATTACCATTTATCTATGGAAAAATTTCATTAAATTGTTTTATAACAACAATGTAAGGATTACTCCCTATAGTCGCTCTAGGTTTCCCGGACAAGACAGGTATTTCAAAATACCTTCCATGCTCCATCTGGATTTCGTGGTCGACAATAGTACCCTTCCTTTTACTGTGCCTAGTGAACTGTTTGGAAAATAATGTTTTCCAGCATATAGATTTTGTTATATCAGTCTTGCATATGATTCCTTTACTGAGCACGTTTCGGTCACCCCTTTATTTTCCAACACCATAGGATATTAAAAGAAATTAAAATGGGGTATACATTAAAGGATATCGACTAAATCTTGGTTACATGAGACTACTTATGTCGGACGAAAGGTAATTGTACTTTCTTTTTTATACATTCGGATGAATTATACAGTACTACTTAATTCATAATATAAGAACAGGGGATGTAAGTTGTAAGAAAATGATGTTAAATTTCATATGCCAAATTTATAAAATTATTTGGAGTTACTGTTTATTACTGTTACTGTACAAGTAAAGGCATCGTAGACAGACCAACCGAAATACATGTGTGATAATATATGTTATTTACTGTATATTTGGACTGTTACATTCAAAACCAGTACATGTACGTAAGCAACATCAAACAAATTATAACATGGACTTTTCCTTTGTCAAGTCTTAAATTTATAATTACTTCTTTAAATATCTTAATTAATTACTACAACTAGCTAGCTAGCTCGCACACTTTTTTATAACAAAAAGATTGTAATATGTACCTAATTTTGGAATAAATTAATGACTTACCTTAAGTAGTCATAGTCTTGTTTAGGTAATTCCCTTGTAGATCGAAGGTCTTAACAGATGGCTTGTGATGGCAAATGATGGAGAGCTAGATTTGTAGCAGCGGAGGCAAGTTGGTTGGCTGACAGTCTCACACTTTCTTCAGCCAATGCATCATAAAATGCTCTGAGTTATGAAGTTGTCCTTCCCGGAGGTTTCATAAATAAGTTTACAAAGCCAAAGTAATTGCGTTAGCAACCAAAAGAAAGAGGAATGAAACAAACAGTTTTGAACATAGAAGTGCTAAATTAAACATGGAGGTTTGACTATCCTTCATTTGACTATCCTTGATAGCTAGGAGGAGAAAAGGAGAATAAAAGGAAAAAGTTAAGAACCCTGGCAAAATATAACAATGCAAGACATAGAAGAGAAACGAATCAAGCTTAATTAATAGCTATTGAATCATGAAGAATAGAAAAAAAAATACTACAGATTATGATGACTATTGCTAATCCTAATATTTTTACTACTATGTTTATATCAATTCTTTTTTTATTCTTTTCAGTTATGAACATGGCAGCTGGTTCAAATTTCAGAAGTATTGGTTTGAGTTTCTCTTGCAAGGTCACCAGTAACGACACTTGTATTAATTAAATATAAATACAGACAAAAGTTCAATGCAGAATGCTCCTAACTATAAATCTGCATAGTCATGACATAAATGAGCCATCGAGAACAAATCCAAACCACCAAGGAAAACAAAACCTGATAGACTGCATATCCACAGCAGCTACTTGTGCGAGCAATCAAGCCAATCAGTTCAAATTTCATTGCCACCTTCAAAGAGACTAAACAAACATAGAACACATCTCCATAACCCAAAATGAAATGCAAATCACGCAGTGCCATAAATCCAACTGAAAACAAAATGCAACTAGAGATCATCTCAATAAGGAACAGACAAGCAGTAGAAAAATTACTTCCAAAAGGCATGGAAGAAATCAGACTTCCCTGAAAATAGTCATAATATCAAAAACCATTTAGTCTACGAGATAAAGAGAGATGATCACAGTTCAACTCACAATTTCAATACAAATATCACATTAGCTGGAAACTAAGATCTTCAAGTCCCAAAATTCTCTAACTTTTTTATTTGATAAATCAAAGTTGAGAGTTTTTAGAATTTAATTTACCTGGCAATAAAGAAGACCTGTATCTTTTCCACGAAAACTTGAAAACACCAAATTTCAAGGCACTTAAGAAAATCCACCAGCATTTTAGGCAAAAAAATGAAACCTAAGAATTAAACCCTCTGAGAATCTGCAGGGAAAAAAAACTAAATCACCAAACCCTAAATCACTAGAAATGGTGACGAATGTCGTTTGCTTGATGAGTGGAGTCCGGCTTTAACTCGCCACCTGATTGTTTAACCTTGACATTTCTTGCTTGAGATGAGCAAGTCTTGTTTCCAGTTCCTGGATCTCCTTCAAAATCTCCTCCGCTGGAGGCGTTTCCATTTTCGGTTCCTTTTCCCTCCATGGCCTCTTTCCATCTCTCTTTCTCTCCATCACCAAACCCTAAATCACGAGAAGAAGTGCAACTTGAAGATGATAAAGAGGAAGAGAAAGGTAAAAGAAAATTTTGGGGATTGTTGGGTGGAAAAAAAAAAGGAGCGAAAGATATAAATTTGAGTGGCAAGAAAAGAAATGGGTTAGGAAAGAATCGTAAGAATTTGTTTTATTTTATTATATATATATATATATATATTTGAGGCATGTTTTATTTTATATATTTAATTTTGAGAGATAGCGTCATTTATAAGAAAAAACGCCGCTATCTCCTAAGTTTACCTTCAAACGCTATTATATTATTCGTATTTAAAGAAAAATAATATATTTAATTTTGAAAGAAAGCGAAGTTTTAGTGGAAAATGTTGATTCTTCCTTAAACTTAGCGGCATTTTCCTCCAAATGCCGCTATATTAATTATATTTAAAAAAAAAGACATTTTTTATTTTATATTTAATTTAATTTATTCAACATAGTGGCGTTTCTAACTATGTTTAAAATTAGCGGCACTTGTAAGATAAATGCTGCTATTATACTGAAAATACGATAATTGGTGGTGTTTTAACTAAAATGGCTAAATAAGTGCCGCTAAATGTCTAATTTGTTGTAGTCTATGTTTAAGAATTAGGTTCTAATTTTTTAGATTAATATCTTAAAAATAAGGTATAGATATTATGTAACTTATACAAGTAATTTTAGTATTTTAATAAATAAGAAACGAATAATAAACAAATAACAAATAATACTTTAAATAAACGAGTTATAAATGAATATAAACTAATGAACAACAAATGATACTTTAAATGACCTAAGAGCATGTAGATCAGCTAGCAGGGGGCTGTTCTAGCTTAACTAGAGGTCTCGAGTTCGAGCCCTGAATATGCAGTTGTGTTAAAACTCTTGAGGGAGAGCTTTGCCGCCTTTTGGGTCCTGCTCGGCTCGAATCCGAATTAGTCCTATACCAGAATGGTGTGGGGATACCGGGTGGTTTCGATAAAAAAAATGATACTTTAAATGAACAAGCAATAAAAGAACATAAACGAGCCTGTTTGCAGATAAAACGAACGAATCACACCTCTATTCATGTTCAATTCGTTTAATAATCGAACACTAAAATGTTGTTTGTGTTCATTTGTTAAGCTTAATAAATAAACACAAACGAACAGAAACCGAACAGATTCATGAATGATTCGTTAAACGTTTTGTTTGTTTACACCCCTAGATCCCAAGACCTGAATCCTGAATTTGACTTAGAAGACTGACACTTGCTTATCGGCAGATCCAACCCATGAGATTATGTTTGTTGTGTATTTCATTGTTTATTTACTTAATTCTTTATTTATTTCATTTTTGTTATTTGTTGTTAATTTTAATGTTATTTATTAATGTAAAATATTAAAAAATTTATGTATCTTTAAATAATAAAAAATACTATTTCATCGTTGTCATCATCGTCATCATTATCGAAGCTTTTATTCCAATAGATTTTGATAAGTTATATGAACTAATATTTGAATATAAACCAATATCTAAATTCACGTTAAATTGTTCATATGAATTCTCTTCCTCCACACACTTTTATCTAAGGTAATATATTCATCAAACTCTAATACCTTCATATCTTTCCGAATTACTTCCTTCTGTCTCTTTAGTCATCGTCTAGCTTTGACCATTCTTTTATCATTTACTGCCCTCGCTCTCCTAATTAAAACATTTACAGGTCTACATTATATGTGTTTAAACAAATGTAAACGACTTTCACACATTTTATTTTTGATAAGTACCACTCTAACCTTCTTATGGATATCTTCATTTCTCATTCTATCATTCCTTATAGATTCGCACATCCACCGCAACATTCATCGTGTTTAAGAAACAATAGATTATTAATAAATAAGATAATATAAGGACTTTTTGATGATAGCATCTACCGCAACATTCATCCCCATTGGGTATGAGGGATTTTTTGGGCTTTAAGTCTATTAGATTTAAGTAGGTGATGAAGGAAAAATGGAAAGAAAAAACAACAAAAGAAAAAATCGACAAATCATCTCTCGAAGCTCGTGCGCTCGACCAACTCACATCCCTACTTAGATTTTGACTCGTTTTAATTGGCCTAGAGTTGGTAAATTTTTATTTTTTTATTTATTATTTTTATTCATGTTGTTTAATTTTTAATTTCTTAAAGCATGTATAGTTTTATTTTAAGTTTGTAATTAAATAGTATGTTTAATTTCCTTGCATTTTATTTAGTCATGAAATTTTAATAAATTTTGAAAATAAATGAAATTCGTCCAATGATGGGATTTCAAAAAATCACAAATAGTAATTCCATAACAATCCCTAGGTGAGGATAAAAATTGTTAAATGTTACGCAAAGTATCAGAATATTTAAGTGATTTTCTTCTAACATAAGAATTTTTATTTATCTATTTTCTTGGTTCATTTTCAAAATAAAATAATGGACTATTAACAAATAATGGCAATGAGAATTTTTTTCCGATGATGGGACTTTACAGAAATCACAAGTAGTTATTGCTAAATGATCTCTATGAGAGAATAGTCTACTAAATATTATCAGAGTATTGAAAATATTTAGTATAACTTTTCAATATACGAATCCTCATTTATTTTATTAAAAATTAAATACGAATAATTTTTAAAGAACAATAAAAATAAAAATTGCATGTGCATCATGTATTATATGCTTGCAACATATGCATTCATCTTCATTATGAAAATAAACATGAATTTTTCGATAAGGAGATTCTATGGAAGTCATAAATAGTGATTCTGAGAAAATCTTTAGATGAGGGAAATCATTTAAATATTACAAAAGATACTAGAATACTTAGTCTGATTTCTCAATATAATAAATTCTCATTTTTTAAATAAAAATTAATAAGGTTTAAAAAAATAATATAAGATAAAACAAAACAAAAATAGAAACTACATCTACATCCTATATTACGTGTTTGCATCATATGCATTCATGTTTAATTACAAAACTAAAATGTGAATTCTTTCGAGAATGAAATTTTATAAAAATCGCAAGCAGTGATTCTTAAGAGATTTTTAAGTGAAAAAAATTATTCTAAATACTACCAAAAGTATTGGGGTATTTAGTTTAATTTTTCAATATAAAAGATTCATATTTATTTTCGAAAAGATAAAATAATTTTTTTAAATAAGGAAGAAAATGATTTTGATAAAGTAAATTTTTTTCTAAAAAATACAATAAAATAGAAATTATTTTTATATATTAAATTAAAACCATAACCTATGATTAAGGTGGTATCATTTTTTAATAGGTGTTATGAAATGCTAAAATTTTCTTATGCATAACCGTACTCTTGAATTCAAATTTTATTTTCACAAACCTCAAAATTGTTTTTTTTTTCTTTAATAAAACTTAACTAAGTTTGAAATTTTGTTAAAAGGACAAGTTTTTTAAGTATCCAATCACACTTAATTAAAAAAATTGATAGCAACTCTTCTTTTTGTGTTTTCAAAATCGTTAAGTAATAAATATATGGATAAAATCATTACGACAACATATATTAATTTTTTGCGTAAGATGACTCTGCCGCTGAGTTTATTTCATTCCTTTGTTGATCATCCACAAGCTTTAGTTTTTTAAAAGAATGAAAATATTTCTTTGCATATGCTTCCAAAAGTTACCTCTAAAATCTAAGTCTGACAAGTTCAAGTTTACTGTTTTGCACTACACATGCAAAAGTCATCCTAGAGGAATCGACAGAAGAGAAGCAGATCGAGGAAGAAAATTCAGCCATGGAGGACTGCACAGAAGAACAACAGAGTAATGAAGAATATACAACCCTGGAGGACTTAACAGGAGCAGCAGAGTGATGAAGAAAATTCAGCCATGGAGGACTCACCAGACAAATTAATTGTATGTTAAACCATTTTTATTCTATGACATTTAAGTTGATTAGAGTGTTAATTTACTTAACATTTATCCCTATAAGAAGAAAGCTTGTTTAGAAAGTGAGAAAACAGTCATTCAGTACATGGCTACTGTGCAAGCTAAGAGAGCATAACTAATTGACTGGTATGTTACAGAGGCAGGCATTTTCCCACTGTCCTTCCGACAGAATAGCCCTTGGTAGATAGGCAGGTTTAAGAAGACTAAGAGACTGCACAGAAGTACTTGTAAACCAAATTGATCCAAAATCTTTATTCGAACATCATCGTAGACAGCCTTCCTTATTCCCCCAATGCAGCTGAAAAGATTGAGCAGTGCAAGTGTTGCTAAAATTGTGAACATTAATGATGGAGTGCCAAACTCCATGACTTCTTGCTCGTATCTCTCAGATATCTGCTCATCAGCCACCTTCTCAGTGATGACAAAGGCTGATTCGGAAAATCCAAACAGCCTCATGACAGTGTCAAAGAAAGCGAAAAAGTAGGAAGTCGTTCTTTTGAACATCCACATCCTTTGATCGTTCAACCAACCTCGTATAGTGCCTCCGCAACATATAAATTCTCCAAGGCTGTAAGCACGATTAGCAAAGATGACATATCCAAATGCTAGGACCCAAGGGCATGACATCTAGCAGTTCAAGAATCAAAATGATTTAACTGTTAGCAGATCAATTGTAATAATGGGATTTAACTAAGAACCTATTATGAAATTAATGACCATTGCATGCTAAAAACATGAAACCAAAAATCAATCCGGAAATCGTTTTAGACAAGAAAATTACCTTTGGAAACAGAGGGATACCCTTAAGTAGGCAAAGGGATGGCACTGTAACATAGTATAGTGTAGCAAAGCAGTTTACAGCCCACAGCAAGTAGGGACAGTATGAAAGCTGGAGTTTTAGAGGGATCCTTTTACGTCCATAGATGAGGGGACAATATTTTGACAGAAAAATCTGAAAGTCACCTTCAGCCCACCTCTTATGCTGTCCTAGGTATTGCAACAGTGTTTTTGGAACAACTCCGAGGAATGCTTTCCTTTCAGGATTGAAGTAGATGGATCGCCAACCTCTACATTGTATGGATAGTCCAGTGATTATATCCTCTAATGCACAGCCATATTTCAAGCCCATCTGCAATAAGGCAATCATATGAAATTGGTTCTTTCTTTTGCAGGAAAAGAATCATACCATACAGAGAGATGGAGAGAAAGACCTCGTTTCCCCAATCTGTATTTTGTTCATATGTGCAGCTTGCAAGAACTTTGCCTGTTGCTTCCAAGGCACTTGCACTTTCTTCAACCTTTTTATTTGCTATCCTCGATTCTCCCTTAAATTCTTTGCTATACTTCTTTCCGCAAAGACTCTCTCTTCTGTGAAAGCATCCAGTGCCAATGTAGCTAGGCCCTCCATTTCCATCAAATCCTGGAAGCTCGAGCTTGATAGTCATCAGACACATAATGATAATTAGAAGTATATCAAAATATCCTCTCACAAGTTTGCAATTGATAATCAAAATTACAAACTTCTTTTGGTTATTTAATGCTCACCTCCACTATAACTCTTAGGGAACTGCTGTACAGGTCATTCTTAGAAAGGTTATAAAAGCTTTGCGGATACTGAACATAAGCAATTTCGTGTCCCCCTTCTTCATCCATAAAAAAGCACATAGCATTTTTTATAGCCTTTGAATTATTTGAATACATGTCGCAGTCCACATTAAGGATAATTGGTGCGTTGCTTTTCCTTGATGACACCCTTATCTATCAGTCCATCATAAAGTGATAATGTCAATATACAATTTTAAATCTAGTAGCATTAGTATTTCGCCAGAGCAGTGTAAAATATAGCTTACAAGTGCATTCATGGCTCCTGCTTTGAAATTATGGGGGTACTGAGTTCTCTTTTCTCGTGCCAAATATACAAGAGTAGGCAAAGCTTTTCCTTCAATGTCCATGGCATCAGCATCTCTTCCATCAATTAGAATCTAATCACCAGAAAAGAAAAATAAGTTGTGGAAAACTTGTTATCTGTCATGGAAATAGCTGAATCTATGAAAAAGAACAAATGTGGCAATTACTTGAAGAATGGTTTGGTGATCATGTCGACTTGAAACAATATCCCATTCACGAAATCCCTTGTGCTCCTTTCGTATTTCAACTGGAAGTCTGCCCAACTTTGTGATGGTTTCAATTCGCATATTCAATTCTTCATATAATCTCTATAATTGATAAAGATGGTTTGTGAAATTCCATCTAAATTAGCAAAAGATTACAGTATTGAAATGTATATAATACATCTTATTAGCATGAAAATTACCATCTTTTTTAGTTTTAATTAGCCACCATGTGTTTTGAATTAAAGATACTAGCTGGTGACCTTGGAGAACTTACCCTGATGGACAAAAACTCTTCGGCCATGGCAGCGGGTTCAGTAGTGTTCCTGAAATAAGCCTCGGGCGACCTGGGCTCTACTTTGAGCTTTCTGCAAAACGGTAGCCATATCTTGGAGAAACGTGCAGCCTCTAACAAAGCATAGAACGTTAAATCTGAGCAACCATCGTCAGATAAATAAACACTTAGCTTCTCAGGCGGGTAGTCATAAGCCATAACTGATAAGACTGTGTTTACAACCATAATTGGTGGCTCTATTCCAGGATCCGCCGTGCAAACAAAAATGTCCACACCAGGCAAAGCTTCCTGATTGTACCTGTTGTATCAACATTCATTGCCTTATGGATTTATAGAATTATGCCTAAATTGGATAAGATAGAACGAAAGAGGGGAGTGAATTAAGAGAGACCTGGAAAAGAGCCTGTCTTCGTAAGTGTAACGGAGGACAGGGTTCCATCTGCGGACTAGAGTGAGAGACCAGTAAAAGCTAAACCAAAGTTCAGCGAGAAACAATCCAATCCAAGCCCATCTCTCAGCTTTTGCTTCCACGGCCGGAAAGTAACTTACTCTGTAAACCCAAATGAAGCAGATGCCTATGAAGATAGAAGCTGAAAACAACTTAAACAGTAGGCGTCCCCTTGCTAGCCTGGTTTCAAAGAGAGGAAGATAAGCTTTGCTTCCCATTTCTCCGCCGTTCGTGATAAGATCATCAAAAGCAAGCCCAAAGGGGAACTTTGACCCCTAACCATTGACAACCCAAAGTTTCCCTGAACAGCCTGCCTTCCAAATCCCAGGAATACCCAATAGCATTACTTCAATCACTGTATCCATTATCCAAAACAGTTGGGATAGAGACAGATATAACTCTTTCCTCTATGAGAAATTCTAAACCTACCCCTGTTTTTACTCTTTCTACCCCAATTTCTTCACGAGATTACTGTTCATTACAGAGGAAAATGGGGTATAAACAGCAGAAAATGGGGTATATTTAGAAGTCCTCCTCTATAAGCTCTTTGGACAAGTGGTAAAAATGTTTAGATGAAGTTTGAATTTTGAATATTATTGTTAGAAAAGTTTTATAATTTATTTATTATTTGTTGTTCAAATAAAATTAATTTTAAATCGTAAAATAAATAAAATTAAATAAAAAAATTCTATAAACTCTAAATTAGACTTAAAAATTTTAAATAAGACATAATTATATGGTAAAAAAATTAGAAAAAGATCAAAGTTATAAAATTTAAAATTTGATAAAAATTACATATTAATTTAAGAAAATAAAAGTAAAAAACATAATTTTATTTGACATCTTAATTTAAATTTTGACACAATAATTTTTATGTTTTATATTATAAAAATATCATTTAAGATAAAGACAATCATGAAATATATGCACAATTGTTGAATCTTGCTAAGAGTTTTCATGAGCCAACCAACAAAGATGCAAGTCAAAGGAACCACCAAACATAGCAAGTTCGCGAACAGGAAAGGGCTAAAAGCTTTGGCCTGACAGTCTAAGCCTAAAACCTCCTTAAAAATTAAAATGTTCTCATAAGACCCCACTTATTTTCTCCCTCTCTTCATTACCAAGTGGTTGAGTGGTATAACACAGTATATATACGATACGAGTTTTTACTAGGTGTATAAAGTAACATTCTACAGATTTTATACCTCCAATTCAGATTGAAAGGAAGATTTAGACAAAAGATTCTAAGCTTAAATCATATTTACCAACATTTCCGTTCTCTCATACACCCCAAAAAAAAAAAACACAATGATGGTATTCGCCAAAGAAAATGATTGAGGAAGAAACTAATTATCTAAATGAAATTCATGGATGTTTTTGATTAATTGTAAAAATCATGTCATAGCTTCACATTGCCATGAGTGTTTTTCTTTATTGATTAGATTTTTATTAACAGTGTATTAAATAATAATCATTTCCATTATGTGGTAAATTTAGAATACTTGAAATTAATTCCATAAACCAACTACATTAAAACTTATCCTTTAGATTCTTATAAATAGATAAAATATTGCAAGGTAAAAATAAAAGAGTGATTCAATACATGGCTAGTGTACAGGCCAACAAGGCTAAAATAGTTGACTTGGAAGTAATTGAACTAGGCATTCTACCATTGTCCGTCCGGAAAAAGAGTGCTTGGTATACAGGAAAGTTGATTGCAACCAAAAGCAAACAGAGGAGAATTTGCAACCCAAATAGGTCCAAAACCATAGAGTACTGATCAGCATCCAAGATGACCTTCTTGATTGCCCCAAAGCTACAGAACAGATTGAGCATTGCAAGTGTTGCTATAACATCAAACATCGGTGAAGCAACGCTAAACTCCATCAGCTCTTGCTCATATCTTCTTGAGACGTCTTCGTCAGCTACCTTCGCCGTGATAACAAAGCCTGCTTTTGAGTGTCCTACTAGTAGCTTCAAGATGGTATCGAAGAAGGCAAAGAAATATGAAGTTGTTCTCTTGAACAGCCACATCCTTTGATCGTTACACCAACCTCGGAACGTGCCTGCGCACCATAGGAATTCTCCAAGGCTATATGCACGGTGTGCAAAGGCAACATATGCAAAGGGGAGCACCCAAGGGCTTGATGTCTGATCACCAAATAGGATTTGTTTATAGTAAAATTAGTAATTAACAATGTTCAGAAAGGAATCTAACCAAATACTACTCAAGAAATTATAAAACCAAGTTTTATCGTGCTCATACGGTCATACCTTAGGAAACAATGAGATGCCTTGAAGCAGGCACAGGCATGGCACAACAACATAGCACAACGTAGCTAACCAGTTTGCAGCCCACAAATTGCCAGTAATATAAGCAAGTTGAAGTTTTAGAGGAATCCTTTTATTTCCGTACAACAAAGGACAGTATCTTGATAGGAAAATTTGCAAGTGACCTTCCGCCCATCTCTTATGTTGTACCAGAGTCTGCAATAATGTTGTTGGAGCAACTCCTAAAAAGCCTTCTCTTTCAGGATTCAAGTAGATAGATTTCCAACCTCTACATTGTATGCTCAATCCTGTAATGATATCCTCCGCAGGGCAGCCATACTTCAAACCCATCTGCAAGCAAACACTTACTATTATTATTGAAAATGTTATGACTTTTTGGCTGTCTAATAATGTGCCTGAAAGAGCACTTATGACTTTTTGTCTGTGTAATAATGTGCATGAAAGAGCACCACGCACCTCTTTTCCCCATAGTGTGTTTTGTTCAAAGGTACAGCTTGCAAGAACTTTACATGTTTGTTCTAGGAGGCTTGCACTTTCTTTAACTTTTCCATTATCTAGTCTATTCCAATCAACCTTACAGCCTTTGTCATATTTCTTCCCGCAAAGAGCTTCTCTCCTGTGAAAGCATCCAGTGCCGATATAGCATGGCCCTCCATTTGCGTCAAGTCCTGGAAACTCCAACTTGATTATTGATAACCCACAACAAGTAGAAAAAGAAAATATTACTCGTCAAAATCTTCCTCAATGATCATTGGCTTTATTAATTTGAGTAAGTCTTTTCTGTTAATTATGCTTAATTACCTTTTTTGTTACTCGAAATGATGTACCATAAATTTCATTCCTGGTAAGATTCTCGAAATGTTGAGGATATTGTACATAAGCAATCTCATCTCCCTTCTCTTCGTCCATAAAAAAGCACAATGAATTTTTTTATTGATTCTGAATTGTTTGAATACATATCGCAATCCACATTGAGAATAAGTGGACCATTACTTATTCTTGACGATACTCTGATCTATTTTTTAATCATAAAAATCATTCAATAACATACAATTTAAATTCCCTTCTAGAAAAAACATATGAAAAGAAAGAGAATAATTTATATTAGGATGATCCTAAAAGTGAGTAATTTAAAAACCAATGAAATAATAACACCTTACATTTTTTTAAAGATATGTAATAATTATTTTATAATCGTTCTCACCAAATCAATTATGATCAAATTAATTTACTCAATAGTCAATTTTTATTAAATCAATTTAGTACTTATTTCATTCAGATTAATAGAAAAAAGTTAAAAACTCACATAATTAACAAACACACGAATACACTTTGATGAATTAGAAGATGTTGAAACTTGTCATATAATATTATCAAATACAGTTACTTAATTTCTTTCATAAATACAATTTTTTCAAAGATTATTAGGAAATGGCTCACATTTCGAGAGACCAACCAAATTATATTATTATATTTGAAACTACATCCAAAAGCATTCTGCCAAACACAATTCCTTTTCACATTCTACAAATTATATTTTTTTTCTTACTTTTCAGATTTATCTTTTTATTAGATGTTAATAGCTATTTGTTAATTATGTGAGTTTTTTTAAAAATTTTCATTAATTTGAGTTAAATAGGTAAGTAAAATTATTTAATGAGAGTTGATTCGGACAAAATTAATATAATCAGAATTGATTTGGTGAGAATGAATGTAAGATAATTATCTCATGTCTTGAAAAAATTGAGGTGTCATTATTTCATTGGTGCCTAAAACACCAACTTTTTAAGATTATCTTAATGTAAATTATTTTGAATAAAGATATAAAAATAGCTATAAAATATTACTTACAAGAGCATTCATGGCACCAGCTTTGAAATGGTGGTGATACTGGGGTCTTTTCTCTCGAGCCAAATACACAAGAGTTGGCAGAGGTTTTCCCTCAATATCCACAGCATTAGGGTCTCTCCCATCAGTTAGGATCTAAGTAGAAATAATATTAAAACACCATTAACTAAGCTCAAGTAATTGAAGCATGAATATTTAGGAGTTTATATATGAAATAAAATTACTTGAAGAATAGTTTGGTGGTCATGATTGCTAGAAACAAAGTCCCACTCACGAAATCCTTTGTGTTGTTTACGAAGGTCTTCAGGAATTCCGTTCAACCTTGTTGTGGTTTCAATCCTCATCTTCATGTCCTCATATATTTTCTGGATAATTAAGAATCAATCAGATTCACCACTTAAGTCTAAATGCCGGAAGGAAATAAATATATACTTAACAATTGTAACAGCCAAAGTAGTGATGCCTATACCGTGGATGAGAAGAAAAAAAAAGATACTAGGAAAAATTTAAAAAAAAATGTGTATGAGAATTAAATATATAGCTTTCAACAAAGTCAGCTCACTTGTCTGAAACTTTGAATTATACATTCTTTTATTTTTCTTTATATGATTTTATTGTTAGAATTTAAATATAATAGTTTGGCCATTAATTCTAGTAAAAATTTTAGGACAATCTATCACCGAATTTAACATGGCATCAAAATTCTGAAGTTCATAGTATCAGGATTCTCGAGCTCTAATCTAGAATATATAAATAAATATATATATATATATATATATATATATATATTTATATATTGATATATTTCTTCACCTAGTGTCTTGTGGTCCATTAGATTATGTAATGTTTCTTTAATCTTTTTCAATTTGCATTTTTTTTTTTCTGTTTTACATTTGGATTCACTAACCAAATCATTGACAATTCATCATTTGTATTTTAGAGACGAGTTAGAATTTTTTTTTTTTGGTTGGGTTCAAAGGGAAATAATAGAATTAGAATTCAAATTTTAGATTTAATTCTTTTTAAAGAAAGGCAACAACTGTTAAATCAAATTTGGATTGGTATGTATTAAAATTTAAATATAATAATTCAATCCTTTCTCATCAGTTTAAACTTTTAAAATATTTGATCACCTAACAATTGCTAATTCAATCATCAAATTTCATGCTTATTATATATATATATATATATATATATATATATATATATATATATATAATTAATTTCTAATTAATTAAAAATGTATAACAATTTTTCCACAGCACTATAAAAAATTTTGCAATTAAATAGATATAGTATTATTATCTAATTCATTGTTAGTGAGCTTTTTAAACTTTACAAATGAGATTAAAAAAGTGATACATATTATTTAGGAAATATTAAAAAATAAATTAAAAGGGATATGCATTACTGTCTTAACTCATCTCGCTTGTGGAGTTTAAAAATTTTATTGATAGAATAATAATAATAATAATAATAATAATAATAATAATAATAATAATAATTTATATATATAGACATAAATGAGGACGATTCATAGTAAAAGATCTCGTGTTTGAATCCTTATCAAATCAAATTTTCTTGAGTTAGCACTAACCACACAATGCGAGTTAAGATTAGTTTTATACTTAACATTCAACGTGGTATAAAAACATACGATGGTTTAGGAAAAAAAGAGTTACTCTCGATTGATGTGATATACTAACATGTTTCATATTTCACTGCCCTTTGTGATAAATTAAGACATTATTAAATTTAGCGGTATCAACAGCTTATATAATCTCAACAGTTAATATTATATGGCTCCCGATTCGTGCTACTCGAGATTGTGAAACTTATATAATGGCCAATTGCTTTGGTTTAATATTTTCCAACGTATCTTAATTGGATGAGACAATGTAATTGCACAAAACTGAAAGAAAGTGAACCATTAAAATTACCTTGAGTGAAAACCAGTCTTGGACCATGACAGGATCATCAACTGGCTCCGAAGCTGTCCTAAAGTAAGCCTCCGGTGATCTTGGTTCCACTTTGAACTTCTTGCAAAAGGGCAGCCATTTCTTTGAGAAACTTGCAGCCTCTAACATGGCATAGAACGTTAAATCTGATCCACCGTCGTCCGATAAATAGATGCTTAACTTCTCGGGTGGATAATCATAGGCCATCACTGATAACACCGTGTTCACCACCATGCTGGGCGGCTCTATTTTTGGATCCGCCGTGCATACAAATATGTCTACGTCCGGTAACTCTTTCTCGAACCTATTATCAATCAATACATAAACAGCATATATGATAATATTATAATAAGATATATGTGGGTAAGAGATGCATGATACCTTTGGGAAAGCCTGTCTTTGTAAGGAAAACGGTAAACAGAGTTCCATCTGCAAACTGTGGTGAGAATCCAGTAAAAACTGAACCATAGCTCAGACAGAAACAACCCAATCCAAGCCCATCTCTCAACTTTTCCTCCCACTGCTGGGAAAAACCTTATTCTGTAAATGAAAATGAAGCAGATACCCACCAAGATTGAAGCTGCAAACAACCTGAAAAGGATCCGTCTCTTAACCGGGCTTGTTTCGAAGAGTGGAACATAATCATTTTTTCCCATTTCCCCCTTGACCTCTGAGGCTCTGAACTAAGACTAGATGGTGCTAAGATTCTGATGTCTGATGATTTCAATGAGAAAAGAGTGAATGGAAATGGAAAGAGACCCAACCAGTTAAGATCTATGGATTTACATTACATCTTATTAAATGCTCTTCTTAACAACAGAAAAGGGTAATGAACCAAAAATAAAAAATAAAAAAAAGGGTAGAGGCCGGCCAAATTGCTATTTTTTTTCTCAAATATACAGAAGGTTCGAATAATGTATGGTATTTCTCAAAGTTATTTACAATTTCGTTGTCTGTTGTCATCCTGAAAAGGATCGAATTCTAATGTTTGTATTTACACCTTATTCTATACATGAAAATGAAGCGTATACCCACCGAGATCGAAGCTGCAAACAACCTGAACAGAATCGGTCCCTTATCCCGGCTTTTTTCTAAGAGTGGAACATAATTATTTTTTCCCATTTCTCCCTTGATCTCTCAACAAAGACTAGATGGTGCTAAGATTCGGACGTATGTGGTTTTAACGAGGAATGAGTTAATAGAAATGGAAAGATATGATTGACGGGGATGCACATCTTCCTTATTAAATCCTCATTCCTCTCTTTTATTGACTTGGGATGTACTGTTTTCTATGTATCAGCTTCTTTTTTTTTTTTTTTTCCTTTTTCTTTCTGGTTAGCAGGGCGTACTTGGGGTTGGATGACTTGAATCGTGTACTTAAAAATAAGGATAACAATGAAGGTTAATGGTAATGAAAAGGTCCTATCTCATATTTAAGTTTCATTAAGTGTAAATTTAAATGAGTTTATTTATTATTTATTTAGTTTGTTATTATTATTGTATTTATCAATTTATAGATTTACTATTTCATAAAATATAATATACTGATTATAACCGTAAATTCAATTGAGAATATATTACTAAAAAAAAGACAAAAAAATAGAGGTACTAACGGTTAAATTTTAATTGATACTAGAAATTGGAAATTACAAACAAGAAAATCCGGTACAAAAATTGAGGAGTCCCATGAGGCTTTTGCAGCGGGTGAGCCAGGATTTTAAATTAAAAGAAGCTGAATGAAATTTGTAACTTTAAAATATTTATTTAGCATATGATATGCTATAAAAACTATATGTGAAATATAACATTCCATATATGTAATTGTAAATAACATACAAAAAAAATTCAAGTATTTAAATAAAAAATAACTATTAAAAATAAAGGAAAGTCAGAGACTTTTTTTAAAAATGTGCAAGAGAAGACTTTTTTGTGAGAAAAACAATAATTTTAGTCGAAATTTTTAACAATTTTCTTTTAATGTAAAGAACAAAGATTATTCACAAGAAACTCTTTTTCTCTTTTATTACGAAACTTTATTTTAATAATTTTCATTGTTCAAAAATATTTTTTAAATGGTGCAGTTAAAATTGAAAGAGTCGATAAAAAATCTGTCAATCCATCAATAAGAAAAATTACTCTTAACCAGTCTTCAAAATTACAAGTTAATATAAAAAATTAATAATAAAAACCTTGAACTATATTACTTAGTTACTTCTTTTAAATTTTAAGTGGGATTTTGCATAGTACTAATATTTATTTAGGGTATAAAACAAATAATTAAGTGAAGATAAGATAATTTTATAAAAATGTAATAATCAAAGAAATGCTTAACTACGTAGTTTTCTTTTAGAGGATGTCATTGGTCTAGTTTGGGACTGTGGTGTTTCTTGTCTCCAATCCGAATTTTCCAAATCTTTTCCTTCGCTGCCTTGTTTGGAGGATGGAGAATCCCCGCTCCTTGTCATTTTTAAGTAATTTAAATAAATATTAAGTTTATTAAATTAAATTCATTATTGTATTATATAACTTAAAAATGATACTCTTGTGCCAAACACACAGGAGTTGGCATAGGGTTTCCTTCTATTTCTATATCCACAGCATTGGGTTCTCTCCCATCAATTAGAATCTAATCAGAAATTAAGTACGTAAGCTCAAATATCAATCAAGTTTTTGAAGTTTAATTAATTAATTAGGAGTTTATGAAGTAAATTACTTGAAGAATGGTTTGATGGTCAAGTTTGCTTGAAACAAGGTCCCATTCACGAAATCCTATGTGTTGTTTAGTTATGTTTTCAGGAATTCGGTTTAAATTTGCAGTGGTTTCAATCTTCATTTCCATCTAATATAATTTCTGCATATATAATTAAGAAAAGAAATGACAGGAAGGAAATGAAATGAAGATAAAAACATTTTTGGTAGAAATAAAGAAGAAAATGCACAAAATCTAAGTTTTTTATATTTAATTAAAGTTGTCAGAGATTGAACTTTGATCCCTAGAACTAAAAATTCAGTAGTTCTTCGAAAGATTAAAATGATCATTGGTTGTCGAGACATCCTAAGCTTGGGTGGATGTCCTTATCAAAGGAAGGATGGACAATGGCAGAGAAAGCCAATTGGATCGATCCTTGAAATAGTATTTGGCTCCTCTACATAAGAAAAAATCGATTTTGGGTAATAAAAATTAAATTATTTAAGTATTTAATCGAATTTAAATATTAAAAAATTAATTAAATTTAGATTCAAATACTTTAAAATTGATAAATATCCGTCCTATTTATATTCCCATTAAACTCATTTTGACGAAATGGCCTCTTCGCTCATTTTGAATTGGCATTTCTGTTTTCGCTCATTTTGGATTGGTATTTCTGTTTTGGGCCTCAAGTGTGGCTTGAGTCTAACATCGGTAAAGCACAAAAAAAAAATTAACCAAAAAAATTAATTTACTAATTAAATATCAAATCCAAACTTAAACATTATATTAATTAATAAAAAATTATAAAAAATGAACTAAATATCATTTATGGTACAAAACAATAGTTATATATGCGGAAAATGATGATTAATATTTTGTTTGAACAGTTAATAGAAAATTTTTTTTGATTGAAATCAGTTAATAGAATTTTCGAGGCCATCTAATTTGGCGGTGACAGTGCATCAATAATTGCACAAAACGGCAAATTGCAAGGAAACTTTCCAACAAAGCATGATTGATGCATTAAAGTGAGCCAGTTCTGATTACCTTCATCAAAAGCCTGACCATGACAGAATCATTATCTGGTCCAAGGCTTTGCTGTAAACCGTGGGTGATCTTCGTAACTTAGAAATTCTTCCAAAAGGGCAGCCATTTCTTTGAGAAAGTAGCAGCCTAACATGGCATAAAATATAAAACGTTAAATCTGACCCTTCATCGTCTGATAAATAGATGCTTAACTTTTCCGGTGAATGATCATAATTCATAGACCATCACTGATAACAGTGTGTTAATCACCATTTTTGACGGCTCTATTAAAGAATCCGTTGTGTTTATATGTTTATAATTTTTTTTTTGTTACAGTTTATATGTTTATAATTGAATTTTGTGGAATCTGATAAATTTTATTTCATATGTTATTATGTGTAAAAAATTTTTCAATTATTTTAAACTGTTTTAATTTCACTATATTATAATTATTTAATTTTTTTAATAAAACATTCTAAAACAATTAATAGAAAAATCTAATATAATTGTAGATTTAAATAAATTATTGATTCACGTCAATTTTATTTTATATATTTGTGATTATTTTTTTATTTATTTATCCTGTAATTTATTCTGGAACCCATTATCAACCAATGTACAGCTTGCATAAGAAATATATAATATCACCTGTGAAAGCTACAAGTTTTGACATGCACCATCCACGTGCTAAAAAAGCAACAGTTGCTTTGCAAGATTTGGCAGCCTTTCTTTTTAATTGAAAATTTTTCAAGACACGAATCGTTAGTAGTAATGTGAAATATTGATGGCATCATTTAAGTAAAAAATAATTAATTTCTCCTAAAGTAAAAAAAAAATATCATTTGATAAATAGAGATAAATACGCATGAATCAACCAATTAAATTTTAATCTCATAACTTAATCAATTAAATTTTAATCTCACAGACATGAAATAATCTTTTATTTAGATAAAAATAGACACTGTTAAAACATTTTCATAGTGATTCAATACATGACTACCGTACAGGCCAGCAAGGCGAAAATAATTGACTTGAAAGTAACTGAGCTAGGCATTCTACCATTGTCCTTTCGAAAAAAGAGTGCCTGGTATACAGGCAAGTTGATTGCAACGAATAGCAAACAAAGAAGAATTTGCAATCCAAATATGTCCAAAACCTTCCAGTGATCAACATCCAAGATGACAGCTTTCTTGATTGCCCCAACGCTGCTGAACAGATTCAACATTGCAATCGTTGCTATAATATCAAACATTGGTGAAGTAGCACCGAATTCTATCAGCTCCTGCTCATATCTTTTCAAAACGTCAGCGTCGGCTACCTTCGCTGTGATGGCAAAGGCTTCTTTTGAATATCCTAATAGCTTCAAGATGGTGTCAAAGATGGCAAAGAAGTACGAAGTTGTCCTTTTGAACAACCACATCCTTTGATCGTTACACCAGCCTCGGAACGTGCCTCCAGTCCATAGGAATTCTCCGAGGCTATATGCACGGTGTATGAAGGCAATATATGCAAATGGGAGCACCCAAGGATTGGATACCTAATTGCCAAATATGCTTTTTAGTCAATCAAGTGCAAATTTACAAAATTCATTCTCTAATTACTTTTATTTGATTGTGATTTTATTTGTGACTAATATATATATATGAAGGAATTAGCTAGTTAGGAGCTTCATACCTTGGGAAACAATGATATTCCTTTGAGCAGGCAAAGGCATGGCACAACAACATAGTACAACGTAGCCAAGCAATTTGCAGCAAACAAGTTGTAAGGACAGTAAGCAAGTTGAAGTTTTAGAGGAATCTTTTTATGTCCATGCACCAGGGAGCAGTACCTTGATAGAAAAATTTGTAAGTGTCCTTCAGTCCATCTCTTATGTTGTACCAGAGTCTGCAATAATGTTGTTGGAGCAACTCCTAAGAAGCCTTCTCTTTCAGGATTCAAGTAGATAGATTTCCAACCTCTACATTGTATGCTCAATCCTGTAATGGCATTGTTACCGAATTTTCGATGAGTGTACCGCAAGTATACAGACCGTAGCAAGTAATAAAGTGATGAGTAGAGTATCGTTCCCACGAGGATTGAATTTGTGAATTGCTTACTAAGTACTAAAATTTCACACCCTAATTTTATTCAAACGATCGAAAAAGAATTTTTTTAATCAATAGCAGGAAATTGAAAATAAAAAAATATTTATTTAAATAAAACTTCTAAAATATTCCAAAATAAAAACCAAAAGAAATTTAGATGAAAACTTGAAGACTAAAACAAAGAGAATAAAACTAAACTACTCTATATCCCTTAGTAGGATTGAATTCTCTTCATGGTGCTGAAGCTGGCTATTTATAGAGGCAGTGGGGATGATGATTAGCTCAAAATCTTGGCTGATAGGGCTCGATCTTTATCTTCAAAGAAAATTTATCTTTTATCAGCTCCCTTGTTTATCTCTATCCTTAGCAAAAAGTCCATCTTGATAATTTATCTTCATAAAAGATAAATGCAACAATTTATCTTTCTTGGCAGCCAGTAGAAATATCCATGCATGAAGCTTTATCAATAAAGTCTTGTGTTTGAATGAAATTTGGAACTGAAATCCTTCACATCTTTGACTTCTTTATCAATTGGAGTTCCTACATCATTGAGAGAAATTTAACAGATAAATTAGGGATTTGAATCTAATAATAATGATTTAGAGATAAATTATATTATTAAATTCATGATAATTCTATAAATTATAGAATTATCACACCCCCAAACTTGAATTTTTGCTTGTCCTCGAGCAAAATAACATTCCCAAAGAAATGTACCTAGAGGTCAAATACACTTGCAAGAATGATTTCCCTTTAATTTCCGTAAAGATTTTGAAAACATTACAACTCCATGAAAATTCATAAACATTAGCTAAATATATATAAACTCATTCAAAAGAGAGTATCAATTCAATTGAATTTTTCCGTGTGTGTGTGTAAATGTTTCTTCATTTCAGTTCATGCAATCCGGATGAATTTATACAAATATGAACATAACAAAATATCTCAAAGAATAGTTATCTTCCATAAGTTTGTTTTTCTCATCTTCTCTCCACTAATGTAGACACACATAGCCAAAGATCAATAGGACTTTATAAGCTTGTAATGTATGGCTAGGGTAAAGGTAGGAGAAATAGGATTTTTAGGCTTAACCCCTAATTATGCATTCTTTTTCTTGGACTTTTTAAGAGCTTTCAAATAATTCCCCCAACTTGATTTCTTTTTTTTTTTTTTTTTTTTGAATTTCTTTTTGTTTCTTTTTTTCAACATTTTTTTTTTGAATTTCACCCTTTCTTCCATATATGCGTAGCTCTAAATATATCTTAACATAGTCCTCATGCATATAATGGGGTATAGGAATTTTTTTTATAGGCTAGGCTAATTATTAATATAGGTAAAACAAGAAAGAAGGTCTATTTAAGCTCAAATTGGGTGACTAAGGATAAAATACATCATGGTAGTCTTGAAAAGCTCAAACGGTCCAAAGATGGCCTAAATCACCTCTTTAGCTAAGTGTGTTCTAGGATTTCGCCTTGAGAGATGATAGAACAAATTCTAGACAAATAACAAACTTTAAAGACTATTGTTTATTCCTATTCACATAAATCTTCTCTAAATATGCATGACTTCAATGATAGAAACATTGTGCATTTAATTTTTGGAAAAATCTCAATCAAAAAGATAATTCACTAAAGAATTCATTCACATACTTTGCTCATATTCATGAATTTCATTTTGCTATAACATTCTCAATTAATGGTTAAATATCAAGGAATTATCAAGCAAACATATAAGCACTTCAAGGTAAAAACCATTTTAAAGCACAAAATTTTTTGCAAAGATTTCAAAAGAAAATCAAAAAAAATTTTGCTTAATCTTTAAAAATAAAAATTTTGCTCTTCCCCCCAACTTGAAACATACATTGTCCTCAATGTGTAAGAAATTCAAGAATTCAAGAAAAGGATAAAGGAAACTCCCCTAATTTTTTTTTTAATGAAGCTCAAACTGCAAAACTTGCCAAATTCCTTTGTCGCTCCCCCAAACTTAGACTCTGACACCTATAAAATAAAGAAAAGAAATCAACGAATGAAATATCTAAACTAAGAAATAAGAGAAATAACTAAGAAAGCAATAAAATGCTGGGGTTGCCTCCCCAGAAGCGCTTGATTTATAGTCATCAGCCTGACTATATCTGTCATTCTTCAAGGTGGTTCAAAAATTCTAAATATGGATGGATGCACATAATGCACCCTCCTAGTAGGAGACTCGAGCAGATTCTTCGATTCACAGGACTTAGCTCTACAGTCTTCACTTTCTTCTAATATATAGCCCAAGTCATTAGCCTGTAGATAGCCCTGGATAGCAATGAAGGCTACCTCATATAACTGCTCATCAACTTTTGGAGTTAGGACTTCTATTTTAAGCTCATCTTCTTTCTCACTCTCACTATTCTCCATTTCAATTATTTCCACCACACATTTTTCTTCAATAAGCACTAACGGTAAAAGCTCTTCAACCTTGACTTTTTCTTCAATAATGAGCTCAGGTGGTAAAGGCTTCTCAACCTCTTCAGTTACCACTTCTTCAACTGGTGGTTGCAATGGAACTTGATACTCAAAGTCAACTATGTTCGGTGGCTCCAAGGAAATTGATGGTTGACTTTTGTGATAACTCGAAGAATGGATCAGATGACTCTCCATACTTGAATTCTCAATGTTAACTGGGGTGACAAAATCCAAGCTCACGGGACAACTCTCTCTAACATGGTTCCCTTCACCTATCTTACAAGCAACAAAGGGACTCTGATAGACTTCTTCGGGCAAGGTGACTACTTGAGAAGTCGAAGTCATAACTGGATCTATACTTTGAGTGTTGATGACCTTCTCAGGCATAACTCTTCCATAGTACCATTGGTAGTCATTGGAAGCCATTACCTCGACCAAATCATATGCTTCCTCAATAGTCTTTTGCATAAGAGCTCCACCTACCGCTGCATTGATCCATGCCTTCGAAGGATCACCTAAACCAATGTAGAATACTTGGACTTGTAACCACAAGGGTAATCCATGAGAAGGACATCTTTGAAGTAAGTCTTTAAATCTTTCCCATGCTTCACAAAAAGGCTCAAGATCATATTGCATGAAAGACAAGATGTCATTCCTCTTCTTTGCTATGAGTGCTGGTGAAAGGAATCTAGCAAGGAACTTACGAGCCAAATCATCCCATGTAGTGATTGAGTGATGCGGAAGTACGTTTAACCACCTTTCTGCCCGATCTCGAAGAGAGAAATTGAACAATCTGAGTCGAATGGCATCATCAGTAACGCCATCACATCTGCACAGGTCACTCATCTCCAAGAACTTGACTATATGATTGCATGGATCTTCATTGGGCAACCCTCCAAATTGAATCGACTTCTGGATCATCATGATGATGTTCGGATCTATCTGAAAATCAACTTCGATTTTCGGTAACTTAATGCTTGAATGGATTTCGAAAAACGAAGGATTTGCATAGTCTCCCATGGTTCTTGGCCCAGCACGATAAGCCATGGTACCTCGCAAAAATAACAAGAGAAGATATTAGTATCAGGGAAGGAGAAAAATAAAAAAAAAATATTTGAATTAAAACTAGGTATGCTTGGTATTAATATTAGCAAAACAAATCCTTCAATCCCCGGCAACGGCGCCAAAAACTTGTTACCGAATTTTCGATGAGTGTACCGCAAGTATACAGACCGTAGCAAGTAATAAAGTGATGAGTAGAGTATCGTTCCCACGAGGATTGAATTTGTGAATTGCTTACTAAGTACTAAAATTTCACACCCTAATTTTATTCAAACAATCGAAAAAGAATTTTTTTAATCAATAGCAGGAAATTGAAAATAAAAAAATATTTATTTAAATAAAACTTCTAAAATATTCCAAAATAAAAACCAAAAGAAATTTAGATGAAAACTTGAAGACTAAAACAAAGAGAATAAAACTAAACTACTCTATATCCCTTAGTAGGATTGAATTCTCTTCATGGTGCTGAAGCTGGCTATTTATAGAGGCAGTGGGGATGATGATTAGCTCAAAATCTTGGCTGATAGGGCTCGATCTTTATCTTCAAAGAAAATTTATCTTTTATCAGCTCCCTTGTTTATCTCTATCCTTAGCAAAAAGTCCATCTTGATAATTTATCTTCATAAAAGATAAATGCAACAATTTATCTTTCTTGGCAGCCAGTAGAAATATCCATGCATGAAGCTTTATCAATAAAGTCTTGTGTTTGAATGAAATTTGGAACTGAAATCCTTCACATCTTTGACTTCTTTATCAATTGGAGTTCCTACATCATTGAGAGAAATTTAACAGATAAATTAGGGATTTGAATCTAATAATAATGATTTAGAGATAAATTATATTATTAAATTCATGATAATTCTATAAATTATAGAATTATCAGGCATCCTCCACAGAGCAGCCATATTTCAAACCCATCTGCCAACAAAAACTTATTATAATTACTGAAAAATGTTATGACTTTTTCTGTCTAATGTGTATACATGGATTTACATGTGCATGAAAGAGCACCACGTACCTCTTTTCCCCATAGTGTGTTTTGTTCAAAAGTACAGCTTGCAAGAACTTTACATGTTTGTTCTAGGATGCTTGCACTTTCTTCAACATTTCTATTATCTAGTCTCTTCCAATCAACCTTACAGTTTTTGTCATATTTCTTCCCGCAAAGAGATTCTCTCCTGTGAAAGCATCCAGTGCCGATATACATTGGCCCTCCATTTGCGTCAAGTCCGTGAAACTCCAACTTGATTGTTTGATTGCCAAAGACATATCGAACAAAAAAAAAGAAACTCATCAAGATATAATCTTCCCTATCAGGCCAATCACGATAGTCAATATGTTAATTTGACATTTCAAGTAAATTCTATTATTCTTAATTACCTTTTGTATTACTCTGTATGAACTACCATACATATCATTTTTGGTAAGATTATTGAAACTCTGAGGATACTGTACATAGGCAATTTCATCTCCCTTCTCTTCATCCATAAAAAAGCACAAAGAATCTCTAGGTGACTTTGAATTGTTCGAATACATATCGCAATCTACATTAAGAATAATTGGACCATTGCTTATCCTTGATGATATCCTGATCTGTTTTTCATTACATCAAAATTATTCAGTAACATACAAATCAAATTACTTTCTAGAAAAAAAACAATTAATATGAGATGGCATGTTATTCACTGATTATGCAGGATGTTTATACTTTAATAAAGCATCAAATATTTATAAATCCTAAATATAATGTTACACTTACAAGAGCATTCATGGCTCCAGCTTTAAAATGATGGTGATATTGGGGTCTTTTCTCTCGTGCTAAATACACAAGAGTTGGCAGAGATTTTCCTTCAATATCTACGGTATTAATAGAGTCTCTCCCATCAATTAAAATCTACAAATTAATTTAAATACTATTATTAGCTGAATTGAGGTTTTATAATTAACCCATTGAAGATTTTTCATTTTGGAGTTAATGAAAAAAATTATTACTTGAAGAATTGTTTGATGATCACGTTTGCTTGAAACAATGTCCCATTCACCAAATCCTTTGTGTTGTTTCCGAATAGCTTCAGGAAGTCGGTTCAACTTTGTGGTGCTCTCAATCCTCATTTCCATGTCCTCGTATAGTTTCTGCATAATTCAGAAAAAAAAAAATCGACTGGTACTCTTTTTATGATATAAAAATAATTAAGTATTTAAAAATGAAAAATGACTTCTGTTCGGATGACTGTAAAAAAGGTGATGCATAATTTATTTTTATAGTAAGTCAATAGAATCCAATTTTTACGTGACAATGCATCAATAAACGACAAAAAAAAATACATGATTGATTGAAGAAAGAGAACTAAGTAAAATAACCTTGACTGAAAGCCACTCCTTGGCCTTGACAGGATCATCAGCTGGTGCAACAGCTGTCCTGAAGTAAGCCTGGGGTGATCTTGGCTCTACTTTGAACCTCTTGCAAAAGGGCAGCCATTTCTTTGAGAAGCTTGCAGCCTCTAACATGGCATAGAACGTTAAAACTGATCCACCATCGTCTGATAAATAGACGCTCAACTTCTCAGGTGGATAATCATAGGCCATCACTGATAACACCGTGTTCACCACCATGCTTGGCGGCTCTATTAATGGATCCGCCGTGCATACAAATATGTCTACGCCCGGTAATTCTTTCTCGAACCTATTATCAATCAATATATAGCTTGCATAAACAACATATATAATAATATTAGAGTAAGATATATGTAAGAAACGATACCTTTGAGAGAGCCTGTCTTTGTAAGGAAAACGGTAAACAAGGTTCCATCTGCAAACTGTGGTGAGAAACCAATAAAAACTGAACCATAGCTCAGACAGAAACAACCCAATCCAAGCCCATCTCTTAACATTTCCTCCCTCTGCCGGGAAAAACCTTATTCTGTACAGAAAAATGAAGCAGATACCCACGAAGACTGAAGCTGCAAACAACCTGAACAGGATCCGCCCCCTGGCTGGCCTTGTTTCGAAGAGTGGAACATAACCAGTTTTTGCCATTCTCCCCTCTGTCAACTAGCTAGAACTGAAGGTGGCGATAAGATGATTTCAAAGAGAAAGTGGGCATGAAAATAGAAAGAAATCCAACTTGTTATGATTAGTTATGAGTAATGGTTGAAGATTGATGATGAGGAAGGGTTGGCTGAGGTGTAGTACTGTTGGGTTTGTGGGCTGTGGACGTTGCTAGGAGGCTGTAAAGTGGTTTTGTCTGGTATATATGGCTGTGTTGGTGAATGAAAGGTTTGGGGTGCAGCTAGTCTTAGGGGATGCTTTTCAAGTAAATTGTTTTGTGGCCTGATGATGCCGATCTGTTTGATGCGTCAATATTTATGATTTTTTTTGGTGCTCTGTTCAGTGTGTTTTATCATGCTCTTCCTCTTTTTTTTTTTTTTGAAAAGTGGGGACTGCAGGTGCTTCACCAGTAGAACAAAAACCAAGGAAAACAACAAACCAACAGGAACCACAGAAAAAAAGAAGGGAACATCCTCGAGGAACCGTCCATCCACCTGAAGAGACAAAAAAACAAGCATTATTTGATGTGCAACACAGAACCAGAAAACAAAAACAACACCATCATGAAGAAGCAACCGAACCAAAACCCATCAGAAGACAACACCGCAATCAATCAGCAAGAATCGAACCCACAGAAAAACGAACACTCTAAGAGAAAGCACAAGCGCCAAAGATCCTCATCATCAACACCCGCAACCAAGGCCGCATAAGAATGTCTCGAGGAGGCACCAAAATGGCCCAAAAAACAAGAGCGAGAAACCCAAATAAAAAAAGCAACAAACATAGTCACTTAGAACAGACCAAGAAACACCCTGAGAAGGCCGCGCCCCCAACGTCAACCATTAACCACTAAAAGATCACTGGCTCTGTTGACACCCTGTTTAGCAAGGGTGTCAACAAGTTCATTGCACTCCCGGAACACATCCTGAATATGAAAACCAACCAACGAACATTTCAAATTTTCAATTCGGGAAAGAACTTCTTGAGTTTCCAAGGAGCCGAGTCAGGAAACAACACCCATTTAACTGAATTAGTTGAATCACTCTCAATAATAAGGGAGAAGGAGCTGGCCCACTTCGATGTCGAAAAAATGTTGACAACCTCCAGCACTGCTAACTTCTGCCACACTCGAATCTTCTACTTCAATAGACTTGGAAAACAGAATCATGACATTGCCTTTATTATCCCTCAAAACCCCACTAATACCAGCAGGACATGGTTTACCAAAAGCAGAATTGTCGACATTAAATTTGAAACTCTAGGCGGAGGAGGCTTCCACATAGAAACAGGTCTGGTCCTTTTATTAAAGTAGGAACTCACACCAGCATAGGGAATCGACTGAAATCAGAGAAGGAAGTGGAACTCAAGGGCCATTTAGCTTTAAACCATGAAGCTAGTCTGAATTTCATCACCACCAATAAACACTTAAGATCCACTAGCCATAAAAAACATCATTCCTGTACAACCAAATAAACCAGACAACAGCAAAGAACACCATCTTCCAAACAGTATCACATCTACCTAGGGGGGGCGCGTATTGCCAAGCTAAGAAAAATGACAAAGGATTTTCATGGCAAATCCAAATAATGCCCCACCGGTTGCAAAAGTAGGCCCATACCTTCCACACTTATAAACAGGAGAAGAAAAGATGCGCAACGATTTCCAACTTAACATTACAAAACGCACATGTGGCGTTATCACTATGCATAAGCCCTCTTTGTTGGAATTAAATTTACTCACCAAAGTCAACTAGCACAAAGACAAAGGGAGAAAATTGACCTTAGGTGAATAAAGCTAAAACCCACCATACCACTGCTATTATTGCCACTACAGGAGGGAGGTAGTGTCACCCGAAGGTCCACATACTCCAGGCTGCTATCCCATGAAGTTCTTTGTGAAAAGAACAAGAATTAGTAAAGAAGACAAAACCATATGAGAGGAAAGGATAGAGTACTCTTGTGCACTCTCCCTTGTTCGTAAATGGTTAATGGGCCACCATTTATATATTGGTACCAAGAGTAAGGACCTCCCATACATTGCATCATATATCACATCCATCCCATTATGGATTAATATATGTATAATATAAATATATTACATATATATGGTCACAAATATACTGCCAAAATAAATTTATATGATGTTAATTACATTTAACTAAACCACATTAATAGAGTTATTTCAACACTCTTCTCACAAGTTGATCTTTAATAGCTAACCTTTCTTTCAACAGTAGCTAAACAAAGATTTCAACTTTAGGTGGAGCAAGACCAATCCAAAGATACTTCTAACAATTAGACTTCAAACTAGAAAGACTAGACACAAATTTGTAGAACCCCTTAGTCGAATAAATGCCATCTGTGGACCTTTTCCAGATCAGTGAATCGTGTAAGCTCCTATAAGGACAGTGCTCATTGATCAGGTGATTAAAGTCTAGCCATTGTTGAAGTTCCCAGTCAAAAGGATTCCTCCTCAATTTAATGTCCTAGATCCACTTATGAACATCCTAGTACCCAAATTCATTGACTTTTCCTAACTTCTTGACTGCTAAAGCATAAATTTGAGGGAACAATCGTTTAAGGATGACACCTTCAATCCACTCATCACCCCAAAAAATAATTCTACTACCATTACCAAGCAAGAAGCCCAAATTACTTAGCAAAGACGAAGTCTGATCAGTTGCAGCAGATAATGATGAGGTGATATTTCTCCACACATTAGAGAAACGACTCATATTTCCTTGGGAAGGAATAAGATCTAAATTACTACCATCGTACTTTCTAGTAATCATAGATTTCCACAATGCATTCTGTTCCACACTAAACCTAAAAATCCATTTATTCAACAGTGCTTTATTTTTCATACCCAAATCAACAATGTCGAGACCTCCATACTCCTTGTAGTTACACACAGTATTCCAATCCACCAAATGTAATTTTCTAGTTGACATGGACCCACCCCACAAAACCATCAGTTGAATCTTATCAAGTTTCACCTTAACACCAATAAGAAGCTATAATAAGGACATATTGGACATCGACAGACTAGATAGGACTGATTTAATAAGAGTCACACGGCTCCCGATAGACAAAAACTTAGTCTTCCAACCAACAAGTCTCCTCTCAACTTTTTCTATAATAAGGTTCCATAGTTTAATGCTCTTTGAATGAGTTCCGAGAGGCAATCCTAAGTAGATGGAAAGCAGCAATTCAGTTTTGTAGCATATCACATTCGCCCACCTTTCAAGATTATGTTGATTAACACCCACCCCAATAAGACTGCTCTTCTTGAAATTAATCTTGAGCCCAGATAAAACTTGAAAACACCTAAGCACCTTTTGATATTCACAAGTTGCTGTAATTCAGGTTTACAGAAGATAATAGTATCGTCAGCATACTGTAAGTGTGACACCTTCACAACACTGTGGGCCATAGTAGCACCACTGAACAAACCCAAAGTAGAAGATTTACACAACAAGATAATTAAGGCTTCAGCCACAAGGGTAAATAAAAAAAGGAGAGAGTAGACAGCCTTGGTTTATCCCTCTACTCATGTCAAACTCCTTAGAAGGAACTTCGCTCACCAAAACTGACAAAGAAGCGGTTGAAATACATGCCTAAATCCACGATCTCCATTTGTCCCCAAAACCCACATTCTTCATCACAAAATCAAGAAACCTTCAATCAACACTATCATATGCTTTTTCGAAATCCACCTTGAAGACCAAATCACCTTCACCTTTCTTTTTAATATCGTTAATGACTTCGTTAGCAATTAGGGAATAGTCAAGAATTTGCCTTCCTTTTACGAAGGCAAATTGAAAATCTCCTACAACATCACCCATCACAGACTTTAGAAGATTTAGAAGAACCTTTGCCAAAATCTTGTAAACGCTGCCCACTAAATAAATAGGCCTATAATTAGAAATACCAACCTGACTTGAGCCTTTAGGAATAAGACTGATGAAAGAAGCATTTAATCTTCTATCCAAAACACTAGTCTTGTAAAAGTTTTCAAAGAACGTCATAATATCATCTTTTAACAATCCCTAATAAGCTTTAAAAAAGTTGAGGTTTAATCCATCAAGGCCCGGGGCCTTATTGCCATCACTGCACCTGATAACGTCCCAAATTTCCTCATGGGTAAACGACTTCACCAGCTCCCTATGGCTTTCTAATGCCACCGTATGAAACACACAATCCATGTCAATAACTTCCTTAGCTTGCCCAGCATTATAGTGAGATTCAAAATGGGAAGCAACAAAATTTTTGATAATTGTCGAATTTGAGACTTCTCTACCTTGGATGCAAATTTTATCAATAACATTTGCTCTCCTTCTAGCTGTTGCCACTAAAAGAAAGAACCTTGTATTCTGTCACCTTCCTGCAACCATTGGATCTTAGAATTTTGATGCCAGGACTTGTCTTCTGCTCGATATAAGGACCAAAGATTCGCCTTCAACTTATTAATCATCTCTCTACAACAACTGTCATCATTACCATTAAGCATCATCTTCTCAATACTATCAATCCTATCTTCTATATTGCTAATCAAACCAAAAGCCTCCTTACCTTTTGATTATACGATTTTTTTTAACTCAATTCTGATAGTACGTAACTTGCCTTAAATATTAGTGGCCCTCAAGGATTTAGATCCAACTTTTTCCCAAGCAGAAACCATAGTCTTCTGAAAGCCCTCATCTTCAAGCCAATGGTTAAAAAGTCTGAATGGCTTGGGACCCCAATCTAACTTAGTAAACTCCACCATAACTGGGTTATGATCAGATAGAGATCTTGGAAGCACTCTCTTGGCAAGATTTGGCACCTCAGAAATAAACTCTAGAGAAATTAGGAAACGATCCAATCTACAGAAAGTTGGCTACTTCCTATTACTAAACCAAGTGAAACTAACCCCCACCAAAGATAAATCCATTAAGCCCATCTCATTAATAAAATTATTAAAATGGAACATAGC
Organism: Heritiera littoralis; assembly: GCA_031772115.1. Classification (NCBI taxonomy): domain Eukaryota; kingdom Viridiplantae; phylum Streptophyta; class Magnoliopsida; order Malvales; family Malvaceae; genus Heritiera; species Heritiera littoralis. The sequence continues at coordinate 1,399,903 of JAPDPK010000114.1, forward strand.
ATATATACTGCAAGCATTACCATGCTTTTCTTATGATGTTCTGACCACGTTAAAATCTACCCCAATGCACCAAGGAAAATCAGAACCCTTCATAATGCTCGCTAATTCCTCCCAGAAAACCATTCTCTTGCCGTCGTCATTAGGTGTATAGATATTGCCCAAGCCACAATTTAAATTTAAATGACTTAAAACCCCAATCACCAAAATGAACCTTTGTGAAGTGATTTTATTTTCCACTTTAAAAAAACTATCATTCCATAAGGTAAATAAGCCTCTAGCAGCTCCAACAGCTTCCACAATTTTAGCATATATCAGCCCTGAAGCCCAAAGTGATTTTAAGGACTAATCGACACTTTACTTAGCTTGGTCTCTTGTAGAAAAATGGCACTCAAATTAAATTTGCGAACTAAATTCCTTATCGCATGTCTTTTCTCTGCCCTCCCTAAACCCTTAACGTTCTAAGAAACTAACTTCATAAGGAATGAAGATCACACCAAAAACCCACCCATCAAGAGTCGGCCCAATCTGCCTCCTCCATTTCCTTGAAGATGCCCACCATTGCCGACCTATCTTTATTAAATTTTAACGCCCAACATCAAACAAACTTCCCAAGTGGCTTTGGCTTCCTTTAACAGCAGTGCATTTCTATTTTCGAGATCAAAGTTAGAGATTGAATTTTCAAAAGAAGTCGAATTATCTGCTTTTTCACCCTGCATGATTTCTTTGATCTCCCTTCTTAGATTTCTTCTCCTTCTACTAGTCGAAATAGCTTTATTTTTCCTAGCACTACCAGACACACCAAAAGGACCTCGAACTTTGCAACCAACGTGCTTAACGAATGGCTCTTGCTCAACTAAAGCCACACTCCCAAGCCTAGAAGTGGAACTTAACGGTAGAGGTGCTTATTGGGCCGGGTTGACCCGACCCGATTCACAACTGGATCGGGACAATCCGGCGCAATATCCGAACCAGTACAGTACCGGTTCGGAATCGGCCCGGCCCGGTATGGTACCGGGCTGGGCCGGTTTTAAAATTTTAATGGGCCTGGTCCGTTAAGAACCTAGCCCGTTAAGGGCCCGGCTCTTAACCGGACCGGTTCAAACCGGTCCGGTTAAAAAAAATAAAAATAAAATACTTTTTTCTTTTTAATTTTTTTATTTTTTAATTATAATTAAAAAAATTTTTAACCCTAAACAAAATGAATTAATATTTTAAAAACATATTAAATAAATGAATAAATATTAAGTAAATAATATTTCAAATATAATAAATTATTTTAAATGAAAAATGAATATAATAAATGAATATAAATAAAGATATGCAAAATGAATATAATAATAATATTTATAATATCATTATTTGTATTTTGAATCAAATATCATTTTATCATAATATTATATTCATAATATAACTTTAATTTATTATAACAATAATTTTATTAGATAATTTTATAATAGTTTATTTTTATATTATTGTTACATTCATTAAATAAATTATAATATAACTTTATAATAAATTATTGTTAAATTAAATTATTAACATTATTTATTATAAAAATAAATTTATTAGATTAAATTATTAAAATATATTAATATATATTAAAATAAATTTTTTTTAAAAAAATTTTAAAAAGCAAAAAAAAAATGGACCGAACCGGTTTAAACCGATTCGGTCCGGTTTTGAGGCGAACCGGTCCAACGAACCGGGTCGATTCACCTCTTATAACAGATAGAACCGGTCCGAACCGGATCGGTTTACTACCGGTTCGGACCGGTTCTCTTTTGGTTAGGGCCGGAACCAGTGAAAATCGGCCCGAAATTGGCCCGGTCCGGCCTGTAACCAAGTCTACTCAACGGGTTCAGCTGCAGAGCAAGCCCATTCACCTGACAGTCACAATTAACCTCCAGCCCACAAACATTAGAGCCCAGATCAGGGCCCATATTTGTAAATGATCCATCCTGAGACAATCAAAACATGGACTCGAACCAGGATCGTAGTCCTTTGCCGCCGCAAGGATATAGAAAAAAATTATAATTAATGGAATTCACACTTCTTTTATTTTTTATAATTGGAAGGAGACGATTGTAATTGTTTGAACTCCATCAAGAACAAATCCTAAACCCACAAGGCCACACCTCCATCATTAAATGCTTATTTTCCAATAAAAAAAATGACAATACCGGTGAAGGTGATAGATAAATTTGGCAAATTTAAATACAACATGATTATATGATATGAAAATGATATGAAAATAATACAAATGAAAAATAAGAAAGTGACATAAGCTAAAAGTTAAAAATATAAATTTTATGTTTGTTGTGTAGATATGAATTTTGACAAAATATTTGTGTTTTATACTATATGAATACTATTTTTCATGATATGAACATAATTTTTAAATACAAATTATCAAGTCTAGTGCTAGCTATTTAAAAAATAATATCATCAAATAATATATAGTGTTCGTAAATTTTTACCAACAGGTGTTCATAATTGTTTTGTCAAGGCCTTAATTATAAAGAAGTGGTCATTAATATAATGGTCTTGTTCAGCAGACTGAAGCCGGAATTTCCGAGGTAGCTTCTTTTACGTTAATATTAAGTTTTCGTTACACAACTTTAAAAAAAAAAATCAAGATTATAAGTTTAGTTAGAAATATTAGTTACATTTTTTTAAGTATGTATTTAGTTGAATATTTTTAATTATGTTCTTAAAATATTAACTTTGTTTTTTCAGTTTTTAGATATTATAATTTTAATTATGTTTATCTGAAAAGCATAATTTAAGATAATAAAATATCACATTTTACTTAAACGTAAATAAAAAAAATTACGATTTTATAAAATTATTATGAAAAAAGACTACGATTTTATTGGTAATTATAGTTAATATTATTAATTGTAAAAAAACAATTTAAATGAAGAAAATTATTTCTTAATAGAATATGTAAAGATTTGTTTTCCTATTAAATGTCGTAATAATATGGGTATAGACTACAATTTTTTGTTTCAAATGTAATATTATTTTGTCTCTCAAGTTTGAGATTCAAGTATATAGAAAATCATTTAAGTTTCATGTTAAGATTGTTGCAACGTCATTTATGAATAGATATTTGAATTAATTAACAACAATTTTTATTTATTAATAGACTACAGTTTATGGTTTTAATTAAACATACTCATTTGTGTTTGACGTGATAAGGCGCCCGGACTCACGTACACACAATGTTGGAAATGTCAATTTACAAATGTAGCGTTTTAGATCAGGTAAGCATTCTCAAATGTATAAAGTTCAAAGAGACATATATTAATACCCATCAAATTTTAATCTCAAAACCGTGAATAAAACTATCAAATTGTGCAACAATATTATAGAATCTCTTCCACCGATGATCTTGTCTTTGTTTTATAGACTTGTGATTTCCATTTTAATTACTGATTTTATGAATGCTAACATGAGTTGTAAACAGTTTAATGAAGCTTCAAAAAACGATGCTATCTTTTGCTATTAGAAATATTTTTCTAATCCTTAAATTTTGATTTTTTTATTCAAATCCAACCATACACAACAATTTTTAAATATATTTAATTATTTATATTGCATAATATAATTTAAAACATATATTAAATAAGTTCTGTTAGTTTGATTAGTTCCATTATTAACTTTAAACATTAAAAATCAACTAACTTAATCGATTAAATCTACCCTATACACGAATCTTTGAATGAATTAACTGAACTAATTGAATTTAATTGACCGAATTCGCTATTAGCTTCCATTGATTAAGTTAATCTGACTTCTGTTCGCCCTAAAAGAAAGCCTCTTGCTTTGTCTATGGTCCACAGACTAGGGATATGGCAATGGTGTACCGTTACGCATCTCAATTGTCCTCAGGCATCATGTCACGCTAAAATTATTGACTACAGGGCTTAGTTGTGAAAGTGACAGATAAATGCAACACCGAATTGATGATAAGTACCTTTCCACTTGAGCCAAATTAATGATTGTTCTGTTTTTAATTTGTCAAAGCTACAATTTTTGAAGGGGAATGATTGTTCTGTTTTTAATTTGTCAAAGCTACAATTTTTTTTTTGGCTTGATCATGTGTGTTAAAGAGTTTCGCTTTTCCGAGCTTTTCTGAGCTTCTTCCATGGAAGTTGAAACAACAACCGCTTCTACGTGTTCCGAGATTGAAGATCTTAGTAAAACGAACTAAGAATGGTGGAGTTTTTTCGATAACCAAAGTAGTTTAAAATCCTAATTCTCAAGATAATGTTTTTTTAAACATTTTTCTTAAACAAAGGTATTTTGTTTTGATTGAATTCCATGTCAGCATAATATTCCATATCAGCTTTTTTTCTTTAAATGAATCAAAATAATTTGTGTTCTTTCCACCCTCCAATCTCAACCAAGAAATGAAGAACATATGTAGTAAATTTTAACAAATGAACTGATCATTTAGGAAGTTGAATATATAGTTTTTTTTTTCATGTATATAGATATTTTTAAGAACTAAATGAAAAAACAGAATGAATTTAACAATGAATGAAATTGAATGTTTTCAAAATAAGCGGAAGCAACTCTAAAGATCCAATAGATAGAAACCCAGATTAGAATTATTCACCAAAACTTGCAAGAAAGTTAACTGGTGTTCCCTTGCAAGCCATAAAGATTCCAACTTCACCATTTATAAACCCCATTAACAAAATAAGTATAATGCAATTCCGGATCATTTCAATAGCCAGAAATTAAAAAATAATTTGCTTACCTCAACAAAAAAATTCTTGAAAAAGTGGAATATCTAGGCCTAAGCAAGAAAACCCATATCAGAATTAGCAAAGCCTCTTGAAACCCAACATGAAAAATATCAAGAAGAAAGATCCAAATGTCTTTTATACAACTTTATTCAAAGTAATTTAACCAAACTAGACATGACCCAATATAGAATATTCAAATTAAAAATATTTTGAAAAATGGAAACTGTCAGAGGAGGAAACAAAGATAGATTATTAAATTAAAAGAAAAAGATATATACATGTTAAATTAAGAATATTTAGCCCATTGTTAAATTGATTCGGTTTTGGATCTATATATATACATGCAAAGAATTGCATATTCAACTTCGTAAACCAGTTCATTTGTAGAGATTTATTACATGTTCTTTGTTTTTTGGTTGAGATTGGAGCCTGGATTTAGAAAGAACACAAATTATCTTGGCTTATTTACAAAAAAAAAATGCTGACATGGATATAATGCTGATGTGGAATTCAATAAGGTCAAAATACATTTGTTTAAGAAAAAAGTTTAAATGTGCCTTATTTTGGGAATTAAGATTTTAAACTATCTTGGCTAAGGAAAAAACTCAAGAATGGTGATTTCAAATCGCCAGATTCTGAGATGCAAGATATTCCCAATCAATCTGCTTCATATAAGGATTCTCTACTGGGTGGGAAAGATATTTCTTTCAACTCCTTCATCAACACTCTGGATTTTCTCTACGAAGATTCAAATCAGGAAACTAATTCTGATGATAACATTTTGACAATTCTCCTTTCCAAAGGAGAGATATCGAATTCAAAGCCCCTGGAGAAATTCAATTATTGTCAAGACTTTTGGTAAATCAATGGATATAATTTCCTTTTCCCTAGAGTTAATGCTCTTTGGAAACCTAGTGGAAGTATGGAATGTATTGATCTTGGACAAGATTATTTCTTGTTCAGATTTAGAAATCAAGATGATTTTCATAGAGTCTTATATGAAGGACCATGGTTTGTAGGTCCTTATTACCTTACGATGCGTTTGTGGGAACCCGGGTTTATTGCAGAATCATCTAAGGCTTATCAAAAATTGCTGTTTGGTAAGATTGCCTGGGTTGCCCATTGATTTTTTTGATAAAGAAGTTCTCCAGAAAATTGGAAGCAAGATTGGTACATTATTAAAAATTGATACCCACATAGAACTTAATCTTAGAGGTAGATTCACACGTATATGTGTTCAAGTCAATCTGAAAAAGCCTCTTTTGACAAAAATCAGAATAGGAAAGGTTATACAACCATTATTGTACGGGGGGGTGAATCTTTGCTTTCATTGTGGATTAATTAGACATCGTAAAGAAATCTGCTCTAAAGCTAAAGATTCTTTTGTTGAATCCCAATTTGATACTCATGGCTCGAGCCAACAAACTGCTGCTAATGTGTCAGAAAATTCCAAAAAGGAATATGGACCACGGATGTTGGTCATGCGAAGGAAAGGTAGAACCATGAAGGAGAAAAAATCGGGCAAAGAAGACCCCGTTAAAGATCCGAATCACGTGAGGAAAGAGAAAGGCAAGGCTATTTTGTCTGACCCTGCTTAGATTTCAGTCCAATGGGTATGGGGTCAGGTGAAGACAGTAGAGATTGGTCATTCAGGAAACAGTAACTTGCAATGTAGGGTCTTGTCGACGTCAAAGAAAAATGCACCAAATTTTGGTTACAAAGTTAACAATGGTGTTAAGGATTTAGTTCAAAATCAACCATCAAAAGAAAATTTGGTCTTCAGCTTTAAAAGTGGAAATAATAATAGGAAAGTGAATGCAATTAAAGACAGAGAAAGCCAGAAACACAAGGGAGAAAAGAAAGGTTTGAAGAATCATGGTAAATCAATTGGACAATTTTCAAGAGCTGGAAAACAAATTCTAGGTTCATGAGGATTAGGTGATCAGTCTAAGGGAGGTATTGGAAATGCTTCTTGTGAACAGAACTCAGGATTAGAGGTGGGAGTTGGCAAAGATTGCAAGGGCTTGGAACAACTTGGTCCTTTCAATAGATGGAGTGGACCTACAAATGTGTCTCCAAATAGTGAAAGAAGCAAACCAAATCTATGTACCAAGGGAGGAAGTGAGCTTACCACCACTACGACAGATCTCTCTACAATAGGTTCATCTAGGCATCATGCGGCTAATGACTATTCGCGAGGACAAGGAAATGGTGTTCATTTGCTCAGCACCACCAATGCGCAACCCAATCACTCTTATAATCCTAAAGGAGAGTGTGATAGAGCAAGAGATGAACTCATTCAGCCTGTTGGGGATTCCTCAGCAACATCACTCACCGAAATTACTATGCTTGACGTCGAAGGGAGTCAAGATTATTCCGGGTCGGGCAGAATGGATTCTAAACTCAACAAACATTGAACTTTTTCCAATAAGGTGTCTTTTCTGGAATGCCAGAGGGGCAAGCAGTCCCAATTTCTTGAGAGCATTCATGGATTTAAAAAGAATTAACAATCCTTGAGATGGAAAATGGAGACAGGTGATACTGGTCTTTGGGCAAGGGTTCTTCAAGCGAGGTATCTGAAACGCGATTCATTTATGAAAACTAACTTGCCTAGTACTGCTTCTCATACATGGAGAAGTATTTGTTCTAGTAAATCAGTGGTAGCTAAAGGGTGTGCTAAACTAATCGGAGATGGAGCAAACACATCATTTTGGTATGACCATTGGCTTGGACGGCAACCTTTGGCTGAGATAGTCACGGATTTTATCCCTTTAGAAATATTGGACTGGAAAGTCGGTGATTTGAGACATGATGATGGAACACGGAAGTGGGAATTGTCACACGCATTGCCAAGGGAGACTCGTGACCAACTGCTATTACTTCCCCCTTCTCGGAGGAGCAGGATGAATTATATTGGATGGCTTCACCTTCTGGAGAGTTTTCTATGAAAATGGCTTATTCCTTGCTACTTGATGATCAGCACACTTCTTTTCCCTAGGCTAAAGTTTGGGGTTTGAATCCTAGAGTAAAATAGTTTATGTGGCTGGTGGTTCATGGGAAACTCTTGACCAAGGATGCTTGTTTCAGGAGAAATATAGCTCAAGACACTAAATGTGACGTCCCAGTCACCATACATTTCTTATTCATCTTTTATCCTTTTTTTTTTTTTCCTTAAACTTAGTTAGATTTGCTTGTCAATGTCAATCATACTTTTCTTTCTTTGGCTTACTGTCTAAGAGCTCAATATATTTAATTCAATTACAATAAAACAGACTAATGATACATGTATATATGTACCATCCATTTCCACAGGATCTCATACATCATCTTAACTTAAATCCCCGACATCTTATATACATGAATGCTAGTTGTACTGTACCATAGCTGAATTACAAGTTTACTTTGCATAACTACATAAGTATACCTTCTATACTACTTGGGAAGCGTCTCTTGAAGGTAAACTTTCAAAATCCACTCGTAGGCTCTTCTATTTAGAGCGAGGGATTACTCCGGATAGTCTGTATGAAAAATGTTCGTAAAAGGGTGAGTTTACGCTCAGTAAGAAAAATATGTAAAAGAGCGTGCTATGCCTCTATATGTATTTTTCCTACTTGGCTCTATAATGTCATGTAAAGCATTATAAAGCATGCATCATAAACCTCTTTCATGCATTGTTTGCAACCATGTATATTTCTTTCAAATGGTGTAGGCAAACATACTTTCTTGAAAACATCATACTTCATAAACTTACTTCTTTACTTTAAAACATACTTCATAACGTACTTTAAAACATACTTTACATGCTTTTATAACATAGCATGCTTCATGTACTTCTTCAAAATATATTTCAAATACTTCTTTGAAATATCATTTACATACATACATACATACTTTTCTTGAAACATCTTATACTTTCTTGAAAACATACTTCATATACTTCTTTTAAAACTTCTTGTACGAGTAAACCAAGTACTTTCGATTTCTTTATTCTTAGAAATCGCATAAACATATAGTTTTGATAACATAAAAACTATTCATACTTTTGTGGAGTTATGCACTACATCATCATCATCATCATAATCATGTGGCGTACCCCGTAGGGCCAGGAATTCTCCCTTAGCCGAACATGAAACAAAAACAGATTGGCCAGCTGTGGGTGGCTACAGCCAACACTAGTCAGGTGTCCTCTGTAGCAACTGAGGCCTGACTTATGGTCCTCAGCCCTTAACATACATCATTTCAGGACTTGATCAGAGCCCCTACTAGAAACATGAAAGTGCATAATCTCAAAACATATGCCATGTAGCTTCTAGCCATGACATTTCATACTTTTAGAAAATAGGTATGAAAACCTCTTTTCAAAACATGGCAGTCGACTGGCCTCATAGGGCAGTCGGCTGCTGCTTCATATTTTCTTTTATCGAAATTATTTTCATTTAAAATTTCGATATTTTCTTCTTTGAAAACATATAAGGGCAGTCGACTGGTCCATATAGCAGTCGACTGGTTTTCAAACAGAATACTTCTTAAGAAATAGCAGTCGACTGGTACATATAGCGGTCGACTGTTTTTGAAACAGAATGCATCTCGGAAAATAGCAGTCGACTGGTCCTATAGGCAGTCGGCTGGTTTTGAAACAGAATGCATTTTCATAAATAGCAGTCGACCGTCTTACATAGCAGTCGACTGGTTTGGAACAGAATGCATCTCGGAAAATAGCAGTCGACTGGTCCTATAGGCAGTCGGCTGGTTTTGAAACAGAATGCATTTTCATAAATAGCAGTCGACCGTCTTACATAGCAGTCGACTGGTTTGGAACAGAAAGCTTTTCTGGAAAATAGCAGTCGACTGGCATACATAGCAGTCGACTGGTTTGAAACAGAATGCTTTTCTTGAAAATAGCAGTCGACTGGCATACATAGCAGTCGACTGGTTTGCATCGGTTTTCGGAAAACGACGTTTTGGTTGTCTCTAGGCAGTCGACTTCCCATTTAAGGCAGTCGGCTGCTCCTAGCCTAATTGGTACTAGGAGACAAATCCGAAAATGCATCTTTTCATGCACCAAATCCAACTAGTACTTCTTCCAAACCACATAAAACAGTATAAAACATGCGGACATAGCCGCCTTACGTCCGTTACATAAATTCCTTACCTTGATTCCTTCGGAAACGCAAGATCACTTGATGCGTTAACCCTAGCTTTCACTCCTTCAAATCTGAAATCATCATATCAAAGCAAACCTTTAAGAATTTGCCATAAACATGTTATACTAATTCAGTACAACACCATACCATAAACATACTTGAACAAATCATCTTCTTCTCTTACCTTTTGCTAGTGACCAAAATCTCAACTTTGAGATCTCTTCCAATACTTGAAATCAATCCACCAAACTTCAGATATAGCCTCGTCTAGTGACTACGATCATTTTTCGTCTAACAAACTTAACGATTTGGTTACTAAACAAGGGTGTTTGTCAAGGTAGCTATGGAAGAAAACTTATGGAAACTTGGAGAACACGAGGGAGAGGGCTAGAACGAGAGGGCTGGAAAGAAGCTGGCTGACGTTGGGTGATGGCTGGGGGATGAGTCATGCCATTTCATTTATTGCTTCCCTATCCAATATCATCTCATCTCAGCCACTTATTCCTTGACTCCTTTTTGACCTATCTTTGACCATTAATTCTCTTCTTCCCTTTTGACTCAAGACCATTTGTCCATTTAATCTCAATAATATTTCTGATTTAATTCTTGTCTCATACTCTTAATATTTTTCTGATATCAACCTAATAAATCATTTGTCTTATTAACCATCAACTTTCATATTTCTTCCATACATCATGCATACATCATTCATACATTAAGCTTCATATTCATTTAATTGGTCTTCTTTCTTCCTATTCCAGTTATTTTCCTGACATCAATATTATTTGACTACTTGATTATTTAATCTTTCATCTCATTAATTCTTCCATGTTTCATACATCCTTCATACTTCAAAATTCTCATATCTACTTATTTTCATATAAGCCAAAATGCTTTACAATTATGGAGGAATTACATGAAATTGGGGGATTTCACATTCTCCCCACCTTAGAGAATTTGGTCCTCCAAATTTAAATCAGGTTATGTCTTAAACAGTTCTTGATACTCTTCATTTTCAAGCTATTTAGCTTCATGTACCTTTTTCCATAGTGTGGTATTGTCAATAATCTTAACCAATGGGATCATCATAGACTTCTATATCATATCTTTTCTGTTCAAAATCCCGAATGGCTCTTTCACATGACTTGTGTCTTTCTATACTTCTAAGGTTTCATCTTTCGTGACATAAGATGAATTCTGAATTATACTTTCGAAGCATTGACACTTTCTATTCTTATAGCATTTCATACCGTGTCATCCCAGTACTTGTATAATAGCTATTTTCATAACTAAACTCAGTTAATGGCAGATGGTCGTCCCATGAGCCTTTAAAATACATAGCACCAGCTCTTCACATGTCCTCGAGCGTCTAAATCATGCGCTCGGACTGCTCATTAGTCTGCGGACGAAAAGCTGTGCAAAACTTCCAACTGAGATTCCATGGTTCCTTGTTAATCTTCTTAAATGAGAATTGAACCTGAAATCTCTATCACATGAAATTGCTCATTGGAACTCCACTTAGTCTAATGACATTCTTTCATCTACATTTCTGCCAAAGCACTAAGTGCGTCCATAGACTTCTTAAGTAGGAAGTGGGCTTACTTAGCAGATCCGTTCATCAATTCTGGCTTAATCATTATATTAGTCATCATTCCCAATTTACTTCGAAAGCATAACATTTAGCTTAAGGCTTGTAGATTGCTCAAGCACTTCATACTTTCTTTTCATCGTATCAACCATTATTACTTCATGCTTCTGACTCATAACATTTGCCACCACAATGGCTTTCCTTAGGTGATATATCTCCACCTTCATAATCTTTTGGAAACTCGACTCGTCTCTTCTATCTTAATCAGAATTATAGCCGTAATTTATTCACAATGGCTATCTATAATTTCTTTCTTTTGCTCTTTTAATACTCATATACTAATCACCTTTTAAACTATTAACATAGTTCTTTTAATTCGTATCCAAAATGTCCTCTTCTCATCGCATCAAACATGCTTAGGAATGAACATCTTCATTTCCCTATGATACTCTAGGGATCAATCAGGAAGGATACTATAGTCGGCTAGGTAACCGAGTAGAGTATGGAAGGTACTTTAGAGCACCTGTCGTGTTTCAATTCCTAGATGCGACTATAGGGAATAATTACCATCATTGAGATAACTCATCTCTCATATTAATTCATATTCCTTTCAGAGTAATACTTTTATAGCATAAAACATTTAAGTAAAATCGACTAATATAAGTCAATCATCATTCTCATTTATACTCCTTTCACATCGTAAACTAAAAATCCTTCACATAACCATACTACCTTCTATTAACTTTCCTTACAATTTAGTCAGATCATACAACATACTTTTACCTTATACATCTTCAACATTTACATCATAGTTAACAGGTGTCTTTCCTTTCTCTTTAGCAGTAGCCTTGCGCTGTGGTTGAGGAGTCCCCTCAGATTCCTCGAATGTCCTCATGTCTCTCTTGGGACAATCTTTGATCAAATGTCCTCGTTCACCACATCTGAAACATGTGCCACTTGCCAACCGGCATGGCTGTGATCTATGGAACTTTTTGCAATGTTCACACCTTTGTCCTATACTCTTAGGTGAACTAGCTGAATGTCGGAATCTATCATCATTCATCTTGATTCCCGTAGCTCTAGGATTCCCTATACCATAATCATCATAATACTCCTAACTCAATATAAATTCCACATAACCATTAAATTTAATTAATAATCATTTTCTTGCTTACCTATTGAGGCTCCTTCATATGGCCTACATCTCTTAGATGAGCATCCATCTTTCGAGATCTTCCTTTCTGACTTCCGCTTTATCGGTTTCTTACTTTTACTTTGGATTCGAAAATCAGTTTGATGAAGCTCATAGTCCTGCTCACACAACTGAGCCTTACGGACGGTCTCATTATAAGTAGTGACACCTATAGTGTACAACTTGGATTTGATAGGAGACTTCAATCCTTCTATAAATCTGTATATCTTATATCCTTCACTCCTGATGGTCTCTCGATCGAATCCACTTAGAGAAATAAACCTTGACTCATATTGATTAACTGACATTGTCCCTTGAGTCAATTTCAAAAATTCAATCTTCAACCTAGTCTGATCAGTGCGTGGGATGTACTGCTCAGTAAAGGCTTCTAAAAATTTATCCCACGTAACCTCAACATGTTGAGCTTCCAAAAAGGCCTGAGTGGACTGCCACCAATACTTTGCATTATCCACTAACAGAGACACAGCCAAACCCACCTTTTCCTTTTCGGAACATAGCATATACTCAAAAGATCTAGTGACCGCCTTCACCCAATTCACTGCGGCCAATGGGTTCTTATCCCCCTTAAACTTAGGCGGATCCAGCTTCTTATATTTCTTAATCAAGGTCATACTGCAATAGGCTGTGAGATCTCGCCTTTCAATAACTGGGAATGGTGGGGGTAACTCTGTCTGTACTGGTGGTGGCTGTACTATAGGAATGGCGAATGGTACACTTGTGACCATGTTTGGAAAGTTCGCCATAAACTGCGTAAACATAGTGGTCATATTCTCCACTTGCTTCTCCATCTTCGCTAACCTAGTGTTTGGGCTATGAGGTAGAGATGGAAAAGAAAACTGTGTTGGTGACTGTTCTACATAATCCCTTCCTCTTCCTTCACCAACATCCCTTCTATCTGAGCTCATTCTGTCGATAAAATCACAAAGTTGAGCTACTTAGTATAACTTCAAACAGTTATACATCGTATATGTATTCAGACAAGTACAATACAATTGGGGATATACTCTACTTCTAACTCATCGACACTGACAAACCTCAATCTAATTGCTCTGATACCACTCTGTGACGTCCCAGTCACCATACATTTCTTATTCATCTTTTATCCTTTTTTTTTTCCTTAAACTTAGTTAGATTTGCTTGTCAATGTCAATCATACTTTTCTTTCTTTGGCTTACTGTCTAAGAGCTCAATATATTTAATTCAATTACAATAAAACAGACTAATGATACATGTATATATGTACCATCCATTTCCACAGGATCTCATACATCATCTTAACTTAAATCCCCGACATCTTATATACATGAATGCTAGTTGTACTGTACCATAGCTGAATTACAAGTTTACTTTGCATAACTACATAAGTATACCTTCTATACTACTTGGGAAGCGTCTCTTGAAGGTAAACTTTCAAAATCCACTCGTAGGCTCTTCTATTTAGAGCGAGGGATTACTCCGGATAGTCTGTATGAAAAATGTTCGTAAAAGGGTGAGTTTACGCTCAGTAAGAAAAATATGTAAAAGAGCGTGCTATGCCTCTATATGTATTTTTCCTACTTGGCTCTATAATGTCATGTAAAGCATTATAAAGCATGCATCATAAACCTCTTTCATGCATTGTTTGCAACCATGTATATTTCTTTCAAATGGTGTAGGCAAACATACTTTCTTGAAAACATCATACTTCATAAACTTACTTCTTTACTTTAAAACATACTTCATAACGTACTTTAAAACATACTTTACATGCTTTTATAACATAGCATGCTTCATGTACTTCTTCAAAATATATTTCAAATACTTCTTTGAAATATCATTTACATACATACATACATACTTTTCTTGAAACATCTTATACTTTCTTGAAAACATACTTCATATACTTCTTTTAAAACTTCTTGTACGAGTAAACCAAGTACTTTCGATTTCTTTATTCTTAGAAATCGCATAAACATATAGTTTTGATAACATAAAAACTATTCATACTTTTGTGGAGTTATGCACTACATCATCATCATCATCATAATCATGTGGCGTACCCCGTAGGGCCAGGAATTCTCCCTTAGCCGAACATGAAACAAAAACAGATTGGCCAGCTGTGGGTGGCTACAGCCAACACTAGTCAGGTGTCCTCTGTAGCAACTGAGGCCTGACTTATGGTCCTCAGCCCTTAACATACATCATTTCAGGACTTGATCAAAGCCCCTACTAGAAACATGAAAGTGCATAATCTCAAAACATATGCCATGTAGCTTCTAGCCATGACATTTCATACTTTTAGAAAATAGGTATGAAAACCTCTTTTCAAAACATGGCAGTCGACTGGCCTCATAGGGCAGTCGGCTGCTGCTTCATATTTTCTTTTATCGAAATTATTTTCATTTAAAATTTCGATATTTTCTTCTTTGAAAACATATAAGGGCAGTCGACTGGTCCATATAGCAGTCGACTGGTTTTCAAATAGAATACTTCTTAAGAAATAGCAGTCGACTGGTACATATAGCGGTCGACTGTTTTTGAAACAGAATGCATCTCGGAAAATAGCAGTCGACTGGTCCTATAGGCAGTCGGCTGGTTTTGAAACAGAATGCATTTTCATAAATAGCAGTCGACCGTCTTACATAGCAGTCGACTGGTTTGGAACAGAATGCATCTCGGAAAATAGCAGTCGACTGGTCCTATAGGCAGTCGGCTGGTTTTGAAACAGAATGCATTTTCATAAATAGCAGTCGACCGTCTTACATAGCAGTCGACTGGTTTGGAACAGAAAGCTTTTCTGGAAAATAGCAGTCGACTGGCATACATAGCAGTCGACTGGTTTGAAACAGAATGCTTTTCTTGAAAATAGCAGTCGACTGGCATACATAGCAGTCGACTGGTTTGCATCGGTTTTCGGAAAACGACGTTTTGGTTGTCTCTAGGCAGTCGACTTCCCATTTAAGGCAGTCGGCTGCTCCTAGCCTAATTGGTACTAGGAGACAAATCCGAAAATGCATCTTTTCATGCACCAAATCCAACTAGTACTTCTTCCAAACCACATAAAACAGTATAAAACATGCGGACATAGCCGCCTTACGTCCGTTACATAAATTCCTTACCTTGATTCCTTCGGAAACGCAAGATCACTTGATGCGTTAACCCTAGCTTTCACTCCTTCAAATCTGAAATCATCATATCAAAGCAAACCTTTAAGAATTTGCCATAAACATGTTATACTAATTCAGTACAACACCATACCATAAACATACTTGAACAAATCATCTTCTTCTCTTACCTTTTGCTAGTGACCAAAATCTCAACTTTGAGATCTCTTCCAATACTTGAAATCAATCCACCAAACTTCAGATATAGCCTCGTCTAGTGACTACGATCATTTTTCGTCTAACAAACTTAACGATTTGGTTACTAAACAAGGGTGTTTGTCAAGGTAGCTATGGAAGAAAACTTATGGAAACTTGGAGAACACGAGGGAGAGGGCTAGAACGAGAGGGCTGGAAAGAAGCTGGCTGACGTTGGGTGATGGCTGGGGGATGAGTCATGCCATTTCATTTATTGCTTCCCTATCCAATATCATCTCATCTCAGCCACTTATTCCTTGACTCCTTTTTGACCTATCTTTGACCATTAATTCTCTTCTTCCCTTTTGACTCAAGACCATTTGTCCATTTAATCTCAATAATATTTCTGATTTAATTCTTGTCTCATACTCTTAATATTTTTCTGATATCAACCTAATAAATCATTTGTCTTATTAACCATCAACTTTCATATTTCTTCCATACATCATGCATACATCATTCATACATTAAGCTTCATATTCATTTAATTGGTCTTCTTTCTTCCTATTCCAGTTATTTTCCTGACATCAATATTATTTGACTACTTGATTATTTAATCTTTCATCTCATTAATTCTTCCATGTTTCATACATCCTTCATACTTCAAAATTCTCATATCTACTTATTTTCATATAAGCCAAAATGCTTTACAATTATGGAGGAATTACATGAAATTGGGGGATTTCACACTAAATGTCCAAGATATGCAGCTAACCTGGAGGATTTGCTTCATACATTCAGAGACTGTAGTCGTTCACAGCAAATTTGGGCAAAGTTTTTATTTGCATCTGAACTTAATGTTTTTAATAATTTACCTTTTCAGGATTGGATTATTTCCAATTTGCAGAAACAGAGGAGCACTACCAGTGGAGTATCTGATTGGCCGACACTTTTTGCTACTACATGCTGGAAAATATGACAATGGAGGAATAAAACCATTTTTGAAACATGATTTACTTGGCCTATAGATGATTACTAGGGAGTGTGGCAAACCATGGATGAATTTAACAACTATGCAGTCGGTACTATATGGTCACCAAGGAGACAGAGGTGTGTAATTTCATAGGTAAAATAAATGAATGGAATGCTCAAAATAAATGTCGATGCTTCTTCCAAATCAAATCCAAGTTGGTCGACTATTGGGGGATTAGGCCGAGATTTTCAAGGGCAATGGATCTTTGGGTTTGTGAGAAGACTAGGATGGTGTTCAATAGCTCGTGCGGAATTACAAGCCATTTATGCTGGGCTCTTGACAGCTTGGGAGGCTAGTTTTAAACACGTGATTGTTGAATCTGACTCGCAATATGCAGTTTCTAAACTTCAATAGCCTTTGAGCAAAAGGGATCCAATGCTTCATCTCCTTAAAGCTTGTAAAGAACTTATGTGCAAAGAATGGGACTGCTCGATTCACCATGTGTATCGGGAAGCAAACTACTGTGCTGACTTCCTGACCAATTATGCTCATAATAGCTCTTTTGTTTTAGAAAAGCTCCATAACCCTCCAGTAGGGGTTTTAAAGTTTCTACAGGATGATTTATGTAATGTTTCTCATGAAAGATTTTGTTTAATATAAAGCAGGATTCTACTCATTTGCACCAAAAAAAAATTTTCCTTGCATTGCTATTGTGGTGGAAACTAGAATATCTGGAGATAGAGTTGAAACGGTTTGTAATTTGTTGGGATTTGAAAAGTCTTTCAAGGTTGATGCAGAAGGTTTTTCTAGAGGGATTTGGCTACTTTGGCAAGAAGTTGAAGTCAGAGTTAACATATTGCAGTCATCGCAACAAGTGATTCATGCCACGGTCCAGGTAAATGGTCTTTCTCTTGATTCTTTATTTTGTTTTTCTGCTATTTATGCTTGCCCACGTTTTGCCTTTAGACAAATTCTTTGGAATCACCTCAAAGAATTTGCACAAAGTCATAACTTTCCTTGGGCCATGATCGGTGATTTTAATGAGCTCACTTGTAATGAGGATAAATTAAGAGGTAGACCCATTATTCAAAGTCAGGTTAAACACTTTATTGATTGTATGAACACTTGTGGTATCTCAGATCTTGGTTTTGTTGGTCACAAATTCACTTGGATTGGTAAGAACAGCCATGCCCAAATCCTTAGAGAACGTTTAGACAGAGGTTGAGCTCACAGTGATAGGAAAATTTCTTTTCCCAACACAGTTGTCTATCATCTCACTAAAATTTATTCAGATCATAACCTACTTCTTCTTGACACTTGTTAGTATTATTGTCATAGGGCCTAATAGGCCCGCCTCACTGAGCTAAGTAACGAGTGACCCGTGAGCCATACTTACAAATTGGGCCATCACACCCTGTAACTTATGAACATTAGTGCGAAAGCACAATAAAAGGTGTAACCGCCCAACCACCCACTACTCCATGATTCGACAATAGTAGGGCGTAACCGCCCACAACACCCATTATACTCATGATCGCCGTGGCCGCATGTTTACGAATAACAAAGAGTCCTATACAAGTGCCTATATAAATATACAGAGACACAAGGAACAGGTTCGAATATACTCTCACTCTCTATACTCTCAGTCTCTTCTACATTGACACTTAAAACTTCCTTAAACACTTTACTAACTTAAGCATCGAAGAAAGTCTTACTGGGAACAACCCTAATGGTCTTTGTTTGCAGGTTGATCCGAGGAAGTGGAGTTTTAGCCCTTACAGAAGAAGTTCGGCTTCTCTTTTGGCATCAACATGATGTCTCCATCTGATAATGATGCATTTGCAATATGACTATTGACCTTCAATCCTTCAATGGTGCTACTCTTCTTTTTATTCTTTTTCTTACCTTGGACTTTCTTCTGACACTATCACTTAGCTTCTCTTTTGTCTCAGTATAGTATTTCCATTTCTTTTCTTTTGGGAGGGAGATGGATTTCAAATAATCTTTTATATATTTAGTTTAGAATGGACAATTTTTTGACATTCTTACAGTGATTTAATAAACGGCTAGTATACAGGCCAGTAAGGCAAAAATAATTGACTTGGAAGTAACTGAGCTAGATATTCTTCCATTGTATTTTAATCTTATTTTAATGAAATTTTGAAATTCTCTATCTGGCTAAGAATATATATATATGTGTGTGAGAGTGTAATGACTCGTTACCACATTTTCACCTTAATTTTACACCATTTATCCGGTTAGGCTGTCTGTGATACTTCACTTGCACTTAATGTTAAACATATTTAATATAACATTGTTAATATAATACACATCCCCTATCTTATTTACAAAAATGTAGTACTGTATACATGCCTAAATACAGAAAATAAATGATCGTACCTGATATATTTTAGTCAGTCTATCACATTGTCCATTATGTGCAGCCGTAATCCACAAATATTGGATCTCACCATCATTAAAACCTGAAATGTTAAAATTGGGGAGTGAGCAAACCACGGCTCAGTAAGAGAGTTATATGTCACACTTGATATTCAGCTATCTATATGCTGAAAATATTTTTTTTATTCTCTTTAAAATCTTCCTAGCTGGCTCTAGGCTCACATGTAGGAAGGATACTACAGTCGGCTAGGGATCCAGATAGAGTAGGGTAGGTATTTTAGAATACCATACCTGTTCCGGAACCTAGAAGCAACTGTAGAGAGTACTAAATCCATTTTTCTCAAAACGATATGATTCTTATTTTTCACAGAGTAAACCACTTATTTCTTTTCACTTTACTGTCCTTTAAAACACGTGACAGTTCAATAGTAAAACAGTGGTTTACTTCTCTTCTCTTCAGTACAGTGATTTGTGAATATCCAATCATTGGATAAACACTTCTTCGATTATTTCTATCTTAGAAATAATTCTTATGTTATTCTTTTAGAATAAACATTTATTTCTCTTTTCAAATCAGTAACTGTATCGTACAGTTCAGTAAAATAGTATATTCGGTATTCAGTAAAACAGTATCTCGATACGGTTCAGTCAGTAACAGTAAACAGTAGCTACCAATTCAGTAAATATTATACGGTAGCTTTTCGTTCAGTAAACAGTAAATGGTAGCTTTCAGTTTAGTAAAACAGTAATCAATGGCTACCATTTCAGTGCACAATACAGTTCTGTAAACACAGTATTTTGGTACGATTTTTCACCAGTAGACAGTAACCAGTGATCAGTACAGTAATTAGGATTCCGTAAATCCTTTCAGTAAACAGTAATCAGTGTGTGAGACCAGGCATCAAATAAATCATGCTATCATCGTTCCCCCTCCCCCTTGCGAGAACGAAATTTACCGCTATTGGGGTGCACCCGTAGGCCATCGCCCCTCACGGCTATCTCTGCTAGATCTATGGCCATAATCTATAGGTGGTCCTCGGGTCCACTTGCCAAGTGACCTCGAGACCGCTGATGACTTGGCGGGTCCATCAGCCCTGTGACGCCCTGAGGTGCACCCGTTGGTCCATCGACCCGAGCCACCGCCTCAGGTGGGTCACGCAATTACATGAATAATAATGCATGAACTCAGGGCCTATAGTCTCAAAACAGTATAAATCGTACCATAGCCTTTATGGATTTTTAAACACAGTAGTGTAAAAAAACATTTCATAATTATCCATAAGGCTCATATGTATAAATCATCACCTTTATGAAATTTATAATTTGAATCACATTTCTCAAATTATTTCATAAAGGTATAAATCATATTTCTCATACGGTGAAAACAGTTATAAAATAGTCACACTGTAAAACAAATCTCATGATAGTGTCTTTTTCACCGTAACACATGTATACACGTCTTTCCGTGCTATCCATCGAAAACATGGTTTTTAAAATCATCAGAATTCAATTCAAATATTTTTTGTAATTTATGGAAAAGTAAAATATTTATTTTCCAAGTTCAATAATTCCGTCACCATGTTTTCTTCTAAAACACGTGTAGAGACCTCTAGTCTCGAAATCAGAATTTTTCATCATTTCCTAACCTTTATGGAGTTTATTTACTTAATTATTTCCATCATTAAAACCATAAAGGTTTTATATAAAGTCAAGTGAATATTTAAGAATATTTATAAAAATATTCACTTCAATCTCTTTTTCATTTTCATCTCGTTTCACGTGAAATATCACCTACTGGGTAAATTTTCAGTGATTTCCTTTTCGCCATTTTCGAAAACATGAATATTTTAAAATCAAATATCATTATATTCATGTTTTATGAAATTTACTTGATTTCTCGATTTTCGTACCTGAAAATCGTTTCACATGAAATCAAATCATTTATTATGGTTTTCGGTGATTTTCGGTAAATTTTAGTAATTTTTTGATAATTTTTCGGCAGTATAACGGCTGCCGATTTGGCTAGCCTCCTGCACGAAAATACAGTTTATATTTCTCAACCGATACTTCACCACAATTTAAATCCGATAAATCACCACAATTTTCAAAACTAATCATTCTAAATTGCATTTATAAATTAAATGCATAATTTAAAAACATGTGGCCGAATATCCTTACAGGCGGCACATGTCTCCCTTACCTGTTTCGGGTCGACGACTGCCTCTCGAGGGTCGCGCCCGTGTTCACCTCGCCCGATTCCATCGGCTCGGTCATCGAGGGAATTTTCTGAAAATTAAATTCTAACATTTAGAATTTTTTCCATAATTATTTAAATAAATAATTATTTAAATAATTTAATACTTTCCGGGATTTCTTACCGATTCCCGTAATTCTCGAGTTTTCGAGTTTTCGAAATTTCCCGAAATTCTTGAAATTTTCGAAGTCCGAAAATTTCCTTTTTTTTTCTCTCTCCTTTTTCTTCCTTTTCTTCTTTTTCTCTTTTCTTTTCTTTTTCCTTTTTCTTTTCTTTTTCTTTTTTTTTTCTTTTTCTTTTCTTCCAGCCGGACCGGTCAGACCAGTCAACCTTCCTCCACGGTCGGTTCTCCTCCAGCGGCCGGTTCTCCGGCGGTTCGACGGCTCCACAGCTGGCCGGCGTCGAGGCGAAGCTGCCGGTGGTCTCAGCTTGGCCTGGATCGGCGGCACGGCGGCGGATCGAGTCGGTTTTCCCTCGGTTTTGCCTCCTCCTCCGTTGGCCTTCCTCCACCGTTCCCTGCCTCTCCGGTGGCCTCCATTCCTTTCCTTTCCTTCCGCCGATGCTTCGGCTGTGGTGGCGGCGGCCGATTTGGCCGGCACCGCCAGATCTCGCTTTCTTTCTCTTCTTCCGGTTTCACCGGTTTCCGCCCCTGTTTCCGCTTCCGTTTCTTTCCTTTCTCCGTCGCCGGTCGCCTCCTCTTCCAGCCCTTAGCACGCCGGCGACGTGGCTCCTCTCCTCTTGGCCGGCCAACGGTGGTCGGCTCTTCATCGGGGAAGATCGGGTTTCTCCCGATTCTTCCTCTATTTTCTTTTTTCTTTTTTAATTTATTTATCTTATATTATATTTATAAACTATATTATAAATATAATATTCATATTATATTATATAGTATTCTACTATATAATATTATATAGATATGTATATATATATTTATATTTTAAATCATGTGTGTATATATATATATATATATATATATATATATATATACACATATCTATACACAAAATATAAAATACCAATTTGTATTTCCTTTATATACATCTTCATATATTATATTCTTTTCTCATTTTCTTATTTAATTTGGATTTCCATTTATCCAAATTAAATTTTCTGCATTCTTCAGTTTTCCATAATTTCTCATCTTATACGTATTTCTGATTTAATTTATTTATTTTCAGTGATTTATTTTCTCAAATATTTATTTCCAATAAATGGAAAATTTACGGTTATCACAGAGAGGGAGGATTCTCAAAATTTTTGAGGGAAGGTCATGGCCCTCACTAACTAAGTTTACGGTCTGCCATGACAGATTGAACCACGTTATATATTATTTATTGTATGTGTGTGATTTTATTTGTCGTTGATCTCGTTATGCAACACGTTTTCACTTAAAAATCCCAACAAACCCAACAAATTTTTATACAAAGACATATGTCAAGAATTAAAGGGTAATAAATAAAATCAGGGTTAAATCAAAATGTGAAGGTATTGGTTTTTTTCTATATATATTATAGGTGAAAGGTATAAAACAATTTGTACATTGGAGTACTGCTTTGTTAGTAGCTACAAGTAATTGACTTTTTTTTTTATATAAGCATAGAATTTTATTAATGATTAAAGGTTGGATCTAGGAAAATACATAATTTCCTTAAAGACATAGCAAGGATAATGCAAATATACAAGTGATTGACTTGTGTAGTTCCATACTTCCATGATATATGCAAGAGATACGGTAAGAACACAATGAAGAATTGGCATAAAGGCTAAAGCCTTCTTAGAGAAAATTTTTTGTTCTTATTAAATTTCTTCATTAATGGATTTTTTTTTTGATTTGTAGTCAGTTGAGCACATATCCTTTTAATGTGACTGTCTCTAATGTTTAACATTCTAAGGATAAGGTTTAAATTTGGATTGTGTTGAAGTATGAGATGGTGTCAATCATTGAAGTCAAAGTTTGACAAAAATTTTGTTTAGGTGACAGGTTAAATTACCTTTATAGGTTCTCATGAATGTTTTATGCATAATCCAGGTATCTATTGCTAATTTTACTGTGTTTTTGTGTTTTGTTGTTTCAGTTCTCATTAAAGAAGTCATTTACTCATTTATATAAAATGTCTTTAGCTAGATTGTGCGGCAGACATTTTAAACTAATTCGATTATGGAGTATGGTTTGCATAAAGGATCATTTTCTTACTAATCGTACCATTTGAGTAGGTTAGCTTCTGCATGTTTTTTAATTAAAATCTGCACTAGGTGGTTTTCTATGTTGCTGGTCAAAAGATTTCTTTGGTTATTTTCTTTCTTATGCTACCTCCTGAGAATTAAAGGAGTTTTTTTTTCCCTGTTACATATTAGCATCCCTTTGTATTTTTTTTATTTGCAGAATGCTCTTAATCTTTTAGTGGTTGTTTCCCGCATCAACGAGCGGATGTTTCCTACTATGACGAAAAAACAAAATCATGTTTTTGTTAACTAAATTAGCATGATTAAATGACAACATCTGTACTAGAAAGGCTAATTGGTAAGAGAAATTCCTCCATCCAGGTCAGTAACGAACGCATAATTTCACAGTTCTGCAAAACCAACATTAATTAAAACATCTGAGGCCAGATTATGAATCATTAAATAAATATTACTTGCAATCTATGCTCTGACATCTCAAATTTTCAAATCTAAGCCCCCAAGTACGTTAAAAAGTTCAAGTCATCATCAAGTAATTCCTCTAGTGAACTCGAACCATCAAATGGTAGTCGAAAAGGGCTGTGAAATCCACTATAAAATGATGGATCACTTACCGGAGAACCAAGGGGATTATGAGCAGCTCTACCATGCTCATTATGAAACATGTCTTCCACATAATGGTGCAACTCTCCCACAGTAATTTCATTTTCATTTCTGCATGGTGCTGATGCATGAACCCCATTTCGTGGCCTAATATGCTCATTATGAAACATCTCCATCTGAGTTCGCTGACCATCATGACCAAGCCCAAATTCAACAGATGGATTATAGAATTCATATGCAGAACCATTGTGTAGCTCAGCATGTTGCACCAAGGGATAGAGCATAGGCCTTCCATCTACATACATGCCCTGCATGGAATCACCAGGCATCTGATATTTAAGAAATGATACATCAGGTTGGTTGATGTCAGGCAAAGTGCTTCTTAACTTGGCATTTACATGTTCATCATGAGATAGTCCAGGTTGTTGATCACCATGGCTTGATCCTAAACGTGGTCTCTTGCTAGGTTGTTCATCCGCTGACCCTATCTCTTGGACTGCATGGGAATCAACATTGCTTATATAAGCCACAGGCTGCACACCAGTCAATTGATTTCTCCCGTTATCTTTGGAAGAAACTGAACCTACTCCATCATCAAAAACATCATAATCACTGTCACTACTCATAGCAGGTTGATTCTTATCACCACAACCACCTTGATGCGTTTCAGTTACGTCGGATATTCCATTTTCATTGCTAGACTGGCGAATCCGAGCTTCCTCTCGGGCCAAAACCCCCAACCAGGTTGCACTCTCCTTTGCTGTCATCTTATCTTGTAAACATTTTGACCGGCGTACGTGCCACTGAATCTTTGCGATATCAGGTGACATGTGCTTTATCACAGCAGTTAGCACTCCAACTTTCCACATCTTCTTAAGATCATGTGGCTTCTTATAAGGAGGAGTTTGACCCTTCTGTAGCCCTAGTTTTACCCACCACTCTTCATTCCCAGTTGGCCACCACGGCGGAGGAACTCTTTTTTCTAGTGGATATTTTCTCTGAGGCGGATCACAATGCTGAATCAAAGAAGACAAGAGTGACCCAAGAGTAGCATCTTGCAGATCTTGGAGACTAACATGCGGGTTTCCATTTCTATTGTAATCTAGCTCAATCTTAGCTACACACTCGGCCTCATGCTTGGCTATGGCTGCTGGCCCATTCTTATCAAACTTCACCTTTTCTTTCCACCAAGCTCTCATATTCTCTGATGCACCACTCACAGGCTTACCCTTCTCTGGAATGATGCCATACACAAATCCACGTGCTTTGCAAACTTCCATTAGCTTCAACATATACTTGAGAATCCCATCTTGAGCTCTCGACATTTTCTTCCTCCGAGCATTATCGGGTGTCTGCTTGGGCTTTTTCTTTTCTGCAGCTTGCTGGGCTGCAATCTTCTGTCTTTCCTTAATCCTATTGAGTTTGATACGATCTTTCCACATTCGTTTCTCCAACTCATCTGTTTCAATCTCTTCGTCACTGACATCTTTCTCTGCTATGTTTTCACACCTTACGTTATCAACTTCAATGTCGGAACTGTCAGCCCAACAAATCAGCAACCATCATAACATGCTCCATTAACTCAAACAACAAGAAAATCTTGCTTTGATGAAGAGAACAAAATAGAAGTAGAAAGCAAAATTTGAACCTTAGTTATCGTAATTCTTTTTTAATCTACGATAAACAAAAACCTTCACCTAAAGTGGTCCAAATTCTTATTAATAAAAAAGCCTGCTTCCAAAGGTACAATTAATTACAGTTACCCTAAGCAAATAAAAATATAATTCCTTGATTCTTACATGCATAATCAAATCAAACAAAACCCCAACCGAATACTCCAAAATTCGTCCAATATTCAATAAAGAATCGATAAAAAATAAACTAAAATCATGGGTTTCCCTTTTTATTGAAAAAGAAATATGAAGGAAGATTTACCTAATATCAGCTCCAATATCTTCAAATTCAGCCATGAAAAAGGGTCAAAAACTCAGAAGTTTTTTCACTTCGAAAACAAAATTATTGGGAGCTTTATTTGACTTTATCTGAAGGAGAGAATTCGGGATTGAATGAAGGAGAAAACAAAGAAGGCAGAAATGAAATTAATGGGCAATGGATTTTGCTTGTTTGCAAAAAGTTGTGAATTTCAAGAAATGTCTGACAAAAGAGAGAGATGAGTGGCAGCCAGAGCCAAAAAGAGTCCAAGTGGACGAGAACACCTAAGGATGCCATTTAAGAAGGGCTGATCTCCTGCACTTCATCTTCATCCAATGATTTTGTCCATTATTTCTTTGTTTTACCGGTCAATTAATGCATGTATATATTTTTGTTTGTACTTTGATGTCGGGTTGGTATAGTTATTGATAAGCATGGGTAAATATTTGTTAAATTTATATACAATTTTATCAATTTTTAATTTATATCATTTTTATTGTTTGTGTTGTTTTCGTAATGTGTCAATTAGAATTGACAATCCACGTCTTATTAAAATATGTATAGAACACAAATTATTAAATAACAAACACGAACACGACAAACATTATAATTGTTCGTATAACACGACATGATACGATTTACACGACATAACATAATTGACAGGATTAAACATAATTAAATATGTATTCGTGTAATAAGATATCTTTAAAAGAAAATAGTTGGGAAGTTGTGTTCTCTTTATTGAATCTTGGAAGAAAGGCCCTTCAAATTCTTTGAGGAGGTTAGAGATTTCTCTTGCAGGAGAATTTAATTTGATAGTCTTTACACAAGAATTTAACTGGTACTTAGAGAGAATTTTGTTTTTTTAGAACTTAGTAGCAAATTTTGTAAGACGAGAATTACGAGAATTTGATTAGCACTTGGAGAGAACTTTGAAATCTTAGAAATTTGCAACAAACTTTGTAAGACAAGAATTTGATTGACCGGCACTGGGAGAGAACTTTGCATTGAAAATCTTTATGGAAGTGAGGGTTTTTTCTCTTAGAAATTGTGTCAATATTTTGGAGGAACGTTTTATTCATAATGTGAGAGTCCCTTAAGAAAATAATCATTTTTTATATTATTTTAATTTAGTTAAAGATAATGAAGATAATTAATTTCTTTTGACAAAATAAACCATGCAATTTTTTGTTTATCTTAATCCACTTTGTGATTTTAGATAAATTTATTTAACCAATTAAATAAAGCTTTGTAAACATAAAATTCTAGCTAATTAAATGAAATCGTCCAACTTTAATTCTTCTGGCATTCAAAAGTTTTCTCTTTCAAGATAAAATAGCCGACTGTTTAGGTGCATTATTGATATATATATATATATATATATATATATATATATATATATATATATTGCCAAAGAAGTATAAAGAAAGTAAATGTGTAAAATCAGTCTTTTTCGATCGATTTCATCTAAATTAAAAAATCAAAATAAAATTAATCAATTTAGTTTAAAATTTTAATGGAATTGACTGATTTAATTCTATTAATTAAAAAACCAAACCAAGATAACTTGATTTGGTTCGGATGATAGGTTAAAAATCAATTTTATTCCTATCTTTACTTTTCCTATCATTTTTTTATTATAAATATAGGTTTTTAAATCTTAAATTTCGATCAAATACAACGCATACATAATATTTTTTAGATATATTTAATTAATTATATTATATACTATATTTAAAAATATATTAAATAAAATCAATTAATTCTATCAATTCAATTAATAATTTTAGACATCAAAAATGAACTAATTTAATCAATTAAATTAATTTCATAAATTAATTTTTGATCAAATTAGTCGAATCAAATTAATTAAATTTAATGTTAAATTTAATTAATTAAGTCGCAACCATAGAGTCAGTTGCAATGAAAATGTCCCACAATTTCCATAGTCGGTAACTAACCTTCTTACACCACCCAATCGCAATCTTGGAATTAGATTCGTTGATCAAACCCACATTGATCCTCAGCTCTGTCTTTAAAAACATCTCAAGGGATGGTTTTAAAAAAGATGAGGTCCTTTGTTCAGTCACCCTTGCAAAACTCTTCCGTTTTTGTCAACAATGTACCACCAAACATCCATTGGAGATGGCTCAAGCAAATTTTTCAACACCATGGAAGTGTCACAGAAGTCTTCATTCCACGAGGCGAAGCAAGACAGGAAAGAAGTTTGGTTTTGTTTGATTCTCAAACCTGGAAGATGCCAAAAATGCAATAGAAAAGTTGAATGGAGCGTGGTTTCTTGATTATAGGTTGGGAGTTCATTTTGCTAGAAATAATGAAAGAACATCCTATTGGAGAAAAATGGAGTCTAAAAATGAGAAGCATTTCACAAAAACCGTATTCAAATCTACTCTTACAATGAATGGATTCTCACACTCTCACACAGATTCATTCAACATCGACAAAACCCAAACAGAACATGAGGTGGCACAAGGTGAAAAACTCTATTTTGTTGAAGTGGAAGTCCCAGAACAGAAGTTGCAATGGCCGAAAAATTCAATGATTGTTTCAAGTAAGTTACCTATTGATATTCATCCTCTCCAACAACTTTTGTCCATGAAAAGCCACTCCCCTGTTTCAATAGCTATGATGGGAGGTAGTTGGGTCTTGATACAATTAGATAGTAAAGAAGCAGTGCTGAAACTTCTCATGGATGGACGCAAATGGATAGATGAACAATTTTTTTGGATGAAGCCGTGGTCAAAGAATTTAATTAGCGATGAAAAATTTGTTTGGCTTAAAATTAGCAATCTACCTCTTCATGCTTGGAACAACGATGTGTTTAAACAAATAGGCGATTACTGGGGGAGGTTCATTAAAGTTGACGATTGTTCATGCAAAAAGCAGAGGTTTGACTTTGCCAGAATCCTTATTATTCTCAACAAAAATATTGCTGTAAAGAACTCATTTGAGCTCAGGGTAAATGGTGCCAAATATGTCATAAAACTAAAAGTTGACGATAGCTTCGAACCTGGGTGGAAACATCAACCTATTACCATACTAGAAGGGATCTCAAGTCCAGCCCTTGTTTCTGAAAAATCACCTATTTCAGTCGCAGAAATTCAAATGGGAGAAGATGACGTGGAAGAAGACCACAATTCGGCGGCAGAAGGTGCAAACAACAAAAGTTCTCAAGGTACAATCAAGCTGCCCTTGGAAAATGAGGCGACTGCTTTCAAGGTTGTCTGTTAGCAAACATATGATGAAATGGCTGGCATTGTGAATAGAGAAGCAGAATTTAGAGGGAATTTAAATTCAAATTTTGCTGTTGAGTTTTTGATCGCTGGAGGCACAGTGTTGGGTTACGATTTGGATATCCCAAACCCAAAAAATGTCAATCACCCATCTTCTGACCCAGAGCCATCGGCTAAAAGGAATGAGGCCTAGAGCTTGATTGTGCATAGAAGCCCAGATAAAGCTCAAAATGGAAACAAAGAACCTTATACATCAGAGGAAACTCACGTGGAAAGCGAAGCCATAGTTGATGAATCATAAGAAGGTGGAGAAACTAGAATAGGGAGTACCAGAAGAAACAAGAAATTCATTTCTGTCTCTTCTCTTCAATCCGAAGATGCCAACTGTGGAAAGAAAAAGTTTTCTTCAATGAAGCGGAAAGGTAAGAAGAACAAAGTGAAAGCAAACTTCTCCAGGGAAAATGAATTCAACATGCTGGGGTACTTATCAGAAGCCCCTAGTCTAAATGATGATGAAATCACGGATGACGACATTAAAAACAGAAACAGAGCCTTAAGAAAAGAAGCAGAAGCTACTCTAGAAGTAGCGAGATTATTGGGACTCTTTACTACAGCAAGTGAAGAAGACATCATTCGAAGCCTTATGGAAGCGGAAATTGAAGAAATGGCCAGAAATATATGCAGAGAATAGATGAAAACCGAGGTGAGTGAAATTCTTAATTTGTGGTTCATAAAATTCTGCGCGGCATTTGTCTCTTCTGATGTTGAATTGCATATAGTATCTTCTATATAAAGTTTTGATCCAGTTTGAAGGAAGATTTTCTGACAATCAGAGGCTACTATTTGGTACGAATAAAACAAAGTTGAATTTTGGTCTATTTAATGGTTTGGTAGAAGTTCAGGGTTCAAATACAGTTTCAAATACAAATGATGGTTTCCAATTTGGCATATGTGTTGAGGTTGATGTTAGACTGCTGAAAATCGGTTTAGAGAGGGATAGAAGTAGCTAGATAGTTTTGCTTATTACAATTTGGACTAGAAATGTCAAAGATCATCTTGCTTGAATATTTTGATAAAAGAAAAGAAAGGTTAATGGTCAAGTGGGCCAAAAAGAAAGCTTATTAATATGAGCAATTACACAATCACAGTTTAGCAAAATTTGTCGGTTTATAAAGTGGTATCTGTGAAGATGTTAGATGATTGAAGAAAGGAATTGGGGGTGGTAACTTTGGCTTTCTTGATGTTGCTATCCTCTGTTAATTAAACAACTTTGACGGAATCTTTTGCTAGATTTCTGTTTTAGTAAGACAACCAGTTTTTTGCTGATCTCGGGTTGTTGGACATGTACCGAGTTAAGAATGCAGAAACCAAAGAAGATTTATTAACTTGATTATTGATTAGCCTCTTCCTCAGATTGGGGTTGCAGTTGTGGACGAGTTCAATCCTTGTTTCTTATTTGTTCTGCCCAAGGATCGCATGACTACTCTATCCGTTATTGTTTCCAATTTACTTGCTTTTTGTTGCTGTTGTTCTGATTGATGATGCTACTTTCAGAGTTTGGGGCTGCCATAAATCCAAGTTTTGATCATTCAATAAGTGGTTCCTTTTGCTCCCCAGTTGTTCATCGGAATGCCCCTTTAGAGAAATGGCTTTTGTTCTTAGTGCTTAGATTGTTAATAGTCAGGATAACTTTTGGGTTCCTATGCTTTTGTTTGGGTTGTATTAGTCCAAGTCTGGACACAGTTTGATTTTATGCTCTTAGGGTATAATACCCCTTAAGATGTTTAGCATGTAGTCCAAATTTGGACTTTGATATCAATTCATTTAATAAATATTTTAATTTTAAAAAAAAATTTTAATTAATTAAGTCAATGTAACTCTTACTTTAGATATGGCCCACACGCCAGCGATATAGAAGTACCACTTTATCTCTCACGCATCTAAGATCTAAATTTTTTTTGATGCAACATCTAAGATCTAAATTTATCTCAGGCCTACACGTTAATGGTTGTTGCTTTCTGAGAAAATAATTAATTTAATATATCTAATTGACGTGCCAAAAAACTTGTTTTAATTTGTTTGGATTAAATCTGATTATGAGTTGGGCCAAATCTGGTTTAAGACGATTTAAACTATATAATAATAATTTGTATACAAGTCTAAGTCTAAGTCCAATTCTATCTGTAACTTCGGGTTTTACTTTTGGTTCAGACCTGCTTTTTATTTTATAATACAAGACTGAATCAGGTACGGTTCGAATATTATTTTATTTATTTTTTTGATCGTTTAGTTTTTTGTTTATTTGTTTTTTATTCTTTTAGTCTCTTTAAAGTTCAATTTGATTTGTTAAAATTTTTATGTTAATTTTCATATTAAATATATAATTATGTTTATTAATCAATATTATTTTATATACATATAATTATAGTATACTTGGTAAACATATTAAAAAACTTTTAATTTTAAATATGTTTGGGTTGGGCTCGAGCTTCAAAGGGTCAAGCTTGAGCCTAACCTGATATTTGATCGAACTTAAATTTTTACCCAATCCCGTTAATTGCATTCAATATTTTTGTCTAAACTTGACTAAATATTGATGAGCCTTCCAGTTTGGATAGGTAATTCGGCTCTTGAACAGGTCTAATTTGGATTGAACAAAACCTAGCCTAGCAAACGATTGAATGATCGAAGACCACTTACAAATTATTACAAGACTTAATTAAAACACACAAAAAAATAACATATAATTTTTGGGTATTATTAGGACTTCTCATCCCAAAAACTAGCTCAAGATGTGAGATTTTCCCTCTACTTATAAATACACACACAACCTTTTCCACAACCAATGTGAGAATACTCTAACAATCTCTCCTTTCACACATCAGGCTTTGAGGGAGCACTTTTTTGTCAGGAACCATGAACATCGAGAGATGTTGGGAACCCAAATAATCTCTTCCTTGAACCATCGAGCCTTAGGAGAGTAGGGGAAGCGTTTTTTTGCTCGGGATAGAGGAAGAGATGTTGTCAACTTGAGGTTTGATACTAGTGTTAGGTGATATTGGGCATTCTCTCACCAAAAACTAGTTCAAGAGGTGAGACTTTCCCTCACACTTATAATCACACACAATCTTTTCCACAACCGATGTGAAAATACCCCAACAATAATGATCTTCACTCTCCACATGGGTGCCTTCCGCTCTCACTTTCTTCCGTTGATAATGTGATAAATGAACTCACCAAATTGATGATTGACCTTTTTTTGTGAAATCTACAAGTTCTGTCTTGCACCATTGCTGTGAAGTTTTTAAATGAAATTTTTTCAAGAAACAAATCATTCACGACCGTCATGTGAAATATTGATGAATCAGTTAGGCTAATTTCATAGTTAATTGTTAAATAATTAATTTCCAATAAAGTGAAAAATATCATTTGATAATTTAAGATAAATACAAATGATTTAGCCAATTAAAATTTAATCTCATTACCTTGAAATTATCTTTTATTTAGTTCAAAATAGACATTGTTTTGACATTGTCACAGTAATTCAATACATGGCTAATGTACAGGCCAGCAAGGCAAAAATAATTGACTTGGAAGTAACTGAGCTAGGCATTCTACCATTGTCTTTCCGGAGAAAAAAGTGCTTGGTATACAGGCAAGTTGATTGTCACCAACAACAAACAAAGGAGAATTTGCAACCCAAATTTGTCCAAAACCTTCCAGTGATCAGCATCCAGGATGACTTTCTTGATTGGCCCAACGCTGTTGAACAGATTCAACATTGCAATCGTTGCTATAATATCCAACATTGGTGAAGTAGCACCGAATTCTATCAGCTCTTGCTCATATCTTTTCAAAACATCATCGTCAGATACCTTCGCTGTGATGACAAAAGCTGCTTTTGAATATCCTAATAGCTTCAAGCTGGTGTCAAAGATAGCAAAGAAGTATGAAGTTGTTCTTTTGAATAGCCACATCCTTTGATCGTTACACCAACCTTTGAACGTGCCATCGACCCATAGGAATTCTCTGAGGCTATATGCACGGTGTGCAAAAGCAACATATGCAAATGGGAGCACCCAGGGATTTTTTTTTTGGTCGAAAACCCCCCGGTATCCACCTTCGATGACTAATCCGGAGTCGGGAGAAGCAGAGCGTAGTTAGGCAGTCCCCCTCCCAACACTGGCACTCCATACACAAGTCAGGATTCGAACCCTGGCCTTGCTTAAGGGACGAGAGCCTCTAGCCACTCACGCCAACCAGTTGTTGGTGGAGCACCCAGGGATTTGACATCTGATTGCCAAATATGCTTTTAATTTAATTATAGTCAGTCATGTGCAAATTTACGAAATTCATTCCTTTATTACTTGTTTGTGATTTAATTTGTGACATTGTTTCCAAATATATTGTAAGGAATTAGCTAGTTAGGAGCTTCGTACCTCAGGAAACAATGATATGCCTTTGAGCAGGCAAAGGCATGGCACAACAACATGGTACAACGTAGCCAAGCAGTTTACAGCCCCCAAGTTGTAGGAACAGTAAGCAAGTTGAAGTTTTAGAGGAATCTTTTTATGTCCATACAGCAGCGAGCAGTACCTTGATAGAAAAATTTGCAAAAGACCTTCAAACAATCTCTTATGTTATACCAAAGTCTGCAATAATGTTGTTGGAGCAACTCCTAAGAAGCCTTCTCTTTCAGGAATTAAGTGGATAGATTTCCAACCTCTACATTGTATGCTCAATCCTGTAACGTTATCCTCAACAGAGCAACCGTATATCAAACCCATCTGCCATCATAAACTTATTACTATTTATTGAAATATGTAATGACTTTTTGTCTGTCTAATGTGTATATATAAATGGATTTACATGTGTACGAAAGAGAACCACGCACCTCTTTTCCCCATAGTGTGTTTTGTTCAAAGGTACAACTTGCAAGAACTTTACATGTTTGTTCTAGGAGACTAGCACCTTCTGTAATCTTTCTATCATTTAGGCTCTTCCAATCAACCTTACAGTCCTTGTCATATTTCTTCCCACAAAGAGCTTCTCTCCTGTGTGTAGACACCTAATTTTGTTCGGAATTATAAATATATATTTGGATTGGATCTTGTTTCAGTCTTAGTAATTTGAGATTGAAATTTACTCGATTTAATCGTGTGTTTGAATTAATTTCGAATAATTTGGCTTTCGAGATGAATTTAAAGCAGTTCAAGTATCATGAAAATCGAATTTTGTCTTTCAAGATCAATTCTGGATTTATCCTAAATAATTGGGCCTTTTTCTTTATTTGTGAAAATTAATTGGGCTGAAGCCCAAAATCCAATTACCCAAATTAATTGAAGTTGGGTTGTTAGATTTAAAGATCTAAGCCCATATGTTTTATTTTATTTTATTTTATTATTTAAATTTTTAGACAATTTGTAACAAAACAAAAATAAATAAAAAAATAAAAAAAATATATAATAAAATAATGAATTAAAAAAAATAAGAGGGGCTAATGCTGGTGCCGGTGCCGACACCAGCAAAGAAGGCTACAACCGGCCACCCTAAAAATAACCCTGTCATCCCACCAACTCCATTGACAAATACCATCTACATTTAAAGCCCAGTTGCATGTTGATTATAATCTTTGAACCTCAAAGATTTAATCCGTTTTTATTGACTAAATACACACCAAAAGATGCTCGAGCAGAGGAAGGAACAAGGAAGAGCACTGGTTTTAGAAAAACCACAGTCTAAAGATCCTATAGACCGTCTTCTTTAGCCATGGCCTTCACGCAATAGCCACAATTTTCAAATCGATTTTCATCAACATTTAAGAAGAGCCAGCTTTTCTGAAGATCATCGATCAAAAAATGGATTATAATCCCTGGATCTCAGGGATTTTATTTGTCTTTTTGGACATCAAATGCCTATTTAAAGAGGAGAAGAACACAGAAAAAAGAACAGACACCGAAAAACAGAGAGAAACACACAGAAAAACATAAAAAAAAACCCAAAAAATCCTCTCTGCCTTCAACCAAAAAAATAATCTGAACAACACAGATTAAAAAAAAAAAACCAATCTCAGCTCAAAAATTAACAACACAATCTCAGATCCAATCGAAATAACCAAAACACTGTCCAAAGAAGTATAAAAAAAAAGGGGGAAGAGAACAAGAGCAGAACCGACGAAGCAACTCTGCTTGGAGGAGATCTCGCGGAAGTCGTGACCAGAAGAGGAGCAAGTGACATCACCGTAGGTGATTTACCTGCAAGGAGAAGAGACCCATTTAGAAAAAGGAAAAGAACGACAAAAGGAAAAGAGGGAAAGCTTCACCCGATTCTGTGAGCCAATTAACTTCAGTTTATTATTTGGATTTTTGTTTCATTTACAATCTGTGACTCTTTAGATTTGGGCTATATAAAAAAAAATGAAATGGATATGTTTTGGGCTGGGTACACGTTGCTTCCATTGTTTTTTTACTTGCCTTTTATTCTTTGTTTTGGACGCATTTGCTTGGTTTTGTACATTTTGTTCCATGTAAAAAATGTGATGGATTTGGGTTTGGGCTATCCACACGTTTTGCTTGCTTTGCTTTGTAATTCTTTGCTTTTTATATTTTGTTTCATATTTATTTGCATTGCTTTTTGTTTACGTTGATTTTTTTATTTTATTTTTATTTTTTTTACATCTTTGCTTTTATATATTGTATATATATTATATGTTTGGGTTTGTAACTTGAATGCCAACTTCAAAAACATATAAAATAAAATTTAAGTAATAATAATAATTTCACATAAAATAAATAATCATACTAAACCCAAAAAAATAAATTGAGTAAAATTTTTAACAGTAAATTAAATTAAAAGTTCCTAAGTGAGGGGCTTACTTTAAAACCTTACCAAAGGTGTTGGAAAGGTTTAATGAAATTTTTACAAACGAAATATATCTTAAAATTGGATATTTCAAAATAAAAGATTTTTGGTAGTCAAATTAAAAGAGCATAATAAGTTTTTTAAGGAAGTCCTCAAGTGAGAGACTTACTCTATGAATTTTCCAAAAAGTGTTAGGATATTTAAATAAAAATTTATAAAAGGATTTATATAGCATAAAATATTAATAAAAAATAATAAATATAGAATTTCAACTAAGAAATAAAATCCGCTAATTAATAACATTTAGCTATTTTCCCAAAAAGTTCCTAAGTGAGGAATTTTTAATTAAAGCTTTCCAAAAGTGTTGGATGGTTTGCTTCAAAATAAGATTTATGAAAGGGTAATTTAAAAATGAAACAAAATTTGCAAACGAAAAATAATAAAATAAAATAATTTTTATAAACTTTAATAAAATTTATTTCAATTATAGAAATATAATAATGTTCTAAAAAATAATAAAAAGGTTCCTAAGTGAGGGACTTTCTCTAAATACTTACCAAGAGTGTTGGTAAGACTTACCTTTTAATAAAGAAAATAAAAAAGGTGTAAAAGTAATTTTAAAATATTCTTAAAATAATAACATGAAGTTTTCCATTAAATATAACTGGAACTAATTATTTTTTAAAAAGAAAGAGAGCAAGAAATGATTTTTAAAAAAAAAAATTTTCCTAAGTGAGAAATAATGTTTAAATCTTTCCAAAGTGTGGAAAGATTTTTAAATATTTTATAAAAAATTTTTTTAAAAAAAATATCGGAGGGTAATATGATCAATCTACCTTAAAAATTTTAATAAATGCCTTTTTTTTAAAAAAATAGATAAATAAAAAAAATAAAAATATTGATTTTCTTAAAAGTCCCTAAGTGAGGGATTGGTTCTACAATTTTCCCAAAAGTATTGGGAAATACAAATAAAAATTTATAAGATGATTTATATAAAATAAATAAAGAATTTATCGTAAATAATAAAATTAACTATAAAATCTCAAGTAACAAAATTAACTATAAAATGTTATTTTTAATAATTAAAATCTAAGAATTTTCATATAGTGATTTTCTAAAGAAGGTTCCTAAGTGAGGAACTTTATCTCACTAAAAGTATTGGAGAGATTTTAAAATATTAATATGAAAATAGAATATAAAAAGGGAATAAAATATTTAAGGTCAATGTTTAAGATGAAGTAAAAGTCTTCTACCTAAAAATATTAAAATTATGACCGACGACGGAGCCTCTTCAAGAGAATAAGTGATTTTCTTGAATACTCTTGAGGTGAGAGAATTTCTTAAATTATATCAAAAGTGTCGGAATATATTTAAGAAAATTCTCAATATTTTAAAAATAATAAATAAAATAATAAAGAATAGAAGACCATTTTAGTTAAGACCTTTCAGGATAACATGTGATTAATTGGTACTGTCCATCGGACAGGCGTTGTGGGGGTGCTAATCCCTTCCCCACACGTAACTGTACTCCCGAACCTAATTCTCGGAATGTAGACTAGGCTTTATCCTTAGAGTCAAATTGGTGGCCAATCACACCTAGGTAAAAAAGATTGGTGGCGACTCCATAATTTTTAACGTCTAGCGATTAGGTCCTCGGACAAAAATCGTTACGACAGCTTGGCGACTCCACTGGGGACGTTGAGTGTTGAACCATTAATTAATCATGTGATATTTTAAGCCTTGGTTTAATGGTCTTAATTGGTGTTTAAATTCATTAAGTTTGAAATAATGTTGTTTGCTTTTGAATTTTATTAATTATGTTTTTTTTTTACTTGATATATTATCGTTCATAAATTCTTAGGGTATCTAGGATAGGAGTTATGGTATGATTGACATGTTCCTTCTCACACACTTCACATACACGTGCATAACATAAGCTCTATACCCGAGTTTTGTCCTTCCTAGGAAGGGGGTAAAGTACCTACGCTCTCGTGAGGTGTTAACCTCCGCAATAGCTAGCGAAATACTCTCACTCAAATTGAATCCTTTCCGTTTGTAGCCTGTTATGGGTGAGGATCGGAGTGCCTTACTAGTCCTGTGTGGATGTCAGTAAGGAGCAATTTGGGAACCTTTAGACCTTTTAAATCCAAAACCCAGCATGTAGTGAACCTTAAGTAACTAACCATTAAGGAAGAGTTACGATGATTCCTTACGTAGAATTTAACCTATGGTTAGGCACACATGAAGGAACTTTATTACCTCTTCTCTTCACACCTTGGTAAAGTTTGTTACTTCATCTCATACATTACATTATTGCATTACCATACAGGGGGTATTTGCCACATCAGACATTCACATAAAGAATCTTTGCTACATCCATGGAAAGCCTAGGATCTAGAACACACCGATATGAGGATGCCAATGTGTTGAAGGCTAGGTCAATGGAAGCTCAAATCAAAAATGAAGATTGCTTGCCAATGGAATATGTGTCAGCTCTGGGTAGAGAAATGCATCTTGATCTAAGAAGGAATGATTATGCCGACTTGTCTATGATCTGGGCACGTTGGAAAGGGCCGATGCAAGAGAAGTTTCAAGAACAATATGGAGATATAGCATTATTACTTTCAGTAAATGTGGATGATCAACTTATTAGAGCTATGTTATGGTTTTGGGATCCTTCACATAGATGTTTTGTATTCAACAAGGAAGATATGGTGCCAACTATAGAAGAGTATTTTGTCATGCTCCGTTTGGAACCTTCAAGTCCGGACAAAGTCTACCTACGTGATAAGAAGACTGGTTATCGGAAAAAGCTTGTAAAGATGATGGGGATTAGGCTTGAAGATGTGGACAAGCACACCAAGCAAAAAGGTGAGAGTACTTGCATTCCTTGGAGTTTCCTGCACGATTATCTTATGAAAAACACCGATGAGAAACAGTGTAGATGTGTCTTCGCTCTAGCTCTTTACGGTCTAGTGATCTTTCCAAAAGTGTTAGGATACATTGATGTGGCCGTGGTCGACTTTTTGGAGCAAATAAAGAATCATGTTAATCCTATGCCGGTCATTTTGGCTGAAACTGTGAGATCCTTGAATTTTTGTCGACGTAAAGGAAAATGATGATTCCTCGGTTGCACGCAACTCTTATATATTTGGATGCAAAGCCACTTCAAAATGGAAGAGGGAAAATTTTGAAAGTCTCACTTTGCTTCAAGCATTCCCATTAAGGAATTTTGCGAGATTAAGTGGCCAAAGCCGAAGACAAAAAAGCAATGGGTTGTATACCTACGTTGTTTAGAAACCCAAGACGTGGTATGGAGAGCTCCATGGATGAAGCTTGACCCGATATTGTATGGTTGTGGAGACAAGTATTGGGTTCCTCTCATGGGACTGTGGGGTGTTGTTAGCTACGCTCCGATCTTGGTAATGAGACAATATGGATACGAGCAATTTGCCCCGGCGACGCATACACTTAACCAGTTGGAATTCATGTATGGAGAGCCCCAAACCATCAAAAAGGTTGAAGAAGTTGCTAAGCTATGGAAACAAACTCGAAGAATGGAAGGAGGAAAGCTAACAAACAATACTACTGCCGAGTATTCTGTTTGGCATTGTAGACGTGCTTGAGATCTTGTGCTCCCACAAGAAGAAAGCTTAGATACTGAAGCCGCTCCAAAGCCTCGAGACTTATTGTTAGAGGCAGAAGTTGTTAAAAGAAAGCTTCAGGAAGAGAAAAACAAGTTAGAATATGAAAACAAAAGACTCAAGCATGAGATGAAAAGTAGTTCAGAGCATTGGAACAAGAGAATCCAAGACGAGCGCAATGAATGGAGGACACTGTTAAAGGACATGAATAGCACGATCTCGTCCACTACTGCTGAATTAGGTCGCATACAAAGGGAAAATGAACAACTCCAAGCAAAAAGTCAAAACAATTTTGAGTACAAGCAACTTGAAAGTGAAAGGGCCCATATGCAAGCTCAAATGCAAATGATGAGAAAAACGCTATCAGAATCTCAAAGCCATGTCATAATACTCCAAGAAGAAGTTGACGACCTGCGAGTCTTGGCTGATGAACGCTAGGAATGGATACATGCTCATTTTTTGCAACAACAGCATCTGAAGCATTTATTCAAGCAAATTAGCATGGTTGCCAAGAAAGCTGAGGAAATGGAGGAAAGGGTGCAACAGCTAAAGCCGGGAGTGAGTCCAATTACTGAGCATGGTCATCGTTTGTCAGAATTCCTAAATGAAGCACAAGACCATTATCTATAGGTTATGAACTTCTTGAGGAAACCAAGGGCTTAGAGACTAGACTTTCATGGATGTAGTTTGGACTTTTGTTGTAAAATAACTTCTAAAGTCTAATAAAAGAATCTTTTGTTAGTTATGTGGCAAATACTTCCCATTTCATTCATTCGTACATTCTTTAGTAAAACATTAGCATGCATAAATGACTTTGTTTAAAAATAAAATAAACATGCCCTAATTCCAGAAGTTTTGGGTAATAAAGGTGTAAAGATAGCTCAACCAGCGAGAATTGCTAATCATCCATACAACACTCGTCTACAATCTAGGAATATGGAAAACGAACAACAAATAAGGATAGACAGAATGGAGAAAGCACAAGAAGAAATGAGAGGGAAAATAGTTGAGATGCAAGAAGATATGAGGAAACAGATGGTTGAAATGATGGAATTAATGAGAGGGATGACCAAAGGCAAAAATGTGGAGGAAACTTCTACAGCTAGAGAAGATGTGCATAATCAAGGAAATGGGCAAGAGGAGCCATTGTAGCCTCCAGGATTTACCCCAACACATGTTCAACCTGGCCAAGAAGGCTACCAACGAGTGATGCCGCCCCAGGATGGTCGGCCTTATGCTTTTAGTGGGGTAAACCCACCAATGGGCCAATCTAATCAAGGGCAATTGGGATCAGGCCCTGGAGGCAATCCTACAGATGGTTGACCTTATGCTTTTAATGGGGTAAACCCACCAATGGGCCAATCTAATCAAGGGTAACTGGGATCAGGCCCTGGAGGCAATCCTGCAGATCCTATTTTTGTTCCAAATCCTGATGACCCTAGTGAACAAGAAAAATTGAGAAAGGCAATCCCTGAAGTTGGTTCTGGAGTGGGGATAGAACATAAATATGACCTCCTAGAAGAAAGGCTTAGAGCAGTAGAAGGAAAGGACACATTTGGCAAAATTGACGCAGGAGAACTTAGCCTAGTGTCTGACCTATTGTTCCCCCCAAAATTTAAGACTCCTGACTTTGAAAAGTATGGTGGAACAACATGTCCATCAGCCTACATCACAATGTTCGTTCGGAAGATGGCGGGGTATACTTACAATGATAAGTTGTTGATCCATTGTTTTCAGGACAGCCTTACTAGATCTGCTGTAAGGTGGTATGTCCAGTTAGACGGGAACCATATACATTCATGGAAAGATCTTGCTAGGGCATTTATGGCTCAGTATCAGCATGTGGTGGATACAGCTCCCGATAGGATGACACTCCAAAATATGGAAAAGAAAGCCAATGAACCTTTCAAAGAATACGCCCGGCGATGGAGAGATGTAGCTTCTCAAGTGCAACCACCTATTACTGAAAAGGAGACAACTATGTTGTTTATTAGTACCCTCCGGGAACCCTATTATGGTAAGTTGATTGGAAGTGCCACAAAAAGTTTTGCTGACATGGTAATCTCTGGGGAAATAATTGAAAATGCCATAAAGAATGGTAAGATAGAGGTACCCGATAGTGGAGGATCCAAGAAGGTTGCAACATTCAAAAGAAAAGAAGGTGATGTCCACGCTATGACTGTTGGAGGCCAACCACCTAGAAACCCTACCCCCTATTCTCCTTACTCGATTTATCCACCTTATTACCCACCTGCAAACAATGTCACAGTAGGACCATACCCATACCAAACAATTTCAAGACCAACATATACCCTCAATTATCGGCCGAGAGCTCCCAATTCACCAACCACACCCACATTAGCTCAACGACCTCCACCTGCCAACCCGCTAGATGACAATCAGAAAAGGCAAAAATTCAGTCGATATAGGCAACATTTTGATCCAATCCCTATGACCTACACAGACCTTTTACCTCAATTAATCGAAAACCACTTCCTTGCACCAGTTTATATAGAACCTCTTAAACCTCCCTACCCTGCGTGGTATGATTCAAATGCCCAATGTGATTATCACTACGGGATTCTAGGTCATTCAACAGAAAATTGCACTGCTTTGAAACACAAAGTTCAAACTCTTATTAAGGTAGGAATATTGAATTTTGGGAAGAAGGGAGAACCAAGTGTAAGCAAAAACCCACTCCCCGATCATGAGGAGGGTAAAGTAAATGCCATAGTTGAAGAAAAGGATCGTTTGGTCAAGAAAAGCGTTTATGAGGTTAAAACGCCAATGAAGGTGGTGTTCGACGCAATGGTCAAGGCAAAACTAATCCAGGTAGATAATGAAAAAATGCCTAAACAGGGAAAGTTTTGTGAGTTCCATAAGAATGTGGGGCATGAAATCCAGAATTGTCAAGAGTTTCGCCAAAAGGTGCAAGGCTTGATGGATGAGGGTATTGCAGAATTTTACGAAGAAGTGGAAATAGAATCAGTCAATGTCATCGGAAAAGAAACAGGTCCCGTTCGGTGGAAACCATTGACTATTTATTATGAGGATAAGAATAAGCCTATAATTGATTCCAAGCCTAAATTTCAACTGCCAAAGATAACCATTGAGGTTCCAAGTCCTTTTCCATACAAGAATAGTCAGGCAGTCTCATGGAACTACAACTGCAATATCGCCACTCAAGGGTCAGTTAGTATCCCTTTGGCCACCACAACAAACACTACAGCTGCAGTGGATATAACAGGCACAGGAGGAATTACCCGAAGTGGGAGATGTTACACGCCTAAAATGTTGAAGAAAATTCAAAAAGGAAAGTCTAAAGAGGGAGAAGATGAAGAAAGTAATAGAGAAATCCCTTTCGAGGGTGAAGAAAAAGAACTTCGGGAGCAACAAAGCAAACCAGTGTCTGAAAAGGAAGCTTCAGAGTTCTTGAAATTCATCAAGCACAGTGAGTTCAACATAGTAGATCAGTTGAATCGTACACCAGCGCGCATCACTCTGCTTTCTCTATTACTGAATTCAGAACCCCACCGAAAAGCTCTTCTACGAGTGCTCAATCAATCATATGTACCCCATGATGTGTCAGTAGAAAAGATAGATCGACTTGTTGGAAATATCGTTGCGGACAATTTTATATCCTTCAGTGATGATGAGATCCCGCCTGATGGAAGAGGCAGTTACAAAGCCTTGCATATTCTACCACTTGCAAAGACTACATCCTACTTAGAGTCCTAATCGACAATGGCTCAGCTCTAAATGTTATGCCTCTAAGAACTCCGTCAAAATTACCTGTGGATGAGTCGCACATGAGGAAAAGTTATATGGTAGTAAAAGCATTCGATGGTACACGTCGAGAAGTAACAGGGACTATAAAAATTCCAATTCAAATTGGCCCCAGTGTCTACAATATGGAATTTCAAGTCATGGACATTAACCCTGCATATAATTGCCTCCTTGGGCGTCCATGGATACATTCAGCTGGAGCAATCCCATCGACTTTACACCAAATAGTCAAATTTATAATAGATGGAAAAGTGGTAGGTGTAGTTGGAGAATAAGATATGATTGCTACAGTTTCCTCCACTGCCCCATATATCGAGGTGAATGAGAATGCACCAGAATGTTCTTTCAGGTCCTTGGAATTTGTAAATGCTACATACATAGGAGAAGGATCTAAGATACCAATGCCACAGTTGTCCAGCGCCACAATGTCGGGAATTCAACAAACT
The DNA here is from genome assembly GCA_031772115.1 of Heritiera littoralis. Lineage (NCBI taxonomy): Eukaryota > Viridiplantae > Streptophyta > Magnoliopsida > Malvales > Malvaceae > Heritiera > Heritiera littoralis. The sequence continues at coordinate 1,444,217 of JAPDPK010000114.1, forward strand.
GTTGGGAAAGGATGTTATGCTGGAGCAGGATTAGGAAAGAACTTGCAAGGGATAAAACGAGCTTTGACAGCAAAGGTGAAGGATGATAGATTTGGTCTTGGCTACAAGCCAATTGGGCTAGAGAGGAGAAAGTTTTTAGAAAAGAAAAGGGAAAGAAGAATGGCTAGATTTAAAGGGGTCGATGAGGAAAATGAGCCGATGGTGTTTCCTCCTCTAGATGATGTCTTTCATTCTGTGGGATACATTTATCCAGACCTAGTAAAGGCTAACAAGGATGAGCTTGTTAAGGCGTTCGAGAATTTGTCTATCCAGATGGTAAACACAGATAATGAAGACGTCCCAAGAAGTTCAGAAGTATGCCCTTGCCTGCCAGGCTTTCAGCTGAGGAACTGGCATTACATCGATCTTCCTGTTATCACTAAATCTCTGCCAAAGTAATTCAATAAGTAAAACCTGATCACCCCTGCCCAAGGGTATCAAGGTCTCTTATGTAAGGCCATTTCTATTTCAATAAAATCTGGCCTTTTGTCATACCTTTTTCCATGTGAATTCTTTCATTTGCATCTTTTCTGCCCATGCATATTCAAGTCCATCTACATATTGCCAACTTTTGCCCCATATGCAAGTACCTAAACAATGAATATGAAGGCCATTGTGATGATATTCCGAAACCTGATTTTGAAAGAACTATTTGTGCTGGTGAATTTAATGAAGAAGAGGGTATTGATGATGATACATTGCCTTCTGAACTTACAAGACTGGTGGAACAAGAAGAAAAGCAAATTGTACCCCATTAAGAACCCATTGAGACCTTAAATTTGGGGAGTGACGAAGTAAGAAAAGAGGTTAAAATCGGCACATTTCTATCATCGTCCATAAGGAAAGAGCCGATAAGCTTACTCCATGAGTATGCCGATGTGTTCGCATGGTCGTATCAGGACATGCCGGGTCTGAATTCTGATATTGTGGTTCATAAGCTACCAATAAGACCAGAATGCAAGCCAATTCAGCAGAAGTTGAGGAGGATGAAACCTGAAATGTTATTAAAGATAAAAGAGGAAGTCAAGAAGCAATTTGATGCAGGATTCTTGGAAGTGGCAAAATATCCTGAATGGGTAGCAAATATTGTTCCAGTTCCTAAAAAAGATGGAAAGGTACGAATGTGCGTGGATTATCGTGATTTAAATAGGGCCAGTCCGAAAGACAATTTTCCCCTGCCACATATTGATACCCTAGTCGACAACACAGCTGGACATTCTTTATTTTCTTTTATGGATGGTTTCTCGGGTTATAATCAAATCAAAATGGCGCCTGAAGATATGGAAAAGACCACTTTTGTGACTATATGGGGAACATTTTGTTACAAGGTCATGCCGTTTGGGTTGAAAAATGCTGGTGCAACTTACCAGAGAGCCATGGTAACCTTGTTTCACGACATGATGCATAAGGAGATAGAAGTCTATGTTGATGATATGATTGCAAAGTCCCAGAAAAAAGAAAATCATGTTGCTAACCTTAAAAGGTTATTTGAAAGGTTGAGAAAATTCCAACTTAAGCTCAACCCGGCCAAATGTACTTTCAGAGTGATATCAGGAAAGCTATTGGGATTTGTAGTCAGTGAGCGAGGTATAGAAGTGGATCCTGATAAGATACATGCCATCCAGAATTTATCACCACCTCGTACCCAAAAGGAAGTAAGAGGATTCTTAGGAAGATTGAATTACATCGCACGTTTCATCTCCCAACTCACTGCTAAGTGTGATCCAATCTTCAAACTCCTCCGAAAACGGGACCTAGGAGAATGGAATGACGAATGCCAAATAGCATTTGATAAGGTTAAAGAGTACCTTTCGAATCCTCCTGTGTTGGTGCCACCTGTGCCAGGGAGACCCCTAATTTTGTATGTAACAGTGCATGAAAATTCCATGGGATGTGTGCTGGGGCAACATGATGAAACTGGGAGAAAAGAGCGAGCTATCTATTATTTGAGCAAGAAGTTCACTGACTATGAAGCCAGATATTCTTCGTTGGAGAAAATGTGTTGTGCTTTGGCTTGGATAGCTCGTAGACTAAGACAGTACATGCTTTATCATACTACATGGCTAATTTCAAAATTAGACCCTATTAAGTACATCTTCGAGAAACCTTCATTGTCCAGGAAGATAGCAAGGTGGCAAGTGTTGCTTTCTGAGTATGACATTGTTTATATGACTCAAAAGGCCATTAAAGGTAGTACAATTGCTTATTTCCTCGTAGATCAAGCTGAAAAAGAGTATGACCCAATGAATTTTGACTTCCCTGATGAAGATTTTATGGCCATATCACAAGAAAATGTTGAAGGTACCGCAGAAGAACTCGTTTGGAAAATGTACTTTGATGGGGCGTCTAATGCTTTGGGGCATGGTGTTGGGGCAGTTTTAGTATCCCCTGATGGAGATTGTTGTCCATTCATTGCAAAATTGGATTTTGACTGCACTAATAATATGGCAGAATACGAGGCTTGTATCATGGGGCTCTGAGCTGCAATCGACAAAGGTGTTAAAGTACTGGAAGTATATGGAGATTCGACCTTGGTAATTTATCAATTGCGAGGTGAATGGGAAACAAGAGATTCAAAATTGGTCCAGTATTGTGAGTTTGTGACTGATCTAGTTAAACATTTCAAGAAAATTTGTTTTAAGCATTTGCCTCGAGAAGAAAACCAAACGGTTGATGCATTGGCTACTTTAGCTGCGATGTTCAAAGCAAATTCAAGCGCTAAAATTTGTCCCATCAAGATGAGCATACATGGATCACCAGCACATTGCTCAAATGTAGAAGAAGAGATAGATGGGAAACCATGGTATCATGATATATTGCAATACATAAAGCATCACCAGTATCCAGAAGGGGCATCAGAAAATGACAAAGGACTTTGAGAAGAATGGCCATGGAATTCTTCTTGGATGGTGAAATTTTGTACAAAAGGGGGAAAGATCAAGTATTGCTAAGGTGTGTGGATGCCATAGAGGCCAAAAGAATACTCAAAGAAATTCACGAAGGGGTTTGTGGATCTCATGCAAATGGTCACATGATGGCTCGACAAATTATGAAGGCCGGATATTATTGGATGACAATGGAAAGTGATTGCATCAACTTTGCTCGAAGTTGTCATAAATGTCAAATATATGCCAGTAAGATAAATGCCCCTCCCACATCCTTACAGGTCATGACAACTCCTTGGCCATGTTCTACATGGGGAATGGATGTGATTGGACCAATTACACCTAAAGCTTCAAATGGACACCGTTTCATTTTGATAATGATTGATTACTTCACAAAATGGGTGGAAGCAGCATCTTATGCTAGTGTGACAAAGTCTGTAGTGTGTAAATTTTTCAAGAAAGAGATAATTTGCCGGTATGGGCTACCAGAAAGGATCATTTCAGACAATGCTCTGAATTTCAACAATAAGTTGATTGCGGAAGCATGTGCCCAATTTCATATTAAGCATCACAATTCGGCACCTTATCGTCCAAAAATGAATGGAGCTGTCGAAGCTGCAAATAAAAATCTCAAGAAGATCATTCAGAAGATGACAGATACATACAAAGATTGGCATGAGAAGTTGCCTTTTGCTTTGCACGCTTACCGTACATCGGTTCGCACATCCACAGGAGCCACCCCGTTTTCATTAGTATATGGGATGGAGGCAGTTTTGCCTATTGAAGTGGAAATTCCTTCTTTGCGTGTCCTTATGGAAGTTGAATTGGACGAAGCTGAATGGGTCCGAGCCCGGTATGAGCAATTAAACCTTATTGAGGAAAAAAGACTCAAAGCGCTATGTCATGGGCAATTATATCAGAAGAGAATGATGCGAGCACATGACAAGAAGGTTCATCCCAGAAATTTTCGAGAAGGGGATTTAGTTTTGAAAAAGATTCTACCCAATATTCCTGACCCGCGGGACAAATAGACTCCAAATTGGGAAGGCCCTTTTGTAGTAAGAAAAGCATTCTCAGGAGGAGCATTGATTTTGGCAGAAATGGATGGAAGAGACCTTCCCAATCCAATAAATGCTGATGCAGTAAAGAAGTATTATGCATAAAAAAAACAACAAAAAAAAATTTAAAAAAAAAAAAAACAAAAAAAAGAAAAAAAAAAGAAGAATATATATATATACATATATATATATATATATATATATATATATATATATATAAGGAAGGGTTCAAGGCGAAAACCTAAAAGGGCGGTTTGAACCCAAATGGGAATGTTTGAGTTGAAAACCCGAAAAAGGGCGACTTAGACAGAAAGCAATGGTGCATGAGGATTGGTAGCCAAATATCTTACAGGCTCGTAAGCAAATAGGGGCAAAGTCCAGTCTGAGGTATTCTCTGAAGCTTGAAGCCATCAGTTAGACAATGAGGTCAAAAGAAGGTTTTTGGATTAATTCACAATGATCAGAATAATTATTGTAAGGGCATCCTCATGTGAAACTTTGATCAACCATTTCATTGTATTTGTTCAATCGCCTTCCATTCGAATAAAAACACATTCTTCTTTTGTTGTCTCAACTTAACACTCATATTCTCTTTATCCATTTTTTGAAAGAAATTCTACTTACTTTTCGAATTACTTAAAAGAGATTTAATAATAACAAGAGTGAGATGGTTCCAGTGGAATAATAACTAAAGGAAGTTAAGGGTAAAGTGATGAGATCTAGCTGGCATGATAAAGGATTAAGAGTGCATGAATGCAACTACAAGGATTAAGGTTGAAGGTTATCTTAATGGAATGATGAAAAGTGAAGGAAAAGAAGAGAAAGAAAAAGGGGCATGAGATTGCGAAACTTTGAATTAAAATTCACATAAATTCCATCTCATAATAGGTGTTGCATCCCTTTAAGAAGCATACACATTTTACATACACATCCCCAAAAATTGTGCAATGCATTCTCATTAATCATTTGTGACTTCATCCCTATGGGAACATTTGCATCACGATAATGCAATATCGGGTAGGATTTGGTTTTTAGTGAATAATTAGCCAAACATAGAAATACCTTTAACTAGGAAAAGGCTGAACTATGATTGATTAAGAACTTTCTGTGAACATCCAGTTTATTTTTCAAAGTCGTGTGCCTCTTGAAAGAGAAGAGCCCAGTTTATTTTTCAAAAGTCGTGTGCTTCTTGAAAGAGAGGAGCCCAGTTTATTTTTCAAAAGTCGTGTGCCTCTTGAAAGAGAGGAGCCCAGTTTATTTTTCAAAAGTCGTGAGCCTCTTGAAAGAGAGGAGCCCAGTTTATTTTTCAAAAGTCGTGAGCCTCTTAGGGAGGAGCCCAATTTATTTTTTCAAGTCACTTGCCTCTTGAGAGAGAAGCCAAATTAAATTGAAGAGTTTTTGGTAAGAAGAAAATTGTTAAATTTAAATCTTTTTAAAATTAGAAAAATTAAAAATTAAAAAAAAAATAAAAGAAAAGAGAAGTAGGCCATGAGCCAAACAAAATTGTTGTCTATTGTCTTTGCCCTATTCCTGATTCTCAGCAATGCGCAAAGAGGGACAGCTGTAGACACCTAATTTTGTTTGGAATTATAAATATATATTTGGATTGGATCTTGTTTCAGTCTTAGTAATTTGAGATTGAAATTTGCTCGATTTAATCGTGTGTTTGAATTAATTTCGAATAATTTGGCTTTCGAGATGAATTTAAAGCAGTTCAAGTATCATGAAAATCGAATTTTGTCTTTCAAGATCAATTCCGGATTTATCCTAAATAATTGGGCCTTTTTCTTGATTTGTGAAAATTAATTGGGCTGAAGCCCAAAATCCAATTACCCAAATTAATTGAAGTTGGGTTGTTAGATTTAAAGATCGAAGCCCATATGTTTTATTTTATTTTATTTTATTATTTAATTTTTTAGACAATTTGTAACAAAACAATAATAAATAAAAAAAAAAAAAAATATAATAAAATAATGAATTAAAAAAAGGGGCTAATGCTGGTGCCGGTGCCGACACCAGCAAAGAAGGCTACAACCGGCCACCCTAAAAATAACCCTGTCATCCCACCAACTCCATTGACAAATACCATCTACATTTAAAGCCCAATTGCATGTTGATTATAATCTTTGAACCTCAAAGATTTAATCCGTTTTTATTGACTAAATACACACCAAAAGATGCTCGAGCAGAGGAAGGAACAAGGAAGAGCACTGGTTTTAGAAAAACCACAGTCTAAAGATCCTACAGACCGTCTTCTTTAGCCATGGCCTTCACGCAAGAGCCACAATTTTCAAATCGATTTTCATCGACATTTAAGAAGAGCCAGCTTTTCTGAAGATCATCGGTCAAAAAATGGATTATAATCCCTGGATCTCAGGGATTTTATTTGTCTTTTTGGACATCAAATGCCTATTTAAAGAGGAGAAGAACACAGAAAAAAGAACAAACACCGAAAAATAGAGAGAAACACACAGAAAAACACAAAAAAAACTCAAAAAATCCTCTCTGCCTTCAACCAAAAAAATAATCTGAACAACACAGATTAAAAAAAAAAACCAATCTCAGCTCAAAAATTAACAACACAATCTCAGATCCAATCGAAATAACCAAAACACTGTCCAAAGAAGTATAAAAAAAAAGGGGGAAGAGAACAAGAGCAGAACCGACGAAGCAACTCTGCTTGGAGGAGATCTCGCGGAAGTCGTGACCAGGAGAGGAGCAAGTGACATCGCAGTAGGTGATTTACCTGCAAGGAGAAGAGACCCATTTAGAAAAAGGAAAAGAACGACAAAAGGAAAAGAGGGAAAGCTTCACCCGATTCTGTGAGCCAATTAACTTCAGTTTATTATTTGGATTTTTGTTTCATTTACAATCTGTGACTCTTTAGATTTGGGCTATATAAAAAAAAATGAAATGGATATGTTTTGGGCTGGGTACACGTTGCTTCCATTGTTTTTTTACTTGCCTTTTATTCTTTGTTTTGGACGCATTTGCTTGGTTTTGGACGCATTTGCTTGGTTTTGTACATTTTGTTCCATGTAAAAAATGTGATGGATTTGGGTTTGGGCTATCCACACGTTTTGATTGCTTTGCTTTGTAATTCTTTGCTTTTTATATTTTGTTTCATATTTATTTGCATTGCTTTTTGTTTACGTTGATTTTTTTATTTTATTTTTATTTTTTTTACATCTTTGCTTTTATATATTGTATATATATTATATGTTTGGGTTTGTAACTTGAATGCCAACTTCAAAAACATATAAAATAAAATTTAAGTAATAATAATAATTTCACATAAAATATATAATCATACTAAACCCAAAAAAATAAATTGAGTAAAATTTTTAACAGTAAATTAAATTAAAAGTTCCTAAGTGAGGGGCTTACTTTAAAACCTTACCAAAGGTGTTGGAAAGGTTTAATGAAATTTTTACAAACAAAATATATCTTAAAATTGGTTATTTCAAAATAAAAGATTTTTTGGTAGTCAAATTAAAAGAGCATAATAAGTTTTTTAAGGAAATCCTCAAGTGAGAGACTTACTCTATGAATTTTCCAAAAAGTGTTAGGATATTTAAATAAAAATTTATAAAAGGATTTATATAGCATAAAATATTAATAAAAAAATAATAAATATAGAATTTCAACTAAGAAATAAAATCCGCTAATTAATAACATTTAGCTATTTTCCCAAAAAGTTCCTAAGTGAGGAATTTTTAATTAAAGCTTTTCAAAAGTGTTGGATGGTTTGTTTCAAAATAAGATTTATGAAGAGGTAATTTAAAAATGAAACAAAATTTGCAAACGAAAAATAATAAAATAAAATAATTTTTATAAACTTTAATAAAATTTATTTCAATTATAGAAATATAATAATGTTCTAAAAAATAATAAAAAGGTTCCTAAGTGAGGGACTTTCTCTAAATACTTACCAAGAGTGTTGGTAAGGCTTACCTTTTAATAAAGAAAATAAAAAAGGTGAAAAAGTAATTTTAAAATATTCTTAAAATAATAACATGAAGTTTTCCATTAAATATAACTGGAACTAATTATTTTTTAAAAAGAAAGAGAGCAAGAAATGATTTTTTTAAAAAAAAAATTTTCCTAAGTGAGAAATAATGTTTAAATCTTTCCAAAGTGTGGAAAGATTTTAAAATATTTTATAAAAATTTTTTTTAAAAAAAAATATCGGAGGGTAATATGATCAATCTACCTTAAAAATTTTAATAAATGCTTTTTTTTAAAAAAAATAGATAAATAAAAAATAAAAATATTGATTTTCTTAAAAGTCCCTAAGTGAGGGATTGGTTCTACAATTTTCCCAAAAGTATTGGGAAATACAAATAAAAATTTATAAGATGATTTATATAAAATAAATAAAGAATTTATCGTAAATAATAAAATTAACTATAAAATCTCAAGTAACAAAATTAACTATAAAATGTTATTTTTAATAATTAAAATCTAAGAATTTTCATATGGTGATTTTCTAAAGAAGGTTCCTAAGTGAGGAACTTTATCTCACCAAAAGTATTGGAGAGATTTTAAAATATTAATATGAAAATAGAATATAAAAAGGGAATAAAATATTTAAGGTCAAGGTTTAAGATGAAGTAAAAGTCTTCTACCTAAAAATATTAAAATTATGACCGACAACGGAGCCTCTTCAAGAGAATAAGTGATTTTCTTGAATACTCTTGAGGTGAGAGAATTTCTTAAATTATACCGAAAGTGTCGGAATATATTTAAGAAAATTCTCAATATTTTAAAAATAATAAATAAAATAATAAAGAATAGAAGACTATTTTAGTTAAGACCTTTCAGGATAACATGTGATTAATTCGTACTGTCCATCGGACAGGCGTTGTGGGGGTGCTAATCCCTTCCCCACACGTAACTGTACTCCCGAACCTAATTCTCGGAATGTAGACTAGGCTTTATCCTTAGAGTCAAATTGGTGGCCAATCACAACTAGGTAAAAAAGATTGGTGGCGACTCCATAATTTTTAACGTCTAGCGATTAGGTTCTCGGACAAAAATCGTTACGACACTGTGAAAACATCCGGTACCGATAAAGCATGGCCCTCCACTTGCATCAAGTCCTGGAAGCTCCAACTTGATTGTTGAAAGCCAAAGAAAGACATATCGAAGAAAAAAAAAACTCATCAAGATATAATCTTCCCTATAAAATCAATCACGACTTTCATTATATTCATTTGAGACTTTGAGTAAAACCTTATTACTCTTAATTACCTTCTGCCCTACACGGAATGAACCACCATAAATTTCATTTTTGGTAAGATTTTCAAAACTCTGAGGATATTGTACATAGGCAATCCCATCTCCTTTCTCTTCATCCATAAAAAAACACAAAAAATCTCTAATTGACTCTGAATTATTCGAATACATTTCGCAATCAACATTGAGAATGATTGGATCATTGCTTATCCTTGATGATATCTTAATATGTATTTCACCACATAAAAATTATTTGATACCATACAGATCAAATTATCTTCTAGGAAAAAAATTAGTCATATATAATGTTATACTAACAAGAGCATTCATGGCTCCAGCTTTGAAATAGTGGTGATATTGGGGTCTTTTCTCTCGTGCCAAATAAACAAGAGTTGGCAGGGGTTTTCCTTCAATATCCACAGCATTGGGGTCTCTCCCATCAATTAGAATCTAGGAAATTAATTAAAACACTATTAACTGAATTGAAGTCTTATAGTAAGTCATTGAAGCCTCTTCATTTTGGAGTTAATGAAATAAATTATTACTTGAAGAATGGTTTGATGATCACGTTTCCTTGAAACAAAGTTCCATTCACCAAATTCTTTGTGTTGTTTTCGAATAACTTCAGGAACTCGGTTCAACTTCGTGGTGGTTTCAATCCTCATTTTCATGTCCTCATATAGTTTCTGCATAATTCATAAAAAAATTTTGATTACTAGCACTCGTTTTATAATATAGAAATATATTATTTATTTAAATATGAAAGATGACTTCAGTTCGGAAGACTTAAAAAAGTTGGTCCATAATTATTTTTTTTAATCAGTGTACAGAATTTTTGCGATTGTCCAACTTTAAATGTGACACTGACAATGCATCAATAAAACGACAAAAAACAAAAAAAAAAAGGAATGATTGACGAAAGAAAGTGCACCAATTAAAATTACCTTGCCTGAAAGCCACTCCTTGGCCTTGACAGGATAATCATCAGCAGGTGCAACAATTGTCCTGAAGTAAGCCTGGGGTGATCTTGGTTCCACTTTGAATTTCTTGCAAAATGGCAGCCATTTCTTGGAGAAAGTTGCAGCCTCTAACATGGCATAGAACGTTAAATCTGATCCACCATCGTCTGATAAATAGATGCTTAACTTCTCGGATGGATAGTCATACGCCATCACTGATAACACCGTGTTCACCACCATGATTGGCGGCTCTATTAGTGGATCCGCCGTGCATACAAATATGTCTACGCGCGGTAACTCTTTCTCGAACCTATTATCAATCAATATATAAACAACATATATAATAATATTATAGTAAGATTAGATATATGTACGTAAGAGATGCATGATACCTTTGCGAGAGCTTGTCTTTGTAAGGAAAACGGTAAACAGAGTTCCTGTTGGGGTTTGCCTTGAATCTCACATCGAAAGTATAGGAGAAGTTATAAGAGCTATTCCTTTATAAATAAAGTGTTAGGCTTGGTTTATAAAATGTCCCAAAGAGTTATAGACACCAATAGAATAGCTAGAGTTTGGGCTATTAAAAGGGTTTAATTGGGCTTTGGAATCTTGGTTAGGAGTTAGCAATTTTTCTCTCTAAAAATTGCATGGTTGGGTTTTGTTAGGAGTTTGTAATTTTTCTCTCTAAAACTTGCACGGTTGGGTTTGTAAGGAGTTTGCAATTTTTCTCTCTAAAAATTGCACGGTTGTAATTGTTTGATTGGTTATTACATTGGTTGGGTGGTTATAAGCCAAATTGGTTGAGCCAAACCACATTAAAAATTATTGTGTTTGTTTTTGCTTTCCTCTATTTTTGTGGGTGTTTGGTTTGAGGCCCAATAAGTGGTATCAAGAGCTAAAGGTCGTGATCTTGTGAGAGAAGGAAAGCTATGAAGATAAAGATGAAGATGAAAATGAAAGTTATGAAGATGAATATGAAGATAAAAGCTATGTTTGATGAAGATGAAGATGATGACGATGACGATGATGATGAGGATCATGATGATTTGGAAGAAGATGACCATGATGAGTTTGATGACGATGATTGGAGAAAGATGATGAGGATGATGGTGGAGTTATTCTTCAGTTTGAGAATGGTTTGTATATAGTTTATAGAGTTTGGGGATTCAAGTCAAGGGAAGATTTATTAGGGTTTGCCTTGAATCCCACATCGAAAGTATAAGAGAAGTTATAAGGGCTATTCCCTTATAAATAAAGTGTTAGGCTTGGTTTATAAAATGTTCCAAAAAGTTATAGATACTGATAGAATAGCTAGGGTTTGGGCTATTAAAAGGGTGTAGTTGGGCTTTGGGATCTTGGTTAGGAGTTAGCAATTTTTCTCTCTAAAAATTGCACGGTTGGGTTTGTAAGGAGTTCGCAATTTTTCTCTCTAAAAATTGCACGGTTGTAATTGTTTGATTGGTTATTAGATTAGTTTGGTGGTTATAGGTCAAATTGGTTGGACCAAACCACATTAAAAATTATTATGTTTATTTTTGCTTTTTTCTATTTTTGTGGGTGTTTGGTTTGAGGCCCAACAGTTCCATATGCAAACTGCGGTGAGAAACCAGTAAAAACTGAACCATAGCTCAGACAGAAACATCCCAGTCCAAGCTCATCTCTCAACATTTCCGCCCTCTGCTGGGAAAAACCTTATTCTGTACATAAAAATGAAGCAGATACCCACCAACATTGAAGCTGCAAACAACCTGAACAGGATAGCCTCCTATCTGGCCTTGTTTCGAAGAGTGGAACATAACTATTTTTTGCCATTCGTCCCCTCTGTCAACTAGTACTGAAGGCGGCGATAAGAGGATTTAAAGAGAAAGTGAGCATGGAAAAAGAAAGAAACCCAACTGGCTTTGATTTGTTACGATTAATGGGATTCAGATACTTCTTTTATTTTTTACTAGTAAAATGAACCGCGCTTTGCTGCGGGCATGTAAAATTTTTTTTTAAATTAATAAATGATTGAATTTTGTATTCATCTTTATTAAATTATTTAAATTTATATTTTTGATAATAAAATTATTAAAAAATGATAAATCAAAAGATTTAATAGCCAAATGTACCTCCTACCATTTGCATAAAATAAAATTAAGCCCTCAACGTTTTATCATGTGAAAATCAATATATAAATTTTTATTTTACTGTAAATAAACCCTCAACCTTTCAAAATTATGCAATTAAGTCAAGATCTGTTAAATGACACCAACTGTCGTTTGGATATCCTATGTGGAAGTTGACATGGATAGTTTAGTTGACTTCCACGTGGCATGTCATATACGCAATACAAATGGATGTTAATGTCATTTAATAGATTTAGATTTAATTACTTGATTTTAAAATGTTAAGGGTATATTTACTAAAAAAAATAAAAGTTTATGGATCGATTTTCATGCAATAAAACATTACGATCTTATATCTATGTTGTACAAAAGATTTAAGGTCCATTTGGCTATTAAGCCTAAATCCAAATTACCAAAAGAAGTGCACTTTCTGGTTTTTTTTTTCTTTCTATATCTTTATTATTTGCTATACTTTTGTTTTTATTTCAGCAAACAATCCAACCATATATACTTCATTGAAAGAATAATATGCTAAATTATATCCAATAATTTCACAAAAATTAACTTTAATTATAATTTTCTTTTATTAAAAGATATCTGAAGAAATAACAACAAATAGTAAGGATGATGGTAGAATATTGATAATAGCTAAATAATACATTGACAAAAAAAAACAATGAGATTGAAAAAAAGAAACTAAATATTCTCCTCTTTGTATTTTCATTCATGCAAATTGGAATAGCTAATTCATTTCTTAAGCATTTTAGTATGAACATTAGAGAATATGTAAAGTTATCCATGTATTAAAATTTAATAAAAGAAAAACACAAAAAATACTAAACTTTAAAAAAAAAACCATTTTTTTAAGAAAAAAAGTCTTATGAGCCGATTTTGATTATACTATTTATTAATTTTGATTATACTATTTATTAATTTAGGTAAATATGAATAGAATTTGAAACTTGAATTGGTGAGTTAAATCGAACTTGAGTAAACATTTATAGTTTAAAAATCTTATATTTCAAATTAAGATTCAAAATCATGTAAAAAATTCTCTTTATAGAGAATAAGAAGTTTTCTTGAATATTTTGTTTTTCAAAAAATAAGATAAAATGTACATATAAACTACACTTATTGTGCATATGATTTCAATTAACATGTATATATTTTTTATCTACATTTAAATTTTACAACCAATGAAACTTGACGGTTCAAGTATTAAGGTTAATAATTTTTTTTTCCTTATCCGTATCTCAGCTTAATATTTTCTTTCTATTAAATATTTTTAGCCATGGCTGTAACCCAATTTTAGTTTTACTTCACCATTCTAATTTTTAATTCTCTAGACACATGTTACCATGAGAGTCCTTAGGATTCCTTTTTATCAAGGTCATAGATAGAAGATTAAAGTGACTTGATAATGGTAAGTTATAAAACTACTTAAATGCAATAAAATATATAAATAATTAAATTAAAATTGTCAAAAGAAGTATTCTTTGTATAAGATGTTGAATTTGCTTGGACAAAAAGTATTCATATAAAATAACTTGTTGGAAATTTGCAATATAAACCTTAAGGGGCCGTTCGATTCGCAGAATTTAGGATTACTTTACTTGACGGATTCCTGGGAAGATTAGATGCTTGTGTTTGGTTCTATTGGTGGGAATATAAGATTTCTGTGTTTGGTTAAAGGAAAGTAAGATTACTTAATTACTTATTTTACTATAATACCCTCCATATTATTAGTTGATGTAGAGTGAATAACACTTGATATAAATTATATTTAAATTAATTAATTATTATTTATTTATTTAAGATACTCATTTATTTATTTAGTCCCCTTATTTTATAAGGTTTTTGTTATGTAAATTATTTTGATTTAACAAACTGTTACTATATTAAATTCATTTTGATTAATCAAAAATCATAGGGTCCATCTTATTATTGGTCCATTTGATTTTAAATTCCTTTTTCTCTTCATCAAAATAAGAAAAAAACAATGGTTGCAATATTATATAGGTTTTGGGGTAAAATGGAAACAAAATATAATTATTAGAGGGTAAAATAAGCATAAAAAGTAGTTTTCCCTGAAAAAAAATACCTCAAGGCAAGGGGGAATTTTTTCACCCCATTTTCCCCCCTCTTTGCATTGTTGGGAATATGAAATTCCCGGTGTGAAAAAATTTCGCAAACCAAACATGGTAATTTGATTACAAAAAAAAATTCTACCAGTAATCTAAAATTCCTAAAACCAAATAGCACCTAAGGGTTGGAATTGTTGATAAGTGTCATCTTGTAAGTCAAGGTTGAAATTAAATAAGTATTATATTGTAGGCCAAATCCAATATTTAAGTCTTGGGGCTACCAACAAAGGAAATTAAATTTCTTGAATGAGAGTGCAACTTAAAATCGTCCGAGAAAAAATTAATTTCGATGTGCGTGCAAATTGATCCGAAAATTTTTTAATCATAAAAAAATGCAATATAAGAAGTTCGACAGTTACAATCTATATAATAAATAAATAAACTACTAAAAAAATTACAAATCTAACCATTGATGAATAATTAAATTATTAGTTTAAAGATTCATCTAATCTAACACCTAAATCATCATTTCTATCTCCATGGTCTATAACAAAAGTAACATGTCAAACTCTATTTCTATTTTAATTTGGAAAAAATAACAGAAAAAATAAAAAGCAGTAAAATAACAAAATTAATTATTTGAATGTTAAGCCAATGTAAAAAGAAAAAAAAAACACTCTAACATTAAATAACCAAAAAAAATCTCGTACAATGTAAAAGTGAAAGAGAAAGAAGGAAAATTACAAAAGCTGTTAGTTATTTTTTTTTTATTTTACTATCACTTCTTTGTAATTTCTCTTTTTCCTCCTCTGCATCGTTGAAGAAGGGTGAAAGTAAGAATGTAAATTATGTTTCTGTCCTCTAGGACAGCTGTCAAATTCAGAATCCTTAGGGATTCTTTTTATATAATGTATAGATAATTGGAAGGAGCCGATTGAAATTATTAGGACTCCATCAAGCAGAGATCCTAATTCCTAAACAACACCTTCCTTATTAAATGCTTATTGTAAGGGTGCTAGCTATTAAATAAATAATAATAATAATTACCGACAAATGATTAAAAAATAAAAATAAAATTTTTTTGGTTGTTTAAATAGAGTTCGAGGGTTGAAGTTTTTATTGAAGAAAAAATTTTATTATTTAGATTCAAATAAAATTAATTTAAAATTATAAAATAAATAAAAATATTTATACTTACATAAAAATATAATAATAATAATTAGTCAAATAATATATGGAGTCCATAACTGGTGCTCATATTTGTTTGTCAAGGCAAAATTATAAGGAAGTGGTTGTTGAGCTTCGCAGTAATAAATAATGGTCTTGTTCAGTTTCCGAGGTAGCTTTTCTTTTATTAAGTCAACATTAAGTTTTCATCACGCTAGTGTAAAAAAAATTGCAGAAATTATGATTATGTAAAATATTAATTATAATTTTCAAAAACATGTGCAGTTAATATTTTTAATTGCAATTTTAATTTTTAAATTTTAATTGGGCTTTTAGTTTTTAATTATCACGGTTTTAATTATATTTATAAGAAAAGCATAATCTTTTGGGCAATTTTACAACAAGTTTATAAAATTTAATATTATTATAAAGTCAGTAAATAACATTCTTTTTATTAATAATATTTAGTCTAAATTATTGGCTAAATTTTAAAGAAAAAAAACTTAAACTTAGTAATCTGTTAAGTTAATTTTTAAATTATTTTTATGTATTAAATATTAATAAATCCTAGTTTTAAACTAGTTAATCCGACTTCTATTCACCTTAAAAAAAAAAAAAAAGGAAGCCTCTTGTTTTTATTATGGTCCACAGGCTAGGGATATAGCAATGGTGTACGTGTACCATAACCCATCTTAATTGTTGTCAGGTCATCAAGGTCCATAGACTAGGATGTAGCAATGGAAAATTTTATTGTTTTTATTGGCACACAAAAATTAAAAAAATTAATTTTTTTTAATTATGCGTTTTAATATTGAATTAAAATTAATAAATACATAAATAATAAATTAAGTAAATGCATTAATAAATTTAACAATTTTAATAATAATAATTATTGTTTATTGTACAAATAATTTTAAAATGTTATATTTATCATATTATGAGTGCTAAATGTTTATATATTTATTTTGCACATTATTAACAATATATTATTAAATGTATGAAAAATTTATAAATATTCTTAAATTAAACTAAAAAATAAAAATAATATACTAAAATAACTGATACCAATATATCTTATTATAAAAAAATATTTTTCGGTTTGAAATTTACAACCTTGGTTACAACTTTTAGCTTGCATCATTCATCCGCCAAACAACAGATGCTTTGCAAGATTTCAAAACCTTTCTTTTTAATTGAAAATTTTTCAACAGACGACCTAATTTCATAATTAATTGTTAAATAAACAATTTTTGGTAAAGTGAAAAATATCATTTGATAATTTAAGATAAATACAAATGATTCGGCCAATTAAATTTTAATATAATAGACATGAAATTATCTTTTATTTAGTTCAGAATCGACATTGTTTTGACATTCTCATAATGATTCAAAACATGGCTAGTGTAGAAGCTAGCAAGGCAAAAATAATTGACTTGGAAGTTACTGAGCTAGGCATTCTACCATTGTCCTTTCGGAAAAAGAGTGCTTGGTACACAGGCAAGTTGATTGTCATAACGGCTTATGTTGCACAAAAGAATAATGAGTAATTATTGACGTTAATTTTTGTCTCTTTTTTTACGTGTCTTTTAAAAGTTTTTGCAAAATAACCAAAGTCAGAGAAACGCAAAAGGTGGTCCCTGCGTAGGCATTTCGATGCTTAAGTCAACCAAATATTATTGAGTGTAGGAAATGTCAAAGCCAGAAGTCAAAAATTAGAGAGTAAAATAATACATGTGGCCTATTTATAGGTAAATAATTTGTCAATATTACAGAGTAATTACCTGGAAGGCAATTTCATCTTTTTGAGAAGAATTTGTTCACAGTACGGCACCAGCAAGACCAATCTGAGGCGATAGAAGTTTGTCACTAGACGGGAGACCCCAAACAGATATCATAGGCATTAGGCGGCAGGCTACTTCGCAGGTGGCCATTGGGAGACCTGTCACCCGCAACAGGTTCTCTACCGCATGCGGGTGCATGGGCACCTCTCGCTCGTGGGAGAATGCCTTGGCACTCTATCGCTCGAGGGAGAGCGCCTAAAGCGCTCGCCCTTTTACAGGAGAGTGCCGCTCTCCCTGGCCCATTCACGGGAAAGTGCTTGATGCAATCTCCCACATGGGAGAGTGCTCTCCATAATATTATTATTATTATTTTTCATTTTCCATTTGTGTAACTCATATTAATTGCTCCCCAATTCTTTGTTAAAGAACTCAGTCTTTTGCAAAGAATTTTTCAGCGGTTACATATTTACCTTACACGTTTTTGAATTTTTCGCTTCAAATTCAAATTCTCGTGCTTCATGTGCGCAACTTATGTCTCGAATTTTTTGTACCAAGCCTGTGCACTTTTTCGTCTTTTACAGATGTGGCTTTGGCTGCTCATTTTTTGCTTCAAGTCCATGCGTAACCTATTTCGCGCATTTTTTGCTTTAAGTTCACACGTAGCCTACGTCGCACATTTTTCGCTTCAAGCTTGACATGGTTTTTGTATTCCTGTTGCAAGATGTGTAATCATGATGAGAAAATAAATTATAAATATCAAGAATTATTACTTTATTGCATACTACCAATAATCAACGACAATATGGAATATAAAAGACAAAATGTTCAAAATAACATGTCTGATATTAATTGAAACTTTAAAATACTAATGCCTCAAATCTTCCTTATCCATCTTTATATCTAGGGGTCAATCGTGGTATGGGTTTCTTCCTTTTGAGTCCCTCTGCTTGTGGTGGATGAGATATAACAGGTCATTCCTCTCTTTTGGTCTCCTCTGACCTGGCCTACTCCATTAGGCGTGGGAAATTTCATCAGCAAGTAACAAGGAGATATCACAGCTTTCATATCGTTCAACAATCGTTCAAGAATTACATTATAGGACATGAAGCTTGACCTCACAATCATAAACAGTACCTGTCGAGTTACATCTTTAGGATTTTCTCCTAAGGTAATGGGCAGTGACACAGACCCGACTACATCCACCTTATTTCCTACGAAGCCTAACAATGGTGTCTTAACAGGTTTTAATCTATCTTCACTATTGTTCATCTTCTCAAAGTAATTCCAATAAATGAGGTTTACCAAGCTGCCATTATCCACCAAAATTTGACTAACAGGATGCTTGGCCACTACTGCGGATATTACCATTGAATCATCGTGAGGAGTGATCACATTTCCTTTGTCAGAAGGGGTGAATACGATCGACTCCTCGTCCTCCTTTTCTCCCATTACTGAATTGATTTGATATGCTTGGCGAGCATCAGCCTTTCGTGATGAAGATGAACTTCCAACCATGGAATCTCCTCTCGAGATAACATTTATGGCTGGGCCAGTAGATTCATTGTCTTCTTGTGGGTTTCTCTGATCATTCCTCCTTCTATTTGCTCCTCCTATCTTCTGTTATTGTCATATTGCCTATTCTGCGACAAATTATTTCTCTGATTACATGGAAAATAGTGGGCTCCCCCATTCCTCCAAAGGTATCTATCTATTTTCCCTTCTTGAGCCAATTTCTCAAGCTGATTCATTAACTCCATACATTTCTCAGTCGAATGCCCATTTGTAGAATGGAAATCACAATAAGAATCTGCATCTCCTACCATACTTCCCGTTGCTCTTTTAGGAAATTGTAGTAGACCTGTCTCCTCTATAGTTGCAAGAATTGAGGCTCTAGGCTCATTAAGTTGAGTGTAACTATCGTATTTCAACTTTGGAGCTTTGTTGGACTTATCTCTACTTTTGTCAACAGATTCTCTTTCCCGTTTCCTTCCTCCTTCAAGATCGTGAGTTTGTAACATTTTCAACACTTCCTCCTTAATGATATATTTATTAGCTCTGGTGAATAACTCCGAGAGTGTTGTTGGTTGATTTAGAGAGAGTGACTCTTGTAGCTTCTTAGACCTAGTCCATTGCAATATTCTGTGACACGGACCTGTAAATCCCTAACTTCTAAAGTTGCATATCGGAATCGATCCTTATAGCTTTTTAGTGATTCCTTACTTTCTTGTTTAAGTATAAGCAGATAAATAGGTTCTTTCTTCCTCTGGCTGTTAACTATGAAGGCTTTCATAAATTCGCTTCGCAATTGGTCAAAGGAGGCGATTGATGCCTCAGCCAGACCATTGAACCACTTCATAGCATGTCCAGTCGGGGTGA
Source organism: Heritiera littoralis (assembly GCA_031772115.1). Classification (NCBI taxonomy): domain Eukaryota; kingdom Viridiplantae; phylum Streptophyta; class Magnoliopsida; order Malvales; family Malvaceae; genus Heritiera; species Heritiera littoralis. The sequence continues at coordinate 1,463,912 of JAPDPK010000114.1, forward strand.
GTGAGAAAGCTCTGCACATGATCTTGTCTGCCCACCCGTGGAGTAGCATCAATGCTTCATAATTCTGGATATGATCATAAGGGTCTGTCTTTCCTGAGTATTCAGCCATTTGCGGCATTTTAAACTTCGATGGTAAGGGTTTTTCCATAATAGCCATAGAAAACGGTACTCGCCTTTTCTAACTTTCTTCCGCAAATACTAGCTTTTTTTCTTCCAGCACTTGTTCTGTAATCCTTTTCATGTCAATTGCGGATGTAGGATAATTTTTCCCCTTTTCTTTACTCTGAGATGCATCTTTTCGCATCATTCTTGTGTTCCAAGTAGGGTCAGTCTCTGAGTCAGTACACCAAGCACTTCCTCCGTCAAGAGTTGGTTGTGTTCGTCTAGGCCCTATCTTTCCAGCTCCTCCCACACCTTTGCACTGTTTAGGGTCCAATTTTCCAAGCTGGAAGGTTGGACATACTCCGTTGCATCTCAAAGGAACCTGCCGCACCTTGCCACCCAAAGGAGCATGTCGTAGCTTGCTCGGCCGTTGTAGCCTGCTTGCTTGTCTCAGCCTGCATGCCTACCGTAGCTCGCGCTCCTGCCACAGCCCGCATGCCTGCCGCAGCTCAAGCACTGTCACAGCTTGCATGCTTGTTGCAGCCTGCAGGCCTACCGCAGCTTGCTCGCCTGTAGCAGCATGCTTGCCTGCCGCAGCCTGCATGCCTGCCGCAGCTATCGCACATGCCGCAGCTTACTCGCCCAGCTGCCTATCTTTATGTTGTTGAGTCTCTCAAGTTGTTTCTCCCACCAAATTTTGTACAAATTGGGGCAAATTCAATTGAGGGAGAACTCTGTTGAAGAGGTTAACCATGGTTCGCAATGCTCGAGTCGTCTCCTCACTCTGTCTTTTCAAAGCTTCAAATTCAGCCAAGGATACAATTGCTCCAGGCTCTTCCCTACTCTCCTATGTTCTCCTTTGAGGCTGACATTCTGGAGAACTCACCGAGTTTTCCTCACTACCCTCTCGTGCCATTATTGATCTTGTCCTCACCATTTTCTAAATAGTAGGCTTTTGTGTCAAATTTCCACAGACAACACCAATTGTTGTTGCACAAAACAACTATGAGTAATTGCTGACGTCAATCTTTGTCTCTTTCTCCACGTGTCTCCCAAAAGCTTCTACAAAATAACCAAAGTCAGAGGAACGCAAGGGGTGATTCCCTGCGTAGGCACTATAATGCTTAAGTTAACTAAATATTCTTGAGTGTAGGAAACGTCAAAGTCAGAAGTCAAAAATTAGAGAGTAAAATAATACATGTGGCCTATTTATAAGCGAATAATTTGTCAATATTACAAAGTAATTACCTGGAGGGCTATTTCATCTTTTTGAGAAGAATTTGTTCCCAATACGGCACCAGCAAGACCAATCTGAGGCGACAGAAGTCTGTCGCTAAGCGAGAGATCCCAAACAAATATCATAGGCATTAGGCGGCAGGCTACTCCGCGGGTGGCCATTGGGGCGATAGGTTCTCTGCCGCATGCGGGTGCTTGGGCACCTCTCGCTCGCGGGAGAGCGCCTAAAGCACTCGCCCCTCTGCAGGAGAGTGCCGCTCTCCCATTCCCATTAATAGGAGAGCGCCTACGCACTCGCCCATTCTCAGGAGAGTGCCTGACGCAATCTCCCACGTGGGAGAGTGCATGGTGTGGGAGAGTGCTCTTCATAATAATAATAATATTATTAATTTTTTTTTTCATTTGACATTTATGTAACTCATATAGTAAGCAAACAAAGAAGAATTTGTAATCCAAATATGTCCAAAACCTTCCGCTTATCACATCCAGGATGACAACTTTCTTGATTACCCCAACGCTGCTAAACAAATTCAGCATTGCAATCGTTGCTATAATGTCGAACATTGGTGAAGTAGCACCGAATTCTATGAGCTCTTGCTCATATCTTTCCGAAACTTCATCGTCGGATACCTTCGGTGTGATGACAAAGGTTGCTTTTGAATATCCTAACAGCTTCAAGATGGTGTCAAAGAAGGCAAAAAAGTATGAAGTTGTTCTTTTGAACAGCCACATCCTTTGATCGTTACACCAACCTTGAAATTTGCCTCCGACCCATAGGAATTCTCCAAGGCTATATGCACGGTACGCGAAGGCAACATATGCAAATGGGAGCACCCAGGAGGTTGATATCTGTTTGCCAAATATGTTTTTATAGTCAATCATGTGCAAATTTACAAAATTCATTCTCTTATTACTTTTACTTGATTGTGATATATAGCAAGAAATTAGCTAGTTATTAGCTTCATACCTTAGGAAATAATGATATGCCTTTGAGCAGGCAAACACATGGCACAAAAACATAGTACTACAACGTAGCCAAGCAGTTTGCAGCCCACGAGTTGTAAGGATAGTAAGCAAGTTGACGTTTTAGAGGAATCTTTTTATGTCCATACACCAGGAGGCAGTATCCTGATAGAAAAATTTGTTAAGTGGCCTTCAGACCATCTCTTATCCTATACCAGAGTTTGCAATAATGTTGTTGGAGAAACTCCTAAGAAACCTTCTCTTTCAAGATTTAAGTAGATAGATTTCCAGCCTCTACATTGTACACTCAATCCAGTAATTATATCCTCCGCAGGGCAACCATATCTCAAACCCATCTGCAAGCAAACACTTATTACTATTATCTTATGAATGTTGTCTATATAATGCACTAAAATGTGTATGTTTTTACATATGTGAGAAACAGCACCACGCACCTCCTTTCCCCATAGTGTGTTTTGTTCAAAAATACACTGTTAACTTTAAATTGATATATATATATAATATATATATATATATATATTAAAATTACAAACACTAAAACAAAATTAAATGCAATTGCTTTTATCAATTATGATTTTTACAAATCATATTAAGTGCTTTTATCAAATATAAAACCATGATTTAATTGTGTAAACACCTAATTTTCTCCAAGCAATTTTAAAATAAAATATTTAAAAATTAAAAAAAAATAAAAAATAAGAATGAAGGAAATAATTAAGGTGAAATTAAATCTGAAAATTAATTACCAAAAATAAAAAATGAAAAGAAAATAAATTAAAAAGGGTCAAACAAAAAAAAATAAATGACAAAATAATAATCCCATAATCTTGGGGTCAATACATTAAAATCAAGATTTTTCTTTCTAAAAAAATTGGGAAAAGACAAAAAATAAATGGGAAAGAAAAAATAAATAAATAAATACACAGAAGCTTACACGGATTTAGGGGGAGCGGGGGCATCTGTAATTATTTGACGAGTCAAGCCACTGGCTACAGAATCATCTTCATCCTAAATTAAATCATCATCTTCTCCTCCATTGCACTGCTGCCCCTGTTCATCATCATATAAGGCCTAGCCTTAAACCACACTTTTCCATTTCTGCCGCGCAAGTGGAAAACTTCCTAGGCTGCACCACCATAGCCTGCCGCTTCACACAGCTGCCGTCCACCTTCATCATCACCGAACAGCCTCTGCTGTAGCAGACTATCGCAGCCTCTGCACCGAACAGTCCCTGGCTATAAGTCCCTGCTGCCGCGACGTCCTCCTCACAGTGCCGCTGCGTTCGCCACTGCCATTGCTGCCCTGCCGTGGCTTCCGCCTAGCCTTGCCGTCCGCAGCACTGTCTTGCTCGTGCCTAGCCTTACAGCACCCGCTCCTGTCCACTGCTGCAGACCTGCTCCTGCTGCCTCTTCATCGCTTCGCTAGTCCACTTCGCTGGTAAAAACTTGCCTGCCATCTCATCACCCATCTGATCGGCCGTATCGTATCATACTCTGTTACATCACCTTCATCACTGCGTCAACATTTGAGCCATTGCTAGCCGCCCTCCAGAATGGCTGCATTGCTCATCTCTATTTTGTATTAAGAGAAAGGAGGTGGAATTTTGTTAAAAGCATCAGACAAGAAACGTTGAAGTTTAGATCTTCTTGCCAAGGTACGCTTTCTGTTACCTTCGAATCATATTTTCGGTTATATGTTTCATAGACACACACACCATGGTTTCAAATAGCGGCCGCTAATCGGAATAACGGCTGCTATCCGCCGCTACCGCTATCGACCGATTCGCGATTGTGCTTAATAATCACGTTTGTAACAGCCACTATTGGCCGTTACAAAACGGCGTAACGGTGGATAGCGGCGATAACGGGCCGTTATCGCTGCTATCTCCGTTCTGTTTAAACTTTAAAGGTCTAAAAAAATAAAAAATGAAAACTTTTCAGACGAATCTTACTGAGAAAGTGAGAACTGAGAAAGTGAGAATGAGGAAGGACGAATAAAATCAGACCAAATATCATACTCAGACCCGTGACCTCGCTTTATCAGCAGCATATCAAGAATTCAAGATTCCAATTTCCAATTCCAAGCTCAAACAAAAACTCAAGTCAAGATCAATTCGTTCATCAGATCAGATCACACACCACACACAACACAAGTTCACATTCACAGAACAGAGACAGAGTCGCAGACACAGAGAGCAGCATCAAGCGATTCAATTTCAAGCATCAACAACAAACAAAGCAGCAGGAAGCCAACAACCGATATCATTCAACAGGTAAGCAAGATGATGAAACCTGAAAAATGAAAATATACTTAAAAAATAAAAACTTTAAAAATTTCCACAAGATTTTGGATCGGGCGGCGTCGGGAAAGGGACTGATCTGTGAGTGTGAGGGGCTGCATTGGTCGGCTGTGCGACGGATAGCCTGAGATGTTGTCGATTCGAAGGCAGATGGCTTCTGGCGGCTATGGCTTCTTTATGTATTTCAGATTTCAGGCAGTGTCGTCCGCGAGCGATGGGATCGACGGCGACAGGTGCTGTGACTTGTGAGTCTGTCACTCACTCCTGTGAGAGGGATCTTGGTCAGATCGGAAATCGGCAATCATGCCTGAGTGGGTGAGTGAGACCGTGAGACGGTGAGAGATTCGGAGAAGGGGATTGCCGGAGCCGGACTGGAGAGATTCGCGAGAGAGAGACAGAGCATTTCGATTGTGTGAGGCGTGTGAGGCTCTGTGAGTGTGAGCCTTTACGGTTTAGATGGAAAAATTGAAACTCAATTTCAATGGGCATAGATCTGTCTTGGGTGGGTTTGCCGGTTTGGGAATTGGGATGGGTGGGTGAGTGGGTAGGCCGATCAGGTAGGTGGGTGGGTAGGCCGGTTGGGTGGGTGGGTGGGTTTTTTAAATATTCTATTTACTTTTTTTTTTGCTAAAGAATTTTAATATTTTAATTTTTAGGAATTAATATTTGACCATTTTTTCAATAATATTAGGCAATGATAAATTTAAATTATTAATGTAAGTTTTTTAGTAAAATTTGTAATGTAATTAAATATATGGTATTAAATATTATTGTAACTTAAGAAAAAATAATATTGATATTTGAATAGGTTTAAGTTAATTGATAGTAGCAAATTAGTATTCAAACATGATTAATTTTTTAATAAGTTAATTGATAATGTAAATATCATCAATTAAATTATTTTTACTTATTAAAAGTAAGTAAATTAAATGAATTATTTTTACTTATTAAAGTAATGAATTGAGTAATTAAATGTGCAATAAGACAAATATTCTGAGCTATGCATTGTAGTATATTTGTATATCATATTTGTTGTCTGTGAGTTTTCTTTTATCAATAATAACAGAAGTAGTTTTCTTTGGCAAAAAAAAAAGTAATGAATTAAGTAAATGTAATGAATTAAATTATTTACTTATTAAAAGTAAATTATTTTTACTTATTAAGTTAATTAATATTGTAAATGTAATAAATTAAATACATGTTACTTATTAGAGGGATGAATCTGTGATTGATTAATTGTTCAAATTCAATTTTTATTTATATATGAAAAATGTGATGACTCTATCGCATTTTTCGTATTATTATTTGTTTAACAGAAAATGTCACAACATGAGGAGTTTCCAAGTAAAGGACTAGAAGGTGCGCCAAGTGCTGATATTGGTTGGCATTTCGAAATCCCTGTACCAAATACAAGAGGAAATGTGTCTTGTAAACTTTGCGGGAAAGTTATAAAAGGAGGAATAACACGCTTCAAGGAGCATATTGCTCATAAGACTGGCAATGTTGCACCATGCCCCAATGTTACCAGTATGTTATAAATATTATGTTAATTTTTCAATAAAGATTATAAAATTATGTTAACATGTACAACTAATTTTTTTTTAATTTTTCTTAACTATATTGTTAAAAGGTATTGTTAGAGAAAGTATGATGAAACTCCTCCAAGAAGGTAAAAAAAAAATTGATAACAAAAAGAGAAAAGATGAATTCATTTCTCAATTAAGAGGAGAGGAAGATTATGATTACGAAGGATTCATAGATGAAGATACCGCTATAAGACGAGCCATGCAAGAAAGTGTTCAATCACAACGTGAGTGGCATATGAGGCAAGAATTTAGGCAAAGAACTGGTGGTTTCAATAATATTTATGAAGAGGGGCGAAGCTCTCATGGCTCAGCTGCTGACTATTTTGATCAAAGAACAAGGAAATCTACTCCAAGTGACTCTGAATTTTCATTAAGGAGAGCTATACCTGAATTGGTTAAAAGCAAGAGTTTAAAGCAACCGAAGTTAAGTGATTCTATTCTGAAGACATTAAGAAAGAAGCTGGGTGAATCAGTATCCAAATTTTTGATATACAATCGACTTCCTTTTCAGTTATCAAACTCTCCATGGTTGCACAATTTAGTTTCTGTAGCAGCAGAAATTGGGCAAAATGTAAAGCTTCCAACACCTTATGAGATTTCTGAAGTATATTTGGAATCAGAGTATCAACAAGTCAAAGAATGGGTTGATGGATTAAAGGTTCATTGGAAAGAATTAGGTGCTACCTTAATGTGTGATGGGTGGACAAACAGCCTGAATCAAATGCATATAATAAATTTTCTAGTTTATTGTAGTAAAGGGACCATTTTTTGGAAATCTGTGGATGTCTCTAGTGTTTATTCTAGAGATACTAATTTTTACTACAAATTATTAGATCAAGCTGTGGAAGAAATTGGAGAGCAATATATTGTTCAGATAGTTACCGATAATGAGGCAGCACTTAAGGCTGCAGGAAAAAAATTAATGTTGAAAAGAAAACATTTGTTTTGGACTGTCTGTGCCGCTCATTGCTTGGATTTATGCCTTGAAGATATTGGGAAGAAGCAAAGCGTGGAAAAAGTGTTGGAGGAGGCGAAGAAAGTCACATGTTTCATATACAATCATATTTGGACAGTTAATTTGATGAAGAAAAATACTCAAGGAAAGCAAATACTTCGTCCTGCTCTCACCCGATTTGCCACCCATTTCATCCAATTACAAGAAATAACAAAGCATAAACAAGGTTTGAGAGAAATGTTCAATTCAAAGGTTAGTACTTAATAATTAGTACAATTATTTAAATCTAGTTTTGTTTTTTATATCTTGTTTAAATTTTAATTTAAAATATACAGGAATTTAAGGAATCTAAATGGGGGCAACAAAAGTCGGGACCTGCTTATGAAGCAAAAAAAATTATTTTGGGAAAAGATTTTTGGAGAAAAGCAAGTGAAATAATAAAAGTTTATGAGCCTTTGGTAAAAGTATTGCGTCTTGTGGATGGTGATGAAAAACCAACAATGGGCTTTATTTATGAGGCAGTGGATAGAGGTAAACGGGCAATTGCACAAGAATGTCGATACTTCACTGAATATGAAAGGATTATCGACAATAGATGGACATTTAAGCACTCTCACTTGCATTCAGCTGGTAAGTAGACTAAAAATGTGGATTGTAATTAAAATAACAATTTTATGTTATATGCTTAAATTGCTTATATATTTAATTTTTATTGCTTTTTTTTGTGTTATGAACTATGTTTAGGTTATTATCTTAATCCCCAATTTCAATATGGTGTGAAATCTTCGTCGGATATGTTAATAGAAACAAGAGAAGGTATAAAAGCAGTGATAGAAAGACTAGAACCTTCTATGGATAATCAAATCCAGATGACTAATCAGGTTAGTGTTTACCACTATTTTATACTTGAAAATTTTACTTTATGTATCAGAAATATAATTACCTTTTTGCATTTATTTAATAATTGTAATGTTTTATCAATGTAGTTGTTTGTATTTCAAGATAAAAGAGAAACATTCGGTACGCCACAAGCACAGACAGCGTGGAAGCAAATGAATCCAGGTAAATAATCAATTAAATAGTTTTAATTTCTTTAATATTATTTAATTATATTGGTATTAAATTTATTTTAAATTATTTTATGCAGCTGAATGGAGGATAATATATGGCACATGTGTTCCTGAATTGCAAAGAATAGCAATTAAAGTGCTTAGTCAGACAACTTCTGCATCTAATTGTGAAAGAAATTGGAGCACATTTAGCTATATACACACCAAGACAAGAAACAGGTTGAAATATGAAAGACTTTATAAGATGGTATACACTTATTACAATATGAGGCTAAGGATGAGACATCAAAAAAGGAGGAGTATTGATGAGATAAATGATAGTTTCAATCCTATTAGCCTAGACCATATCTTTGAAGAAGATGATCCACTTTCAGAATGGCTACAGGAGAAAGAAAATCCTTTGTTAGATGGGCAAAACTCTGATTGGTTGCCTCCTGATAATTCTGATGATGAAATGAATGTTGAACAATCATATCAATCAGGAGAACAAAATCTGCCTCATTCAAGTACAAGCCGATCACCAACTCAGAGTGATGATGATGAGGGTTCAAGTCCAACTGGTGGTGATGGTAGTGGTGCTGATTATAGTGGTGGTGCAAATGAAAATAGGCTTTTTAGTCCACTTGGAAGAGAATTTGGGCTTGCTGCTACCGGTGGATTATTCCTTGATTTGTCAGAATATGGTGTACATCCATCTATTGAATCTAGTGGGGATAGAAGTAGAGATAGAGCTCGATCAAAGGGAAAAGCCAAGAAGCACCAACATGATACTTCTGGAGGCTCTTCATCTCGAAGATCAGCTTCTAGTAATGAATCATTTAGTAATCAAGGCTATTAACCATCAGGACCACCTTTACATTTTCAACCTCCTTATGGTTACTATCCACCTCCACAAGGTTATTATCCACCCCAGCCATATCCTAATTATCCTATGCCCTATTATCCCCAAATGTATCCACCACCTCAAATGTATCCACCACTACCCCAAATGTATCCACCCCAAATGTATCCACCACCACCACAAATGTATCAAGAACAAGGATATGGTTCGAATTCTGGACAAAGGTCACGAAGATCAAGTCGTCATGGTTCTGAAAGTGAAGAGGGAGAATTTGATGCTCCTCGTCATTCCACTATATGGTAATCGGTAAGATTTAAAGTGTATTTTTTTTAGTTTCCTTGAATTGAATTTAACAAGTTCTATTTGTTAATTATTAATATTCGTAGAAATTCATGTGGAAGAGAAAAAAAAAAGAAAAATATTGACATAATTAATTTAGATGAAAAAAGATTAGACAAAATTTAGATGAAAAAATTCCTTAATAATTTAGATAAAAAATAATTAATGCTAATTAATTAGTACATAATTATTTATCTCTATTTTGAATATTTGTTATTTTTTAATTATCATAAGTATTTTTTTAAATATGAATGTTATTATAATTGAAAAAATTATAAATAACCTTTTTTTCACATAAATAATAGACTTGAGGTATTATAAATTATTTTAAAAACTATAAAATAAGACTTTACATGATTATAATTAAAGTTACTACACTTTATATAGAATTGTGCGAAATTAAAAAAAATTCACGACCGCGATGACCGCAATTACCTCCGCTATATCCGCAACCGCGATAAACGCAACGCGACCGAAAACGCGACCGCGACTGCGATTTAAAACCTTGACACACACACACACACACACACACACACACATATATATAAAACTAATAATAAAAATAAAATAATAAGGGGTTTTATTTGTATATACTTGTATGTGCAGAAGTATATATATTATCTAAGGTTGTCACAAGAATTTACCTATGCATACATTCAAGTCTATTAAAAGATTTTCCTTTTATAATTAGATAAATAATGAATTACAGTGAAAATAAATAAATAAATCATAAAGATAAAAATAAATAAATAAATAGATAAACACAAATAATTTCTGATGATAAGATTTCGAAGGAAATCACAAGTAGTGATTTTTTGATAGTTTTTACGATCGAGAAAAATTATTACATGTTACCAGCGTATTGGAACATGTAATCGATTTTATGTCGATATCAAATTATCTTATAAATATAAAGATATATAATAAAAAAATGTAAAATCAACAACTTTAAAAAAAGATAAAAATTAATAAAAAATAAAAGAACAAAATGAAAATTCTAAATATGAAAATAAAATTTTATAAAATACTAAAATAATGAATTATTAATGGTATAAAAGGAAATTAATAAAAAATAAAAAAAGAGATATAAAATTTTAAAAGAATTTCCGATGATAGAATTTCTTAAAAATCACAAGTAGTGATTCTTTGATAGTCCTTATGGTCGAAATAAAGTACTTAAATATTACTAACGTATTGGGATATTTAAGTAATTTTAATTCGATATTATGATTTCTAATATAATTAACTTTTATGAAATATATTAATATTAAAAAATATATAATAAATAAATAAGAATTTAAACAAATAAATAAACAAGAATACAAAATTGTTACAATTAATCTTTGGAAATAAATAATAACAATAATAATAACAACAATTAAAAGTAAGTAAATAAGATATAAATAATTTTTGATGATAAGATATTACGGAATTCACAAGTAGTGATTTCTAACTGATCTCTAAGTGAAAATAATCTGTTAAATGTTACCAGCGTATTGAAATTTTAGTATGATTTTTCAATAAAAATAAAATTTTATAAAATAAATAAATTTAAAATATAATAACATAAATATAAAAAATAATAATAAAATAAAATAATAGATTTCTCATGTGCATCATCTATATTTAGTTTGAATCATCTGCATTCATGACATTTCAAAATAAGTGTGAATCTCTCGATGATAAGATTCGATAGAAATCACAAGTAATAATTCTTAAGAAATCCCTAAATGAGGAAATTATCCCAAATACTACCAGAAGTATTGGGGTGCTTCGGAATAATTTTCAATGTAAAAGATTCTCATTTATTTCAAATTAAAAAATAAAATTTAACAAAAATAAAAATAAAATTTAATATCAAATAAAAATGAATAAATAAATGGTTTCAAAATAAATGAAAGTTTTTTCAAGTGGTTTCAAAATAAAACAAATAAAAAATGATTTCAAAATAAATGGAGTTCTTTTTAAATGTTTAATTAAAACCATTTTATTAAGATCAAAAGATAATATATGATTAAGTGCTACCATTTTTTAACTTACGTTGTGGAGGTTCTAATTCTTCCTTGCACGTAACCTAATTCCCAAACTCAAATTTTGTTTTCGCAGACAAAAAATTATCTTTTTAATAAAATTTATGTAATTTAAAATTTTATTAAAAAGATAAATATTTTTAAATGACCAATCACACCTAGCCAAAAAAGATTGGTGGCGACTCCTGTCGTAATGATTTCATTCGGAGATTCGACCGCTCGATAATTTTGAAAACATGAAAATTAGAGAGTCGCCACCAAATTTTTTTATTAGGTGTGATTGGGCACTTAAAAATATTTAATTTTTTAATAAAATCTTAAATTTGTTAAGTTTTATTAAAAAAATAAATTTGGGGTCTGGCGAAAACAAAGTCGGGTTCGGAAGTACTGTTACGCGTGTAAAAAGATTAGCACCTTCACAATGCCCGTTTGAAAATGGTACCATCTTAACCAAGTGTTATCCTTTAGTTTCAATAAAACGGTCTTAATTTAACATTTAAAAATAATTTTTATTCTTATTACAATCAATTTTAATCTTCAAAGTCATTTTTTATTTGTAAAAATCATTTTTTCTTATTTTAAAAAGTTAAATTTCAATTTTCAAAAGTGAATGTGAACCTTTTTTGTATTGAACAATTAAATCAAATATTCAAATACTTTTGGTAATATTTGAAATAACATTCTTACTCAGAGATTTCTTAAGAATCGCTACTTGCGATTTCTATAGATTCCTATCCTCGGAAGATTCACATTTTTTGAATTAAGTAAATGCATATGGTGTAACAAATAATGCATGATGCGAATAAATTAAAATTTTATCATTTTTCCTTAAAAAAATTTTATTTTATTTTTAATAAAAATATAATATTGAAAAATCACACTAAACATTCAAATACTTTGGTAATATTTAGTAGACTCCTCTCACCTAGGGATTAATTAGGAATCACTACTTGTAACTTCCGTAACATCCCATCATTGGATAATGTTCACTTAGATTTAAATTCTATTATTAAATTTAAAGAAAAAAACATCCATTTTAATTTTTAACAAAATTTTTAAATTATTGAAAAATCACACTAAATACCCCAATACACTGGTAATATTTAGTAGATTCTTCTTACATAGGGATCAGTTAAGAATCACTACTTGTGATTTTCGTAACATCTCATCATTGGGCACAAAATTGTCATTTCATTTTTAAAATTTAAATAGTTGCATATGGTGCAAGCATATAATATATGATGCCCATGAATTCTTACTTATGTCTTTTTGATTAATTTTTTTTAAAAATTATTTGAATTTGTTTTTTTAAATAAGTAAATAAAAATTAGTATATTGAAAAATTACACTAAATATTTTAATACTTTTGGTAACATTTAGATGATTTCTGTCATCTAGAGATTTTCGAAGAATCGTTATTTGTGATTTCTACTAAATCTCATCATCAGACAAATATTTGCTTAAATTAAACTTTATTATTTACTTGTTTTTATTTTTCAAAAAAAAATAATAGATTATTTCCTAAAATCAACTATAAGAAAAAAATTTAACATTGAACTAAAATTACTTAAATATTCCAATACGTTGGTAATATTTGAGAATTTTTATTCGATCCTAAAAATTATCAAAAAATCACGACTTATAATTTTTAAAAAATCCTATCATTGGACAAATGTTAAATTTAAACTTTATATTTTTTTAAGACAATGAAAATTTGCAAACTCACGTTATGATTTTAATATTGTAAATCTGTTTCTATGAATAAAACAACCATGAATTATATTTGATTGATAAACAACTAATAAGTAAAGACATGAGATAAGTCATATGGCATGCAATTAGTCATGGTTAAACAACTTAAATGCAAAAGCAAGCATTCAATAACGTTGAATATTCTTCCAAAAAAAAAAACGTTGAATATTCAATGCAAAGATTCCAAACACATTTAAAGCAACAATAAAATTAGTCAAAAAGATAGGTTTAAAATAATGAATATACCAAATGTAAACTTGCACTGAAAACTTTTCCTTCTTTCTTTCTTATCACAGGCCGATCTTAGCTTCTCATCAGGCTACCTCCAAAGAGCGCTATTGGTCTGCTGGTCAAAAGCCGACAAGCTTGCAACTTTCCAAGAGCTAGTTTGGATAAGCAGTACGATTACTTTCGATAAGATTAAAAAAAAATTATTACTATAGGTATAAATTTAATAATAAAATATTTAAAAAGATAGATAAAAAAATAATTTTACATGATTTTTTTTATCTTTTGTAAATTTCTTTTGTCTTTTCTGTGCGATGACATCCAAACGGAGCCCAAATCTCTTAAACCCCCCTCTTCCATTTTGGCCTCTATTTTTTGTTAAAATCTTCTAAAAAGTCTTAGATCTAAGAATCAAGGCCAAACTTTCCAAACCCAAAAAAAAAGTCCTCTTCCACCGGCCAAATGTCTCTTAACTTCTGGTATGCCTTTCCCCTCTGCTTAACCTTCCTTTTCAGCCACTTTGAAGCCTAGAAACATCCAAAGATGCTTGGATCCCAAATCTTTGAATTTCTTTTTGTGTTTGTGGTTTTTGGGTTGCTGCTTGTTGTCAAAGGGCAAGGGTAATAGAGGATGGAGGCTCGGTGTGTGTGAGGAGTAAACCGTGTTGGGGTTTTGGTGGTGGTTCACGGTTGAAGGTGGTGAAGGGTGTAAGTTCCCCACATAAGTTAACTACTTAGTCAGTAGTATTTTATAGGAAAAAAAAGACTTGAGGTTAGTTTCATAATCTCTTAAAACTTCATATTGTGGTCCTATATTTTATTATCGTTATCTAACAAATTTTAAATTATTTATCCATATCTACAAGTGATAACTACCCACTAATTGAATTGCGTTTTTAATGGGAAGACGTATATAAAGAAAAAGATAGGGTATTGAGTCCCTAATTTGAGCATTCTAAAAAACACACCATTAGTGAGTTTGCTTAAGATTAGAAGATCAAATACGAAAGACACGCAATTTTATCGCAGCTCAATATTTTCGGTATCAATGGCTGGAGGTTAGTATCCTGTTCCTCATTTATAATCTATGATGTGTTGTTTTTGGTGTTGACACATTAGATAAATCGATTAAGATTTCTTACAGTTGGTATCCGAGCCATTAAAAAAAAACCCCTGCCTTGATTTTGTTTGAACAAATTAATTGTATTGTAGTACAGAAGTTGGCATTTAAAACGCAAGATCTTGTTTTTGTGCAGTAGTTTTTTTCTTTAATCGGAAACAAAAGGCTGATATCCCTTTGTTTAATTATTTATTACTTTTATTTTTATTTTTTTTTCTTTGCTCAGAAAGTGAGCCTTTGAAATTTCATAGCTATTTTGAATATGTCGTTCATTACACAATTGAAATTGCAAATTCATTCTTTTCATTAGCTTTTGTTTTCATGGAGCATTCGATTGTTCCTGTTGTTTCTAAACAATAAATAAATCTTGCATCATGTCGTAAATAAGAATTTAAAGGGCTTGATTATTAAATTAATCATAAAATAATCAAGTTTATATCATTATTAAATTGGTTGATGATATATTTTTTTGTATGCTTGAATTTTATGTGTAAGTAATGAATGTATGTATACAATATTTTCTGTTTATAACATGTTGATTGTGTACATAATTGAAAATTATTATTTATGCATAAAATTCAATGTCATGTGATCTATATAATTTTTCTTGATCAAGGAATAGCCACAGCATATTTGATTAAGTTAAATTATATATCAAGTATATTCGGTCACATATAGAAAAATGACATTAATTATAATTAATCATATTTAATATAATAAATTTTATCCCACAGGAATTTTATTATATTTGTGTGATTAATTAGGATGAAGTAACAAATTATTTTTCTTAATTTACCCACAGGAATTAATAAGAAAAGGAATATAATTTGATAGTTTTATCATAAAGTTTATATATGAATCTGTTTAAATTAGAACTTCGCCCACAGGCAGTTTTATATGTTATTTGATTCATATTTTAATGCATGATTTACATTGGTAAAGCATGATATATGTTTATTTGCCTCAAATTTGTAACATAAGCATGGATGTTTGATTTATTTGCAGTTATACAACCTCTGAATTTTTCTGATGATAAATGTGATGTTCCCTATTTAAGTGGTGATAACTATAAGATATGGAAGGAGAGAGTTCTTCTTCAATTAGGGTGCATGGACATTGATTATGCCATTAGGAAGGATGAACCACTTGTACCTACTGATATTAGCTCTCAGGGTACGATTGCCCTATATGAACGATGGGAGCGATCTAATCGCTTAAGTATGATGTTCATAAGGACACGTATATCAGCTAGTATTTGTGGTTCAATCCCTGAGTGTAAAAATGTCAAGGAATTGCTGAAGGCTATTGATGAACAGTTTGAGTCTTCGGATAAGGCACTAGGTAGCACCCTAATGACAAAGTTATCATCTATGAAGCTCACTAGTGTTAGAGGTGTGTGTGAGCACGTCATGCAGATGAGGGACATAGCGGCTCAGTTGAAGTCTCTTGTGGTTGAGATGTCTGAATCTTTCCTTGTGCACTTTATTCTGAATTCCCTTCCACAACAATGTGGACCTTTCAAAATTTCTTACAACACACATAAGCAAAAATGGTCAATAAATGAACTCCTGACCATGTGTGTTCAAGAGGAAGGGAGGTTGCTAATGGAAATGGGTGAAAGTGCACATATAGCAACACAAGGAAAGAACAAATCGCAAGCCAGACAAAAGGAAAAAGGTAAAATACCTATCCAGATTGAGAAGAAAGAGTCCAAGTGTTTTTTCTGTAAAAAGAAAGGACACATGAAGAAGGACTGCAACAAATATAAGGCTTGGCTTGAAAAGAAAGGTAATCCAATCTCTCTTGTTTGTTATGAATCTAATAAGGTCGATGTTTGTCATAACACTTGGTGGATTGATTCTGGTTCTACAATTCATGTTTCAAAAACCTTGCAGGGTTTTCTAAACCAAAGGAAACCAATGGCCAGTGAGCAATGCATCTATTCAAGAAACAAGATGCGTTCTCAAGTGAAAGCAGTAGGGACGTGCAGATTAGTTTTAGATACTGGTTTTGTTTTGAATTTGGAAAGAACCTTTTATATTTTATGTTACTCTAGAAATTTAATTTCAGTTTCAAGACTTGTACCACTTGGATTTTCTTTTGAATTTTATGAAAATGCTTTCCGTTTGCTTTCTAAATCTAGTGTTGTTGGAAATGGGATGTTGATTGATGGTTTATTTCGAATTCATTTACAAAATAGTATTTCAAATAGTATAATGCACGTCCAAGACAATGTTGGTATTAAACGATGTGTTATGAATGAGAAGTCCTCTATATTGTGGCATCGGAGATTAGGACATATCTCCATAGAGAGAATTAAAAGGTTAGTGAATGATGGAGTACTTAGTACTTTGGATTTTACTAACTTTGATACTTGTGTGAACTGCATAAAGGGAAAGCAGACCAACAAGACAAAGAAAGGTGCCAAGAGGAGTTCAGACATATTAGAGATCATACATACAGACATTTGTAGTCCGGATATGGACTCATATGGTCAGAAATACTTCATCTCATTCATAGATGATTATTCATGATACATGTATCTCTACTTGCTTCAAAATAAGAACGAAGCATTAGATGCTTTTAAAGTTTTCAAAGCAGAAGTAGAGAAACAATGTGGAAAGCAAATTAAGATCGTGAGATCAGATAGAGGTGGAGAATACTATGGTAGATACACTGAGGATGGACAAGCACCTGGTCTATTTGCAAGGTTTTTTGAAGAGCATGGGATTCAAGCCCAATACACTATGCCTGGATTTCCAGACCAAAATGGCGTAGCAGAAAGAAGAAACCGAACCTTGATGGACATGGAGTATGCTTAGCAACTCCAAGCTTCCTAAATCCTTGTGGACCGAAGCTCTTAAAACGGCAGTGTATATATTAAACCATGTTCCAACTAAAGCCGTTCCAAAAACACCTTTTGAATTATGGAGAGGTTGGAAACCGAGTTTGCGACATATACGCATTTGGGGATGCCCGTCTGAAGTAAGAGTTTATAATCCACAAGAAAAGAAATTGGACCTAAGGACTATAAGTGGGTATTTCATTGGATATGCTGAAAAGTCTAAGGGTTACAGATTTTATTGTCCATCACATGTCACTAGAATTGTGGAATCAAGAAATGCAAAGTTTCTTGAAAATGACTTGATTAGTAGGAGTGATCAATCTCGAAACGTAGTTTCTAAGAAGGATCATTCAGATATTCAGGCTCCCATTTCAAGTGACAAATTAATTATTGTTCATAACTTCCCTCAAGTTCAAATGGATGTTGAACAACCAATCATTGAAACTCCACAAGTTGCTGATGACAATCCAGTAGATCCAGTTGTTCAACAATTACCAGAGACTGTTGAGCAACCAGTTGTGCAACATACCCCACAGGAGGATGCTGACACAACATTAAGAAGATCAACTAGAATGAAGAAATCATCAATATCTAGTGATTACGTTGTGTATCTACAAGAGTCTGACTATAATTTTGGAGCCGAAGATGACCCTGAAACATTTTCACAAGCCATGAGTTGCAGTAAATTTGAATTTTGGTACAATGCCATGAAAGATGAGTTGAATTCTATGGCATCTAATGGAGTTTGGGATCTTGTTGAGTTGCCTAATGGTGTAAAGGCCATTGGATGTAAATGGGTCTTTAAAACAAAGAAGAACTTATTAGGCAACATTGATAGATATAAGGCAATACTCGTAGTTAAAGGATTCACTCAAAAGGAAGGAATCGATTACACAGAGACTTTTTCCCCTGTATTAAAGAAAGATTCTCTTTGTGTTGTTATGGCTTTGGTTGCTCATTTTAACTTGGAACTGCATCAAATGGATGTGAAAACAACATTCTTGAATGGAGACCTAGAGGAGGAGGTTTATATGAAACAACCGGAAGGATTCTCCTCTAATAATTGTGAGCATTTGGTGTGCAAGCTCAAGAAATCCATATATGGATTGAAACAAGTCTCCCGTTGTAACGACCCGTTATCACATTTTTCACATATTTCTATATAACTTTTTTCGGTTGGGCTGTCTGCGATGCCATTAACATTCAATAGTGACAGTAATAAATGATATACATTTATTCAACAAATACGGAATATGAAATTCTTTTCATTATTCCTTACATCTGACATCCCCTATTGTCCTTATTTCAATAAAGTAGTACTGTATACATATATCTGAAATGTAAAAGAGAAGAGACTGTACCTGTCATGTTTAACATAATTTGCCCCAGCGCTTTATATGTAGTTATATCCATCTGGGAGCTAATTCTCTAACTCCGTGTCTTTTTATCTGTGGAGTTAAAATAAAGGGATGAGCGAACCACGTGCTCAGTAAAGGAGATGTATGCTGCTTTAATTAAAGCAAAACAATATACCACAAAATGATTATTTTTCCTAAAATCATACCGAGTAGGAAAACAATGGGTATAATAAGCAATACTCTCAATACACCATTCAAATCACTGGCTAAACAGTAAACAGAAATCAGTAAGTTGAGACTAGACATCTAACAAATCATGCTCTCATTGTTCCCCCAAGAACACAAGTTGTCCGCTTTTGGGGTGCACGCATAGGCCATCGCCCCTCACGGTTATCTCGGCTAGATCTATGGCCATAATCTATAGGTGGTCCTCGGGTCCACTTGCCAGGTGACCTCGAGACCTTTGATGACTTGGCGGGTCCATCAACCTTGTGACGCCCTAGGATGCACCCGTTGGTCTATCGACCCGAGCCATCGCCCCAAGCGGGTCACTCAGTTACGTGAATATGCATGAACTCGGGGCCTAAAGTCTCAAAAATCACTTTATATCTCATAGGTAACCTTTAAGGAATATTTCATAATTTCATCATTTTCTCAAAATGATTTATTTTCCAAAAAGGCTTTAGGCTTTCTGTTTACAAAAGGCAACTAAAAACAGCCCATTTTTCGTGTGAGAAACATGTAAATTAAACCTGCTCGCCCATGGTCAGCTCGTCCATCATGGCTCGACCATGGCCAGCTTACCCATTACAGTGACCTAGTGTTCGCCCGCCAACATTAGCTTTTAAAAACAAGTTAAACTGGCTTGCCCATTGCGGTGAACTAGTGTTCACCCGCCAACATTAGCTTTTAAAAACAAGTTAAACTGGCTCGCCCATTGCGGTGAACTAGTGTTGACCCGCCAACATTAGCACTTGAAAACAAGTTGAATTGGCTTGCCAATGGTCAGCTCGCCCATAGTCAACTCGCCCATCATCAACTCGCCCTTATGGCTTGCCCATGGCCAGTTCGCCTACTATGGCTTCCCATGGCCAGTTCGCCTATTGTCACAAAAGGGATCGCCTATTTTTGGCTCGCCCGAATTTTACAAACATGGCTTGCCCGCCCAAAACATCACAAAAGGGTTCGCCCACTTGGCTCGCCCGGAAGTTTGTCGACAAAATGGTCACCCGCCCCAAAACATCATAAAAAGGGGTTGCCTTCCAATGGCTCGCCCGTGTTTCTATTAAAACAGGGTCGCTTGCCCAAAATATCAAAAAGGGGTTCTCCCACTTTGGCTCGCCCGAATTTTATTAAAACAGGGATCGCTCACCCCAAAACATCATAAAAAAGGGTCGCCTTCAATTTGGCTTGCCCGCCTTTTACTAGTTCGCCCAAATCAATACAGTTTATCAAATTAATGCATATCATAAACCAAATAATTTCTCAATATTTTCATAATATTTTTACTCCACAGGACATGCATTTTACTTCACATACAACTCCCTTACCTAGTCTTACGAAGCCTTGTTTCCTGATCGCCTTTCCGATCGCTTTTACCCAGTCCTTAATTCCCGACTGCAAAATAATTTATAAATTCTATTAATATCTTCTTTTCAAATATTTCCAACACTTTGGCGAGACTTAATAATCAACTAGCTCGCCCCCATAAGAGTTCGCCACTTATTACTTGGCTTCCACGTGGGAGCTCGCCCAACATTTTCGCCATTCATATATTGGCTAATTAGTGGGAGCTCACCCAGAATCAACACGCCATGCCTACATTTGCTTAAATGTGGGAGTTCTCCCACAACCAACTCACCACGACTATGCATGTGAGTTCGCCCTACACGGCTTTCTCTTCAGATTTGGGCTCGCCTATGAATTAAACTAACATTGGGCGACCTCGCCCACTTGAACAAGAACTTTTAACTTGGCGAGTTCTTTATTTCCTACTCACCTCATTGGCAATCACTAACATTCAACATGGGCAATCACAATAGTCGCCATTCTAGTCACTTTTCCAGTATTTTCCTTGTTTATTTTCGTCTATTTCCAAGACCACATCTTGTTTCTAGTTTTCATATTCTCTAAGGATTTAACTAAAAACAAGGCTGCATCTATGTTTATTACTTTATAAAACATAGAAATCTACCATTAAATACAAGAGAATCATAGAAATATGGAACTTACCTAAACCAATTGCATTTCCAGAACAGATCACTTTCTGTCTTACGTTTACCTCCTTTTGCTTATTCCTTTAGCTCATCAAACGATGGAGGAAAGGTTTTGCAAGCAAGTTTTCTTATTTAGCCAACTTAAGGATGAAGTTTAGTAAATCAAGCATGATAGAAATGGAAGGAATCAGAACATAAACTTGCAGTTGCATAGTTTTCGTGAAGAAGATAGAGTTTGCTAAATCGGTTTTCCTCAAGTGTTTCTTCTTATATAGCCATGCTAATTCACTCAGAACCTATCACCTGGCCTTATTCCGCTTCTTTCATCATTTCATGTCTTATCATGCATTAAAAACTGAAGAAAAACTGCAGTAAAAGGGACGGCTATGGGAAGCTATTTTCTGCACGTTTTGACTCACTTCACTTTGCCATTAATTGTCTAAACCAATTTGTATAGAAGAAGCAAAGTGGCGTGAAGTCCATAGCCTCTTTTCTTGACTTATTGCATCTTTGTCTTATTCCTTAACCAATCAGGTTAATTTCTTTATTGACTTTAGCATCCTATCTTAATTTTCTTCAACTGTGTGGCGTACAAAGTCAATTTTTTTTCTGCCATGGTTTGAATTTATTTTCATTTTGTCCACACATGCTGATTCCCGTTCGCCATCTTCGTCTTGAGTCCTCAGCTCGCCCACTCAATTTCAATTCGTCAACCCTTCATCTCGCCAACCTTCTCAGGCTCGCCTATGCGAATTTTCAAGCTCGCCTCTACTTGTACCTGGGCATCGCCACTTTGTCTGGATGCCAACTTAAGATTTGGCGATTACAAGTAGATTGCCTTGCCTTAGGCGATCACGTTGAGATTTGGCGATCACTACCATAATTACATTGTTGGCGATCACCGGGTATTGCTCTACTCGCCTACTTGCTATGATTCATGCCACAAATTGGCAATCTTATTTAGCATTTTAATTTACTGAATCCATATGGGCGATCACAAGCCCTCGCCCCATTCGGGCGATCATCTAAATCAACAATCTTGGCGAACTCAGCTATTTGCCAAACAGGCAATTAAACCAACTTGCCAATATCAAACTCACCATCATGCATAGGCGATTATCCTCTTACTCGCCCATTGGCGAGCTGTTCCATTATTGTTCTCGCCCATAGAATGTTTCACCGAAATTGCTCTATTCACATCCCAAGTTACGGAGCTTTTCACTCAAGTGGGAATCAACATTCATTGCTTATTTAATTTTCACTATCAAATTTTATGAAATTAGGGTCCACAGTAGTGTAGAATCAGGTCTTACACCTGTCAATGGTATTTAAAATTCCATGATGTCATCTCTTCATTCGGTTTTGTAGAGAACATCATGGATCAATGCATATATCACAAGGTTAGTGGGAGTAAAATTTGTTTCCTTGTCCTATATGTGGATGATATTTTACTTGCAACTAATGATAAAGGGTTGCTGCATGAGGTGAAGCGATTTCTCTCTAAGAAATTTGATATGAAGGATATGGGTGAGGCATCTTATGTCACTGGCATTAAGATCCATAGAGACAGGCCTCAAGGTATCCTAGGACTGTCTCAAGAGACCTATATCAATAGGGTTCTTGAAAGATTTAGGATGAAAGATTGCTCACCAAGTGTAGCACCAATAGTAAAGGGTGACAAGTTCAATTTGAACCAGTGCCCGAAAAATGAACTTGAAAGGGAACAAATGCAAAACATTCCATATGCTTCAGCTGTTGGAAGCCTAATGTATGCTCAGGTTTGCACAAGACCTGACATTGCATTTGCAGTCGGAATGTTAGGAAGATATCAGAGTAATCCGGGTATGGACCACTGGAGAGATGCAAAGAAAGTAATGAGGTACCTTCAAGGGACCAAAGATTACATGCTTATGTATAGACGAACTGACAACCTGGAGGTAGTTGGTTGTTCAGATTCAGACTTCGCTGGATGTGTTGATTCACGAAAATCAACATCTGGATATGTTTTCATGCTTGCTAGCGGAGCCATATCTTGGAAGAGTGCAAAGCAGTCTTTAGTTGCTACTTCTACCATAGAGGCTGAGTTCGTTTCTTGTTTTGAGGCTACCTCACATGGTGTATGGTTGAAGAGTTTCATATCTTGGCTTAGAATTGTGGATTCCATTTCAAAGCCATTAAGAATATACTAGGACAATTCAGCTGCAGTTTTCTTGGCTAAAAACAACAAAAGTGGTAGTCGAAGTAAATATATCGACATTAAGTATTTAGCCATAAGAGAACGTGTTAAAGAGAATATAGTGGTCATTGAGCACGTTAGCACTGAATTGATGATAGCAGATCCTTTAACAAAAGGCATGCCACCAAAAAGTTTTAAGGATCATGTAGTGCGAATGGGACTTGGTTCCATCTTGTGAATTAGTTGTATGGACAACTTTTATTTGTAATGAAACTCTTATTCATTTGTTTTGTTTTCTCAATATTTGGTGCACTTATTGGTTATTGAGAATAACAATAAATTTTGGACCTAGAATAAATATACGGTTTATTCATTAAGTTATGTTATCACATATAGGCTGATATTGAAGAGATGAAATATATTGTAATACATGGAAGATATTACTCATTCTTAGAGGACTTGTCGCCATGATTCATGTATTTTGTTTCTTTAATTTAAGCATAATGATTCATAGATTATGGATGGAATAGCAAGTATAATAAAATATACAGACCAAGTGGGAGAATGTAAGTTCCTCACATAAGTTAACTACTTAGTCAGTAGTGTTTTATAGGAAATAAAAGACTTAAGGTTAGTTTCATAACCTCTTAAAACTTCCTATTGTGGTTCTATATTTTATTATCGTTATCTAATAAATTTTAAATTATTTATCCTTATCTACAGGTGATAACTCCGCCTGTGTGAGTTAACGCAGCCGGTCCCAAGCCCGGGTAAAGGAGGAGGGTGGCGGTAGGTTTGGACAACTAGCCTTAAAAACTAGTCCAATCTCATGAAATGAACCAATATCAAAACATCGTTGGGGTGTCCCCTACACAACGACGCGCTGCATCAGAGCCTGGGTGTAGTGAAAAGTGGGCAAGGGTTGCTAGGTCGTCGCTGGGAAGTGACGTGCCACATCGACGCCTGGATGTGGTGTTAAATAGGATGTGGTGTTAAATAGGCAAAGGTTCCCACACCACAATGGACGGGGTGGGTAAAGAAGTTAGTCCATAACAATAAGCTTAGGTTAGGATCTTGGAATATAGGTACACTTAGTGGTAAGTTAGGTGAGATTTGTAAGGTTATGAGTAGGAGGAGGGTTAACATCTTGTGTCTCCAAGAGACCAAATGGGTTGGGGAAAAGGCTAGAGAGATAGCACCTTGGCAATATAAGCTTTGGTACACAGGGAAAGATAGAGACCGAAATGGAGTAGGTATCATTATAGATAAAGAGTACCATATGGATGTTGTACATATTAAGAGACAAGGGGATAGGATTATTTTGGTTAAACTAATTTTAGGAGAAGAGGTGTTGAATGTCATTAGCGTGTATGCACCCCAGATAGGACTTGATGAGGTTAGTAAACGACAGTTTTGGGAGGATTTAGATAAGGTAGTACAAGAAGTACCCATAAGAGAAAACCTTTTTATTGGCAGTGATCTTAATGGACATGTAGGTACAAGTAGAGAGAGTTTTGAGAGAGTACATAGGGGTTTTAGTTATGGTGTAAGAAACGAGGGAGGAGATGCTATCTTAAATTTTGCTTTATCTTATGACCTAATCCTAGCAAATACATTATTTAAGAAGAGAGATTCTCATCTTATAACCTTTAGAAGTGGACCAAGAGCAAGTCAGATAGATTTCTTTTTAACTAGGAGTAAGGATAGACATAGATGTTTGGATTGTAAGGTTATCAAAGGTGAGAGTGTTACCGCGCAACATAGACTTTTAGTTCTAGATATGAAGATAGATAGACGACATCGAAGGAACCAACAAAAAGGAATTGAACGGATTCGATGGTAGAAGCTAAAAGAAGATTGTCATACAACATGTAGAGATAGCTGGATTCAAAAAGAGGCTTGGACAACAGAAGAGAACCCAAATGTAATGTGGAATAAGATGGCAAAATGCATTCGGGAGGTAGGCAAAGAGACATTAGGAGTATCAAACGAAAGAGTGCCGACTGGAAAGGACGCAACATGGTGGACTGCAGTAGTAAAAGATGCTATAAAGACTAAGCGAGAGCGTTACAAGGCTTTAAAGAAGAACAATACAGAAGAGAGTTTTTCAGAATATAAGGTAGCAAGAAAAGAGGCAAAGAAGGCTGTGGCAGAAGCTAAGACGAAGGTTGCGAAAGAGATTTACGACAAGTTGAACACAAAGGAGGGAGAGAAAAGGATATACAGATTGGCGCGAGCAAGAGAAAGGAGGAGTCGCAACTTAGGAGTCGCGACTTAGGAGTCGTGAAATGTATTAAGGATGAGCATCAAAGAACTCTCGTTAAAGATAATGACATTAAGGACAGGTGGCGAGATTATTTTAACAAATTATTTAATGACGGACAAAATAAAGTTTTGGATAATATTTCGGTGCCTCTTAAGGATTTAAATCGGTGCTTTATGCGTAGAATCCAAGAGACAGAGGTAAAAGAGGCACTAAAGATGATGAAGAATGGAAAAGCTGTTGGACCTGATGACATCCCAATTGAAGTTTGGAAATGCCTTGGAGATGTAGGAGTTAGGTGGTTGACAAATCTATTTAATAAGATTTGGCACACTAACAAAATGCCAGAGGAATGGAAGAAGAGTGTCTTAGTACCTTTATATAAGAACAAGGGAGATATTCAAAGTTGCGCCAACTACCGAGGCATAAAATTGATGAGTCACACGATGAAACTATGGGAGAGAGTGATAGAACGAAGATTAAGAAAGAATGTAGAGATATCGGAGAATCAATTTGGTTTTATGCCGGGTCGATCAACTATGGAGGCAATATATTTGCTTAGACAACTTATGGAGTGCTTTCGAGTAATGGGTAAAGATCTTCATATGGTCTTTATAGATTTGGAGAAAGTATATGTTAAAGTGCCTAGGGAGGTACTCTGGTGGTCCTTAATGAAGAAAAAAGTTCCTTTGAAATATATTAAACTAATTAAGGACATGTATAGAGGCGCAAGGACACATGTGAGGACAGGTGGGGGGCAAACAAGTGAGTTTCCTATCACGGTGGGATTACACCAAAGGTCAGTGTTGAGTCCATTCTTGTTTGCGGTAGTTATGGACGAACTGACAAAATCCATCCAGGATAAGGTGCCTTGGTGTATGATGTTTGCAGATGATATTGTCCTATGTGCGGAAACTAGAGCGGAGATCAATACAAAGTTGGAATTATGGAGACAAACGTTGGAATCAAAAGGATTTAAACTAAGAAGAGTGAAGACTGAGTACATGGAGTGTAAATTCAGTTCTAACCGACTGGAAGAGCATGATGTAGTGAAGTTAGATGGGGTGGCGATACCTAAGCGGGATCATTTTCGATACTTGGGATCAATAATACAGATGGATGGAGAGATTGATGGTGATGTGACCTATAGGATCCAGGCTGGATGGAGTAAGTGGAGAACTGCTACAGGTGTGTTATGCAATAAAGGAATTCCTACATGGTTGAAAGGCAAGTTTTATAGGACAGTTGTTAAACCAACATTGTTATATGGTAGTGAATGTTGGGCGACTAAGAGGCTACATACACAAAAGATGAGTGTAACAGAAATGAGAATGTTACGGTGGATATGTGGATATACAAGAAAGGATAGAATGAGAAATGATGATATTCGTAAGATAATTGGAGTGGTACCTATCGAAGACAAAATGTGTGAAAATCGTTTACTTTGGTTTGGACATGTAAGATGTAGACCTGTAGATGCTCCAGTTAGGAGAATAGAGGCTATGGATGTTGAGAGAAGGGTTAAGACTAGAGGAAGACCGAAAAAGACTTGGAAGGAAGTAGTTTGGAAAGACATGGAGGTTTTAGAATTAGATGAGCAAATGGCCTTGAATAGGAATCTATGGAGGCAGAGTATGGACGATCTAACGTGATTTTAGATATTGGTTCATATAGCCTACCCCAATCTATTGGGATAAAGGCTCTGATGATGATGATGATCCATATCTACAAGTGATAACTACCCACTAATTGAATTACGTTTTTAATGGGAAGACGTATATAAAGAAAAAGATAGGGTATTGGGTAGTAAGTTTGCTTAAGATTAGAAGATCAAATACGAAAGGCACGCAATTTTATTGCAACTCAATATTTTCGGTATCAATGGCTGGAGGTTAGTATCCTGTTCCGCATTTATAATCTATGATGTGTTGTTTTTGGTGTTGACACATTGGATAAATCAATTAAGATTTCTTACAAAGGGCTGAGTTATGTGGCAGTCGTGGATAGTGGTGAAGGGCAGAGTCGTTGAGGGGAGTGGTGGTGGTTTTGGGCTAGTGAAGATGGAGGGAGCTCTTAGTGAGGTTGAGTTCTGTTCCCCCTCTTTTCTCAGAAAATGGTTTGTGGTGTCTTTTTATTGTTGGAAGAAGACCTTTAGGCTAATGGATCAAGACTATGGAAAAAGAAATTTTTTCATAGCATCTTCAGAATTTAGCTTTTAACCCTGGTGGTGAAGGGTCTCCTATCATTGCAAACGCCTTGGAACCAGTTTATTGGCATGTTATTGCAGGTTTTGGATTTTGGGAAGAATGAAAAGTGAAAACATGTGCTTGTAGCTCATTGACCTGATATATGGGGGTAAAAAACAGGATCCTCAGATGGAGAGTTTTGGGTAGTTAGGTGATAGCTGAGAGGCACATGGGTAAAATGGTGGGTTGTCAAATTGGTGAAAACTTGAAAAGGCAAGGTAAAATGTCAATACATACTTCAATTTGTGTATGTTGGAAGAGAATAGCAAGGACTGTGGGACGGCAAGTGTGAGCAAAAAACAAAATGGGAAGAGACAGAATGGTGTCTGTCTGGTCTCAACCACGCCAAAATTTTTTTTAAATGAATTTTTAATTTATTTAATTAATTACCGAAAAGAGTTGGGCCATTAAAATAAATTTTGAACTTGGGTTTTTAAGCTTTAAAAAGGTGGACCTCACAATTGAACTTTGGGCTTTCAAGCCCATATGCCCAATTCATTAATGGACTGGATACAAAAAGACACAATTATATATTAACTTAAGATCAAAGGATTTAATAAACTTAATTAAAATTTTCAAATGAGTCCGAATCCAACACATTAAAATTGAGAATAAGAATTTGATTTATTTTGAGTAACATTTAATAGTCCGGATAAAATTAGATGTTTACAACTTCTCTTTGTGTTTTTTCAAAATTGTTTAGTGATTGAGTCATCGGACAAAATCATTACAATAAATTGATTATTTGTATAGGTTTTAATTAATTTAGAAAATATTTTTAATTTTAATTTAACTAATTTTTTTATGAAATTATTGAATATATATTTTAAATAATTTACTTGATATATTTTCACAACTCACTTGAGCTTGAGGGGTGCCACTTGGGAGTATGTGCCATTATGAAAAGGATTTGTTGGTAATTTACTGGAAGGGGCTTAAGGAGGAGCTAATACGTAAGATCTTTCCAAGTTTGTCAACAATTCAAATACACTGATGTCGCTTTTCCAGGGCTCTTACAACCCCTGCCCATTCTGACAAAGTGTGGACAAATATTTTTATGGACTTCTCAGAGATCTTTTGTTATTCTTATAGCTATTGCATTTGTCATTATTATAATAATCATGGAGTTTTAATATTTTATATCTTAATTTTTGAATATCATAATCTAAAAATTTCACTCTAAGTTGATTCTACTCACATTTTTGGTTCTAAAAAATCAAAATCATTCAAGTGTCCGGCTTTTAACGGTTATTCACACGAGTAATGCATGAACCTTTGATAAGGTTGAATTAGGTTATGATCACAGTTATACTAGTAGCCTGAGTTTCTTGAAACTCGTTACTAAAGAATATTAAGAACCATTCTTGATTTGCACACGAGGTTTCTTACAGAGATGTGTCAAACACTTTTTTAGGGCATTATCACAACACAGTTACTCTAATATCAATTATGTTATATGAACAATCAAAGCCTGCAAGATATCGCAATACCAGAGGACCTTCCGCTTCCCAAAAATTGTTGCAAATTACAAGGATTTAGCAGTTGTTCTTGTCTCACTTTACAGGGATCTAAACCAGAAGGATGCCTCAAATTCACAAGGTCTATCTCTCTAGTGCCACCAACTATCAAGGAGGTAAAAGCTCTCTACGTGGCTGGCCATTATAGAGATTATATAGCTTAGAGATTTTTAATTTTAATTTTTTTAGGTTTTGGGCTTAATTATAATTATTTTTCTTAAAACCTAAGTCATCATTAAATCATTTTATTGACTTGTAGTCTATAAAGCAATTAAATTCATTTTAATTGAATCAGCACAATGTATACTCTATTAATTAAAAGATGGGCTTTAGTAATTTAATTAAACACTTTAATTAAATTTCTTTGACCGAACTTATTTTAGTCGAGCTCAAATTTCATTGACGATTAAGCATCTTAATTATCCTCAAGTCATCGTGTTAATCATGCTTACAACACATTACAATTCTTTTTTAATGACTCACCGAGTTGATGAAAAATGCATTCACCAAATTGAGGATTGGTCATTTCTTTGTGATAAATGATTCACTCTTCACATATGTACCTTTCGTTCTCACTTTCTCTCATTGAGAAAGTGATAAATGCATTCACCAAATTGAAAAATTGATGACTGGTCCTTTCTCTGTGAAAGCTACAACTTTTGGCTTGCACCATTCATGCGCTAAAGCAGCAGTTGCTTTGCAAGAATTCCCAACCTTTCTTTTTAATTGAAGATTTTTCGAGAGACAATCTAATTTCATAATTAATTGTTAAATAAATAATTTCTGGTAAAGTGAAACATATCATTTGATAATATAAGATAAATACACATAATTCAACCAATTAAATTTTAATCAAATAGACCTGAAATAACCTTTTATTTAGTTCAGAATGGAAATTGTTTTGACATTCTCATAGTGATTCAATACATGGCTAGTGCACAGGCCAGCAAGGCAAAAATAATTGACTTAGAAGTCACAGAGCTAGGCATTCTACCATTGTCCTTTCGGAAAAAGAGTGCTTGGTACACAGGCAAGTTGATTGTAATCAACAACAAACAAAGGAGAATTTGCAACCCAAATATGTCCAAATCATTCCAGTGATCAGCATCCAGGATGACTTTCTTGATTGCCCCAATGCTGCTGAATAGATTCAACATTGCCAGTGTTGCTAAAATATCAAACATTAGTGAAGCAGCACCAAATTCTATTAGCTCTTTCTCATATCTTTTCGAGACTTCATCGTCGGCTACCTTCGTTGTAATGACAAAGGCTGATTTTGAATATCCTAATATCTTTAAGATGGTGTCAAAGAAGGCAAAGAAGTATGCAGTTGTTCTTTTGAACAACCACATCCTTTGTTCATTACACCAACCTTGGAACGTGCCTTCGGCCCATAGGAATTCTCCGAGGCTATATGCACGATGTGCAAAGGCAACATATGCAAAAGGGAGCACCCAGGGGTTTGATATCTGATCACCAAATATGCTTTTATAGTCAGTCACGTGCAAATTTACAAAACTGATTCTCTTATTACTTTTACTTAATCGTGATTTAATTTGTGACATTGTTTCCAAATATAAATAAAAGGAATTAGTAGTTAGAAGCTTCTTCATACCTTAGGAAACAATGATATGCCTTTGAGTAAGCAAAGGCATGGCACAACAACATAGTACAACGTAGCCAAGCAGTTTACAGCCCACGAGTTGTAAGGACAGTAAGCAAGTTGAAGTTTTAGAGGAATCTTTTTATGTCCATACACCAGAGTGCAGTATCGTGATAGAAAAATTTGTAAGTGACCTTCAGACCATCTCTTATGTTGTACCAGAGCCTGCAATAGTGTCGTTGGAGCAACTCCCAAGAAACCTTCTCTTTCAGGATTCAAGTAGATAGATTTCCAACCTCTACATTGTATACTCAATCCTGTAATGATGTCCTCCACTGGGCAGCCATATTTCAAACCCATCTACAAGAAAACACTTGCTACTATTATCTTATTGATGTTGTCTGTATAAGCCACGTGTCTATGTGTGCATACGTATCTGTGAAAGAGCACCACGCACCTCTTTTCCCCATAGTGTGTTTTGTTCAAAGCTACAGGTGGCAAGAACTTTGCATGTTTGTTCTAGGACGCTTGCACTTTCTTTAGTTTTTCTATTATTTAGGCTCTTCCAATCAACCTTAAAGTCTTTTTCGTATTTTTTTCCGCAAAGAGCGTCTCTCCTATGAAAGCATCCAGTGCCGATATAGCACGGCCCTCCGTTTGCGTCAAGTCCTGGAAGCTCGAACTTGATTGTCGATAGCCAAAGACAGACATATAAAAAAACTTGTCAGGATATATTCTTCCCTATCAAATCAATCACGACTTTCATTATATTATTTATTTCAAAAGTAAAACCTTTCTATTATAGTATTATGCCTTAATAGTCAAATACATCCTTTACGTTTACTATAAAATAAAATTAAATCTTCAACGTTTGCTTGCATCAAAATCAATCTTAAACATTTCAAAATAATTGAATTAAGAACATTTCCGTTAAATCCTTTAATTTTTGTTATCCCTGCACACATATGAACCATAATAAAACTTAACTGTGTTAGAGGAAATTAACTGAAATGTCCTTAATTCAATTATTTTGAAATGTTTAGGATTGATTTTGATGCAATTAAACGTTGAAGACTTAATTCCATTTTGTGGCAAACGTTGAGGACGTATTTGACTATTAAGCCTAGTATTATATACCTTTTCTGCTGTTCGAAATGAACTACCATAAATATCATTTTTTGTAAGATTATCGAAATTTTGAGGATACTGTATGTAGGCAATCTCATCTCCCTTCTCTTCATCCATTAAAAAACACAAAGAATCTCTGATGGATTCTGAATTGTTCGAATACATATCGCAGTCGACGTTAAGAATAATCGGACCATTGCTTATCCTTGATGATACTCTGATCTGTTTTTCACCAAAAAAATTATTCAAACATACAAATCAAATTATCCTTCTAGAAAGAAAAAACAATTAATAATATATATAAAGGTTTATATTTGATATACTACTTGTATATAAATCTTATATATTATCATTGAATTATATTACTGTAACTTATTAATTAATCAACATTAAATTTAAAAATATTTATTTTTAGAAACTTAATATTTCAAAATTTATGAATTAACGAGATAATATGTTATAATTCATTGACGGTATATATAATTTATACACGGACAATGCATGAAATATAAATCCTATATATAACGCTATACTTACAAGAGCATTCATAGCTCCCGCTTTGAAATTATGGTGATATTGGGGTCTTTTCTCTCGTGCTAAATAAACAAGAGTTGGCAGAGGCTTTCCTTCAATATCCACAGCATTGGGATCTCTCCCATCAATTAGGATCTACGAAAATAATTAAAACATTGTTAACTGAATTAAAGTCTTGTAATTATAAAGTCATTGAAGCTTTTTTCATTTTAGAGTTTATGAAATAAAATTACTTGAAGAATGGTTCGATGATCACGTTTGCTTGAAACAAAGTCCCATTCACCAAATCCTTTGTGTTGTTTCCGAATGACTTGGGGAACTCGGTTCAACTTTGTGGCGGTTTCAATCCTCATTGCCATGTCCTCATATAGTTTCTGCATAATTCAGAAAAAAAGAAAAAAAAATATCCACAGTTTTTACATCAAAATGCTAGAGTAAATAATTTATACTTAACAATATATAATAGAAACGATATATAATAGAGTAAATAATTCATACAAAAAAAAAAACAATATATAATAGAAACAGTGATAGTAAGCAAAATATCCGAGCAAAACTTCCAAAGGAGAAGTTTTGCTTGTCTTCTCCAAAAACATTGGAATCGCTGATTCAAATTTGGTAAAACTCATTATTAATGCCGATTCTCTCTATTTTTATTGATGTAAATTTTAATCTGTCTTCTGAGATTATGATAGAAAGAGACTCCAAAGTCCAAAGTAATTTTTTGATTAAACAAAGTATTTCATAATCCTTGAAAATATAACAATATTATAAATAAACTACAAAATTTACATTTGGATCTAAAAAGACAATCTCTTCCATTTATAATTTTTTACTATTTTCTATTAATAAATTTTTTAATTTTCAAAAATATAAAAAGAAAAAGACAATTCCCTCTTTGCCACCAAGATTTGGTTTTGATTTGGTTCTTTGCTATTGTTAGCCTCGGTTCTAGCGTTATATTTTTTTTTTTGTAAATCATAAGTGTTCTAATCTGTTTTAATGGTTTAAGATTAATCTTATTCGAAGTTTAATTACAGTTAAAGCTAAGGCTTAGTTATAGTTAAGACTGAAGTATTAATGATTTATTAAATTCAACCTAACAACCCTACCCGGCTTGTTGATTACAACAAGTAGGCTGCTATGGGCAGCCAACATCTTGGACAATCTGGTTGTACCATCACATATCGGGGAGGGTTGACCCATTCTCCATGGATGGGTTACTTCTACCGTTATACTTCTGAAATATTAATAATGTGACCCGTTGGATGGACGTTGAGGCAAGTTTTTGTGAGATTAATTATTATATTAATAGAATTGAATAGTTTAACAATGATATATGTTTGTGTGGAATTGTAAGGATTGTGTTGAGGTGAATGTAGTGAAAAAGAAAATAATCATTAAGAACATTATATTAAAATTTATATATATTATATTTATAAAATAATTAAAAACTAATAAAATAGTTCTAAATCAAAAAACATTTTTGTAATAAATTAAAAATTAATAAATTATTTTATATCAATTAATATTTTATTATTAAACATTTAAAAATATTTTACTATTTCAAAAACAAATATTTTTTAAAAATTAGTATAAATAAATAACTTCTAACAAAATAAATAAAAACCCTAATTTTTAAAAAAAATAAAATAGTTAAATTATCTTTTTACCAAGTATCCAATCGACTAATTAGACCCTCTTCCTCCAATCTCCTACTTTCTTTCCAATCAAATTTGAAATATATATAAATTAATTAATAGATTATGATAATAATTAAAATATTTGCTAACTCAATTTTATTTTTTATGTATTTTTAAATTATTAAATGAAGAATGATAAAATGTAAAAAAAAAATGAATGAATTAAATAATAAAAATAATTATTTATGAATTAGAATACAATAGTTTTTTGAATAAATAATATAATAATAATTTATTAAATAAATTTTTATTTTAAATAATTAAAAATAAATTAATATATATTATTCATTAATTATATATTTTTATTAATAACATTCAAATCAAATCTTGAGAGGGCTATGTAAATATATTTTTTATTCAAATAAAATTTCAAATGTCCCTCAAAAAAAGTTTCAAATAATTTATATTTTAAAATAAAAAATATTTAATCTTCGATCTCCATGTAGCGGGGCCCCAAACTAAGTCTGTGGTAGTTAGTGATGCATAATTTTTTTTAATTCTTTTTTTATAATCAGTTAATAGAAATTCTGAGGCCGTCCAACCTGGATGTCCCAATGCATCAATAAAACGACAAAATGAACAATGCATGATTGATGTAGGAAAGTCAGCTAATTAATTAAAATAACCTTAACAGAAAGCCACTCATTGGCCTTGACAAGGTCATCAACTGGTGCAGGTGCTGTCCTGAAGTAAGCCTCCGGTGATCTTGGTTCCACTTTGAACTTCTTGCAGAAGGGCAGCCATGTCTTCGAGAAAGTTGCAGCCTCTAACATGGCATAGAACGTTAAGTCTGATCCACCGTCGTCTGATAAATAGATGCATAACTTCTCGGGCGGGTAATCATAGGCCATCACTGATAGCACCGTGTTCACCACCATGCTTGGCGGCTCTAGTAATGGATCCGCCGTGCATACAAATATGTCTACGCCCGGTAACGCTTTCTCGAACCTATTATCAATCAATACATAAACATATATGATAAAATTACAGTCAGATATATATACGAAAAAGATGCATGATACCTTTGGGAGAGCCTGTCTTTGTAAGGAAAACGGTAAACAGAATTCCATCTGCAGACTGTGGTAAGAAACCAATAAAAACTGAACCATAGCTCAGACAGAAACAACCCAATCCAAGCCCATCTCTCAACTTTTCCTCCTTCTGCTGGGAAAAACCATATTCTGTAAATGAAAATGAAGCAGATACCCAGCAAGATTGAAGCTGCGAACAACCTGAAAAGAATCCGTCCCTTAACCTGCCTTGTTTCGAAGAGTGGAACATAATCATTTTTTCCCATTTCTTCCTTGACCTCTCAACTAAGACTAGATGGCGCTAAGATTCTGATGTCTGATGATTTCAATGAGCAAAGAGTGAATGAAAATGGAAAGAAACACAATCAGTTGAGATCTATGTATTTAAGTTAAACCTTATTAAATGCTCTTCTTATTGATGTAACATGGACTATTTTCCAATAAAAAAGGGTAGAAGCCGCCCAAATTGCTACTTTTTTTATTCTCAAATATATAGAAGTTTCGAATAATTTATGGTATTTTCTAAAGTTTATTACAATTTCATTGTCCGCTGTTATCGTCAATCAAAGTCTAAGGCCTAACTTCTAACGGTGCTGTTAGAAGAACTGTTTTATTCTATTCATTAACTTATATAAAACTGTACAAGAGAGTCTTATTTATATACAAAAGATTCTTATTAATTTGGAAAAGAATCAACTCATAATTACGTAATCTTAGATATTATTCTAATTTACAGAATTGTAATCTTTTTAGATTACATTTGACTACATAATCTAATATATCTAATATATATATTATATTACAAACTACATAACAAATTTGGTAAGCTGCTTACATAGACGTTTACGTGGACAGTCTCTTTAAATGACATGTAAGCAACATTAATTTTATGTCCACCTAAATCAAAAGGAATAATAAGTATTAACTTCTTTACTTTTTCATTTCCCTAAAATTTCTCTAATCCCTAGAATTTCTCAATTTTTTTTTAAAAAAAATATCTTAAAATAAATTTAAATACTATCTAATCCAAAAATATTTAAAAACATATAATTTTAATAATATCTAATTGGAAATTTAAATAAAATATTAATTGATATCTATTTATATTATAAACTAAATATTTTTAATTTATTTATTTTTAATTTATTTAAAGATATTTTATTGTCTAAACTTAAAAGTATAGAAATATGCCATCAACATCATGTATACTATTTAAATATTTAAAATTATTATTTTCTAAAAAAATTCTTATCTAATATACATATTAAATTACAAGGTACATAACAAATTTGGTAAGATGCCTACACATATGCTTACATTGATATTCTATTTGAATGGCATGTAAGTATCATTAATTTCATGTCTACCTAAGTCAAAAAGAATAATAAGTATTTTTTTATGAAAGAATAATAAGTATTAATTTTTCTACTTTTCCACTTTCCTAAAATTTATTTAATTCCTATAATTTTTGAATATTTTAAAAAAAGAATATATTAAATTAATTCTAAATATTATCTAATCCAAAAAAATTTAAAAACAAACATAATTTTAATATTATCTATTTGAAAATTTCTATAAAATATTAATTGATATCTATTAATATTATAAAATAAATAATTTTAATTTTAATTTATTTAAAAAATATTTTACTATCTAAATTGAAAAGTATAAAACTAAGTCATTAATATCATGTATATTATTTAAATATTTAAAATTGTTATTTTTCTAAACAAATAAAATTTATGCGTAAAACATATAAATTTATAAATATATATGTTACATACATATTTAAATAAATAAAATTAATTCGTTCATTATACAAGTTATTATGCTTTCATATATAAGTATAAATATTTTTATGTTATAATTATATTTATTTATAAAAGAATGCATATTTATATTATATGTATGTAAAAGAGCATATTTATAATAATGATTATTTAGGTTAATAATTATAATAAGCCTAAAAATGTTACTATAACACTTGAAATTGTTAAAATATACTTTTAAATTCTATTTTAACATTTTGTGATGTGCTCAATAATATTATATATGAAATGTTTTTATTTTTTATTCTTCTTAATTTTTGTTTATTTTATGTTTTGAATTTTATAATTTTTAATTAAATATTTAATTCTTTTATAATTAGATATATTGATTATATTAGACATATTTTATCTATACTTTAAACAAATAAACTAAATAACATTATTTTATATATATTTATAAATTTAAATAATTACAACTAATTCGTGCATCGCACGAGTAAAAACTAGTTACATAATATTACCTACTCAAAAAAAAAATTACATAATATTACATATCATTAAAGGTCAACTATAATAAAAAGTCGATGATATTCAATATTATGTAATTAAGGGTTAATGATATTCTAACGTCTCCCTTAAACTCAAGTAGGCAAAGAGTTTGCCAACTTGAGTTTGCAATGCAAGTCATCAAACTACCCTTGTGGATGGGCTTTGGTGAAGACGTTAGCTATTTGATCAATAAAAGGTACCGAAGTGAGATGAAGGGTGCCACTGATAAGATGATGGTGAATGAAGTGACAATCAGTTTCCATGTGTTTAGTGCACTCATGAAAAACATCATTGTGGGCAATTTGGATGGCACTTTGATTATTACAAAAGACGTTTGTTGCATTGGATTGAGAGACTCCCATATCCTTCAACAGTCATCGCAGCCAAAGAAGTTCAAAAGTAGTATCATCAAGTGCTCTATACTCTGCTTTTGTGCTCAAACGAGAAACTACTATTTGCTTCTTACTGTACCAAGAGATCAGAGAATCTCTAAGAAAGAAACAATAACCAATGGTGGACGTCTATCCATGGGATCACATGCCTAGTCAGCATCAAAATATGCATGTAACATAAGTGAAGACTGAGCAAAGAAATGAAGACCATGAAACAATGTACTTTTGATATATCAAAGAATACGAAGCACAGTAGCAAAGTGAGTAGTGCAAGGAGCAGCCATGAATTGACTAACAATATGAATGGCATATGCGATGTCTGGTCAAGTGGTAGTTAAATAGATAAAACTCCCAACCAATTGCTTATAAAGAGTAGGATCATCTAAAATGGTTCCTTCTGTGGGAGAAAGTTTGACATTGGCCTCAAGTGGAGTGTTAGAGGTTTTATTATCTGTCAAGCAAGCACAAGACAAAAGATTAGTAGCCTATTTACCCTAAGACAAATAATAGCCTGTACTGCTAGAAAAGACTTCCAACCTAAGAAAATAACTCAAATGTCCAAGATCTTTCACTTCGAATTGTGTACTGAGAAACTGTTTCAATTCTATAATACCTTGCAAATCATCTCCAGTAATGATCATATCATCCATATATAATAACAAAAAAGTATTCCCCTTTTAGATTTTCGAATAAAAAGAGCATTATCATAAGAGCTAGAAGAGAACCCAGACAGACTAATGGTGGAGTTGAATTTAGCAAATCATGCTCGAACGCCCTGCTTAAGTCCATACAAGGCTTTTCGAAGACGGCAAATCTTACCAAGTGGATGATTATATCCAAGTGGGAGTTTCATATAGACTTCTTCGGAAAGATCCCCATTCAAAAAGGCATTCTTCACATCCATCTGAAAAAGTTGTCACTTTTTAACAATTACAACATCCATAAGACTGCAAATGAAGGTGAGACAAGCCACTAGAGCAAAATTCTCTTCATAATCAATGCCATAATCTTGAGTAAAGCCCATTGCCACTAACCGAGCTTTATAGCACTCTACTGATCCATCGGCATAGGTTTTAATTTTGTAAACCCATTTGCATCCCATAGCAGTGTTGCCAATCAGTAAGTAAACCAAGTTCCAAGTACGTGTCTTTGTGTGATAACCGTAAATTTTCCATTTATGGGAAATTATTAATATTGGAAACTTAGTGAAATGAATAAATAAATATAATATGAGATCAGAATATTGTGGAATATTTCGAGAATTGAGGAAGTGACGGATTGGGAAATTTCGAATGAAGGAAATTAAGTTGGAAATAAAATAAGGAAAGTAAGGAAATTTAATTTGGATATATGGAAATCCAAATTAAATAAGAAAATGAGGAAGAAAATATATATATTGTAAATACAATATATATAGTATTATCTCATTTATATCAAAATATATAAATGTAATTTAAGTTAAAAAGTATGTAGATATATATATTAAATATATATGTGTTGACATATAATATATATATATATATATCTATATGATATTATATAGTAGAATACTATATAATATAATATTAATATTATATTTATAAAATAGTTATAAATATAATATAAGATAAAAAAAGAAACAGAAACAGAAACAAAACAGAGGAGGAATCAAGACAACCCCGACCCCTTCCCAGACAGTTGACCGACCACCGTCGGCGGCGAGAAAGAAAGAGAGGAGAGGAGAGACGCCGTCGCCGGCCAAAGAGGAAAGGAAGAAAGCTGCTGGCGGGGAAAGAAAGGAAGAAAACAGAAGTGGAAACCGACGGAAAGCCGAGAGAAAAAAAAAAGGAACGGACGGCGCCGGCCAAATCGGTGGCCACCACTGCCACCGAAGCTTCGTCGGAGGAAGAGGAAGACGTGGGAGGCCACGGTTGAGGCGGGGAACGGCGGAGGAAGTCCGACGGAGGAGGAGAAGAAACCGAGGCAAAACCGAGTAGATCCGTCGCCGTGCTGTCGATTCGTGACGAACGGAGGCCAGATCCGGCTTCACCGTGGTGCCGGCCAGCTGCGGAGCCCCTGAGCCGCCCGAGAACCGGCCGTCGGCGAGGAACCGGCGAGGAAGAAGGCTAGACCGGTCTGACGGGAAAGGAAGAGGAAAAAGGAAAAGAAAAAGAAAAGAAAAAGGAAAAAAGAAAAAGAAAAAGAAAAAGAAAAAGAAAAAGAAAAGAAAGAGAAAAGAAAGAAAAGAGGAAAAGAAGAGAGAGAAAAAGGAGAATTTCGGGAATTTGGAGAATTCCCAAGAATTCGGGAACTACGGGAAATCCCGAGAATTACGGGAATCGGTAAGAAATCCCGAAAAGTATTAAATTATTTAAATAAATTATTTATTTAAATAATTATGGAAAAATTCTAAAATTTAGAATTTAATTTCCAGAAAATTCCCTCGATGACCGAGCCGATGGAATCGGGCGAGGTGAACACGGGCGCGACCTTCGAGAGGCAGTCGCCGACCCGAAACAGGTAAGGGAGACATGTGCCGCCTATAAGGATATTCGGTCACATGTTTTAAATTATGCATTTAATTTATAAATGCAATTTATAATGATTGGTTTGAAATTTGTGGTGATTTATTGGTTTAAAATTGTGGTGAAGTACTGGTTGAGAAAATATAAACTGTATTTTCCGTGCAGGAGGCTAGACAATCGGTAGCCGATATACTGCCGAAAATTTATCGAAAATTACCAAAAATCACCGAAAACCATAATAAACGATTTGATTTCATGTGAAACGATTTTCAGGTACGAAAATCGAGAAATCAAGTAAATTTCATAAAACATGAATATAATGATATTTGATTTTAAAATATTCATGTTTTCGAGAATGGTGGAAAAGAAATCACTGAAAATTTACCCAGTAGGTGATATTTCACGTGAAAAGAGATAAAAATGAAAAAGAGATTGAAGTGAATATTTTTATAAATATTCTTAAATATTCACTTGATGTTATATAAAACCTTTATGGTTTTAATGATGGAAATAATTAAGTAAATAAATTCCATAAAGGTTAAGAAATGATGAAAAATTCTGATTTTGAGACTAGAGGTCTCTACACGTGTTTTAGAAGAAAACATGGTGACGGAATTATTGAAATTGGAAAATAAATATTTTACTTTTCCATAAATTACAAAAATATTTGAATTGAATTCCGATGATTTTAAAAACCATGTTTTCGATGGATAGCACTGAAAGGCGTGCATACATGGGCTACGGTGAAAAAGACATTGTCATGAGATTTGTTTTACAGTGTGACTATTTTATAATTGTTTTCACCGTATGAGAAATATGATTTATACCTTTATGAAACATTTTGAGAAATGTGATTTAAATTATAAATTTCATAAAGGTGATGATTTATACATGTGAGCCTTATGGATAATTGTGAAATGTTTTTACACTACTGTGTTTAAAATCCATAAAGGTTATGGTACGATTTACACTGTTTTGAGACTTTAGGCCCTGAGTTCATGTAGTATTATTTAAATAATTGCGTGACCCTCCTGGGGCGGTGGCTCAGGTCAATGGACCAACGGGTGCACCTCAGAGCGTCACAAGGCTGATGAACTCGCCAAGTCATCAGCGGTCTCGAGGTCACTTGGCAAGTGGACCCGAGGACCACCTATAGATTATGGCCATAGATCTAGCCGAGATAGCCGTGAGGGGCGATGACCTACGGGTGCACCCCAAAAGCGGATGACTTGTATTCCTGGGGGAACGATGAGAGCATGATTTTCGTGTAGGGTGATGCCTAGTCTCACACACTGATTACTGTTTACTAAAAGGATTTACGGAATCCTATTTACTGTACTGTACTGTTTACTGTACTGATCACTAGTTACTGTTTACTGATGAAAAATCGTACCAAAATACTGTGTTTACAGAACTGTATTGTACACTGAAATGGTAGCCACTGATTACTGTTTTACTGAACTTAAGGCTACCATATACTGTTTACTGAATTGCTAGCTACTGTTTACTGTTACTGACTGAACCGTATCGAGATACTGTTTTACTGAATACCGAATATACTGTTTTACTGAACTGTACGATACGGTTATTGATTTGAAAAGAGAAATAAATGTTTATTCTAAAAGAATAACATAAGAATTATTTCTAAGACAGAAATAATCGAAGAAGTGTTTATCCAATGATTGGATATTCACAAATCACTGTACTGAAGAGAAGAGAAGTAAACCACTGTTTTACTATTGAACTGTCACGTGTTTTAAAGGATAGTGAAGTGAAAAGAAATAAGTGGTTTACTCTGTGAAAAATAAGAATCATATCGTTTTAAGAAAAATGGATTTAGTACTCTCTACAGTTGCTTCTAGGTTCCGGAACAAGTATGGTATTCTAAAATACCAACCTTACTCTATCTGGATCCTTAGCCGACTGTAGTATCCTTCCTACATGTGAGCCTAGAGCCAGCTAGGAAGATTTTAAAGAGAATGAAAAATATTTTCAGCATATAGATAGCTGAATATCAAGTGTGACATATAACTCTCTTACTGAGCCGTGGTTTGCTCACTCCCCAATATTAACATCTCAGGTTTTGATGATTGTGAGATCAGTTGATTGTGGATCACGGCTGCACATAATGGACGATGTGACAGACCGACTGATTTATATGAGGTACGATCATTTATTTTCTGTATTTAGACATGTCTACAGTACTACTTATCTAATTAATTAAGATAGGGGATGTGTATAATATAAACAATGTTATGTAAAATTGTTTAATAGTTAGTACAAGTGAAGTATCACAGACAGCCCAACCGGATAAATTGTGTAAAATAAGGTGAAAAATGTGGTAACGGGTCGTTACACTTTGCTAAGGCTTGCAACTCTTCTTGTATAGCTTGCTGCCAATGAGGATTAGTACTAGCTTCCTTACAAAAAGAAGGTTTATGCAAAGAAACAATACCAGAGTAATAATGGTAATCACGTAGATAAGATGGTGGTTGACATACTCTAGTGGTTTTAGTATTTGGTGATGAAGAAGAGCTGGGTAAAGACTCAAAATCTAAAGGAAAGCTCGGTGAAGACTCAAAATCTACAGACGAGCTAGATGCTTTAGATCCAGCTAAAGTGTGATAATTTGTTTGCCCTACATTCAAAAGGTTAGGGGAAGGTGGAGGGGTCTCATTGTTATTGTTAAAAGAAGATGTGTCAAGAAACAAATCAACAGATAGACTGGTGAAGAAAGGTGAGTTGTTTTCAGACAATTGAAACTCAAAAAAAGTAGAAAACATTTTATGTTCCTAAAAAGTAACATGTCAAGAAATATGAAGACATTTAGACATAGGATCCGATCAATACCATAACTCAAAAAACAACATAACTTAGAATGAGGTTGTAGTTTTGATCATTCATATGGTTGTAGAAAAACAAAACAAGCATATCCAAAGACATGAAGAAGATTGTAATTAGGGATTTTACCATACAAGCGTTCGTAAGGATTTTGGTTACCAATCATTATAAAAGGAATACGATTGATGGTATAGACAACGGAAAGAGCCGCTTCTTCCCAAAATCATTCAGGACATGAGGCAAAAATCAAAAGAGTGCAGACAGTGTCTAGGATGTTTTTATGTTTGCGTTCTGCATGACCGTTTTGCTAAGAGGTACCAAGATAGGATTTATGAAAAATAGTACCATGTTGGGAGAGAAGAGTAAGAAGTTTAACATCTTTATGCTCCATAGCATTATCTATTCGAAGAGTTTTAATGATACAAGAAAACAGAGTTTTCATAAGATTAGCAAAACTTGCATAAATTTCAGGCAATTGAGAACGACTTTTCATGAAATATATCGAAGTGAATCAAGAATAATCATCTATAAAAAT
This sequence comes from Heritiera littoralis, assembly GCA_031772115.1. Taxonomy (NCBI): domain Eukaryota; kingdom Viridiplantae; phylum Streptophyta; class Magnoliopsida; order Malvales; family Malvaceae; genus Heritiera; species Heritiera littoralis. The sequence continues at coordinate 1,507,663 of JAPDPK010000114.1, forward strand.
CACAAAATAAATAGCACCTCCGATAGAAGCTATGTGAGAAGGTCCCCAAATATCAGTATGCATAAGGTCAAAAATAGCAGAAGAAATAGAATTGCTATTATTAAAAGGTAAATCATGAAATTTGCAAAGTTCACAAGAAGCACAATCAAAATTTTTATATTTAATGTTCCTTAAAAGACCACTAGAACATAAAGACTTTAATTTAGATGATGAAATATGACCAAGGCGAGAATGCCAAGTAGAATAGGACACAGAAGCAACACACTTTGACACATTAGGTGGCATAGATGTAGTTTTTAAAGGTAGTTGAAGAGACATCAATTCAAACAGATATCAACTTTACTCTCGATCCCAAATATCATCCTCGTTTGCGAATCCTGCGCATAACAGCCATGATAAGAAAAGTGTACATCCAGGCCAAGATCACATAATTGTCCAATAGAAGTAAGATTTAGTGAGAGTTTGGGAACAAGAAAAGCGTCAGATAAAGACAATGTGAAAGTGGAAATATCACCAATGTAACTAGCAAACAAACATGAGTTATTAGCGGTATGAATAACAAGAGAGTAAGACACAATATTTTTAGTTTCAAAAAGATGAGAATCAATAGTCATATGATTACAACATGTAGAGTTAAAATACCAAGATGAGGATATACTTAGGGTGATAGATAAAACGAAGGAAGTAGATGTACCGGTGATAGATTGAGCTAAAGCTTGTTTTAGAGTGTCATAATGTATTAAGTTTCGAAAAACCTAATAACTAGACACAAATCTATGGAGGTGCCACCAACCATTCTACCTAGGTGTGATTGGTCACCTATTCAAACTAAAGATAAGGCTTTTTATACGTTCAAAGAATCTTAGGGTTCGAGAGTACGACACCTTATTCAAACTAAGGATAAGCCGACACATTCACCCTTAACTCAATCAACACCTTCACCCTTAGATCCTGCCTCCCCTCCTCACCAGACAAGCCTTTATCTAAAGCCATAGCCAGATCTAAAGCCGGCAAACCCCTCATCCCTTAAAGACAGATCCGACACTGATGAACCCATTATCTGTCAAATCCGATACCAACGAACCTTAGGTTCTCAAATCCGATGATGCAATCACGCACAGTCGCCTCTCCTCCCTCATGAATGTAGCAAGTAGTCCATTCTTCGGCCACTCTCCTTCAGTCATGCACGCACCCCTCGTGACCCTCGTTGCCGTTGGTAAGATTTTTTTATTAACACAGTGAGTTAGTGAGACATACATGCCTGATTTTTTTTATGTTGGGACTTGTTAATTTTCTTTATAAATGACATTTCTTTGCTAAGGAAAAAAAGTTCCCATGATGATACGTTAGATGTGCCCGAGTCAAGTGGTTTTGTTGTTATTTCATTATTGGTTGTAAGGAGTTTCATTATTGTTTTATGTTTGTATTCTGTGGCTTTGAGTGTAAGGAGTTCCTTTGTAGCAAGCTCGTTTTGGATTTCAGGGCTCCTTGGAATGGCTTTCTCTGATGAGTCTACTTGATGGGTTGTGATTTGGGCATGCTTCTTTGAATGTTGATCGATTATTAGAGGTTTTCTACTATTAAGGAAGTTCGTTCTGTAAGTTTGCAGCTGCTGCCAAGTGTTTGTGAATTTTTCTCAACAGGTGGTGGTTGTATTGTGTTGGCTACTTGACTAGTTTTCTATCTTTTTGGGCTTTTGGCTTGGTTGATGGACCTAGGTCTGAGTAATAAAGCCTGCTGTTTCATTGAAATTTGATTGGCCCATAGATTGTGGTGTTTACAAGTTGCCTTGTAATATGTTATGTCAAAGCAAGTTGGGTCATTTTGTTATTTGTATTTCCATCCTATTATCCTGGTAGTTTAATTGATTCTTTCCTTTTGTAATATTTAGTTTGTTTTATAGTTTTATTTATTTGCTTGACATGTAAAAACATTTTATATTTTTATTATACTTAACTGATAAAATTATTATATATATACATAAATAAATTTGAGCTCAAGCTCGAGCTTGAGCTTGAGCTTGAGTTTGAACGTAAGACTCAAGCTCGAGTTCTAGTATAAAAATGAGCTGAAATAAAAAACTTAAATAAGCCTAATTGAATGAGCTCGAGTAGCTCGATTTCAATCTCAAGCTGAGCTCGAGCTTAAAAATTAATGTTCAACTGAGCTCAAGCCGAGTATCAAGCATTGAGTTTCTGAGTCGAGCTCGAGCACTTTACTATATCGGCTCGACTCAGCTCAATTACACCCCATCTATATAGAGTATCAAGGTCTACTTGACTAAGAAGCTCATTTAAGGTAAAGGAGTTACTAGAAGACAAATTCTCAATGGTAGCAGCAGTTATGTTGTAAGCAGAAGCCTTACCAGACTTAAACTTGGTTTGATTATACTGTCTAGTTCCTTGCTTGGAATGCAAGTTGAAGTAGTCAGAGATGACTTGTCCTGGTTTGTGGCAGTACTTACAAGTCACCTTTCGTGTGATGGGAAAGAAGCAAGAGTAGTTAGAACAGTATCAGTAGACAGTATAGATTGACTAGACTTCAAGGTAGCAATATGAGCCTCTTCAGCACATAACTCTGTAACCACTGTGTCAAGATAGAGGAAAATATCCCAATGTAGTGAGAATATTTGACTGACTCAAAATCATCATTTAAGGCCATGGTAAACTGATAAACTCGAAATTTTTCTCTATCTTTTGCATAAAGCAGAGCATCACAAACATCATGCCATTTGGGTTCAAACAAAGATAATTGGTCCCATAGAGCAATCATCTTAGATAAAAATTCATTAATAGACTGACCTGGTTTTTGATGCATACAGCTAAGATTACCATAAAGTTGAAATCAATGAATGGCATTAATAGTGGAGTTCCATTTAGCAAACAAATCCCAAACGTCTTTTGTGGTCTCGAGACACCCAAATTGAACTTTGATGGATGGAATACAAGTATTACAGTACCAAGTAATAATTTGATAATTATTATTGTCCCATTCTTCAAACTTCTCAGCATATTTGGATGTCTCTTAATCTTTGCCTTTGATTGGTTTGGTCTCATCACCATTGACACAGTGCCATAATTTTCGACTTTTAAGGAAACCAGATATCTCTTAGACCCAAATAACATAGTTTGTACCATTAATGATGGTACTGATGGGCATTGAAATATCTATTTTCTCTATACAAGAAAAAAATCTTTGGTTAAAGGAAAATCCTTTTCTAATGGTGCAACGGATGAAAAAAGAATAAACAGAATATAGAACCAAAAAAACAATGGGAACCAAAGATAAAGAAGAAGAAAAGAAAAATGGACCAACAAGGATTATAAACGAAAAAAGAATCTAAATTTAGAGAACTTAAGCTCTGATATCATATTAGAAGAACAGTTTTCTTCTATTTATTGACTTGCATAAAACTGTACAAGGGAGTCCTATTTATATACAAAAAATTCTCACCAATTTGGAAAATAATCAATTCATAATTATGCAATCCTAGAAATTATTCTAATTTATAGAATCGTAATCTCTCAAATTACGTTTAACTACATAATTACAAAATATTACATTTTATTAAAGGTCAACTACAATCAAAGGTCAATGATATTCTAATATTCTCTAAGGGGTCAACAATATTCTAATAGATGCATTGGGTTCCAGTTTGGTCAAACGCCCCATGTCTTGTTGTTTGGATGAACACGGTACAATTTAAACGGTGCAGCTAGTACAATTTCTTTGCTTTTGTAAGGCTAAATTTGCGAAGGATTTAGCTTTAGGTATGTTAATATTTCTGTTTTAAATCAAATTAAATTTAATTCGTTTAATGGATTGGATCAACTATAGAAAATTATTTGATCAACTATAGAAAATATTTTTAATAAAACGATTAATTAACTGAATTAACTAAATTTTGACTGAAATATAAAAAATTCAAATGTAAAATTAAAAATTTATGAAATCTAAAAATATATTTAATATTTAAAATTTAGATGATCTTTTAAGTTTAATATTGTTGTCAGAATCTTTAATTAATATTTTGGACTTTGAATATTTTGTTAGATGATACTCTTTAGTTTGTTCCAGATTTGCGAAGTTAAATTTAAAAAACTAAGGCTTGGCTAGCTATTGTTATTCTTCTTTGAAAATATTAAGTTCAAGAATCGATTCTCTTTCTTTTCTTGTTCCTACCTATAAACCAAAAAAAATATGAAAATTTAAAAATTAAAAAAATAATCTAACTTAAATGTATTTTATTATTTTGGTTAACGAAACAATAATAAACTAATTCAATTATATTTGATTTTAGCCAATTCATTTTGAAATTAACTACATTGATCGAATAAACACCCTTATACAAATGTCGTTTATATGTGTTTGCTGCAATATGAAATAATTATGCGAATAATTTTTACATATAAATTATGGATTTGACTGTTGAGATATATTTTTATAAGATATTAGTCTATTTTATGTTGTTTTTTAGCAATAAAAAGTATAAGGAAAATTTTGGTTCCGTTTATTTTTTAAGAGCATTTTTATATTAGAAATTTTGTAAATTAATTTTAATATATCGTGGCATCCTACATGGTAGATGGATAAAAGATTAATATTGATTAAAGGCTCATTTATCCTACTATATTTGATGTTACAATTGAAAACCAATCTAGGATATATATATATATATATATATATATATATATATATATATATATATACACACACACACACACACACGAAACTCCATATATATATATATAGATCTATAAATTAAAATGTTAAAAAAGTGACAATTTAATTTACTATAATTTTAATTATACATCTTTATTGACATTCTCATAGCGATTCAATACATAGCTAATGTAAAGGCCAACAAGGCAAAACAAACTGACTTGCAAGTGACAGAACTAGGCAATCTGCCATTGTCCCGTCGAAAAAAGAGTGCTTGGTATACAGGCCAGTTGATTGTAACCAAAAGCAAACAAAGGAGAATTTGTAATCCAAATTTGTCCAAAACCATAGAGTGATCAGCATCCAAGATGACTTTCTTTATTGCCCTAACGCTGCTAAACAGATTCAACATTGCAAGGGTTGCTAAAATATCGAACATTGGTGAGGTAGCACCAAACTCTATCAGCTCTTGCTCATATCTTTTCGTCACATCTTCGTCCGCTACCTTCACTGTGATGACAAAGGCTTCTTTTGCATATCCTAATAGCTTCGAGATGGTGTTAAAGAAGGCAAAGAAGTAGGAGGTTGTTCTTGAGAACAACCACATCCTTTGATTATTCCACCAACCTCGAAATGTGCCTCCACACCATAGGAATTCTACAAGGCTATATGCACGGTGTGCAAAGACAACATATGCAAATGGGAAAATCCACGGATTTGTTGCCTGATTGCCAAATACAGTTTTATAATCAGTCATGTGCAAATTTACAAACATCATTTCTTTTATTACTTCTACTTGATTGTGGTTTAATTTGTGACATTATTTACAAATATATAGCAAGGAATTAGTTAGCTAGGAGCTTCATACCTTAGGAAACAATGCGATGTCTTTTAGCAGGCAAAGGCACGGAACAACTACGTAGTACAACGTAGCCAAGCAATTAGCAGCCCACAAGTGGTAAACACAGTAAGCAAGTTGAAGTTTTAGAGGAATCTTTCTATGTCCATACAACAGGGAACAATATTTTGATAGAAATATCTGTAAGAGACCTTCAGACCATCTCTTGAGTTGTACCAGAGTCTGCAATAATGTTGTTGGAGCAACTCCTAAGAAGGCTTCCCTTTCAGAAATTAAGTAAATAGATTTCCAACCTCTATACTGTATGCTCAATCCTGTAAAGTTAGTCTCTGCAGAAGAGCCATATTTCAAACCCATCTGCCAGCAAAAACTTATTATTATTGAAAAATGTTGTAACTTTTTGTCTGTCTATTGCGTATGAAAGAGCATTGCGCACCTCTTTTCCCCAGAGTGTGCTTTGTTCAAAGGTACAGCTTGCAAGAACTTTGCATGTTTGTTCTAGGAGGCTTGCACTTTCTTTAGTCTTCCTATTATTTAGGCTCTTCCAATCAACCTTACAATCATTGTCATATTTCTTCCCGCAAAGAGCCTCTCTCCTGTGAAAGCATCCAGTACCGATATACATTGGCCCTCCGTTTGCGTCAAGTCCTGGAAACTCCAACTTCATTGTTGAAAGCCAAAGACAGACATATCGAAGGAAAAATAAAAAAACTCATCAAGCTGTAATCTTCCCTATTCTTATTAGATCAATCACGACTTTCATGATATTAATTTGAGATTTGGAATAAATCCTTTCTATTATTCTTAATTACCTTCAGTATCACTCGGTATGAACTACCGTAAATTTCATTTTTGGTGATATTATCAAAATTCTGAGGATGCTGTACATAGGCAATCTCATCTCCCTTCCCTTCATCCATAAAAAAACACAAAGAATCTCTGATTGACTCTGAATTGTTTGAATACATATCACAATCTACATTGAGAATAATGGGACCATTGCTTATCTTTGATGATATCCTGATCTGTTTTTCACAACATAAAAATTATTCAATAGCATATATACAAATCAAATTATGTTCTAAAAAAACAATTAGTCATATATAATGTTATACTTACAAGAGCATTCATGGCACCAGCTTTGAAATGGTGGTGATATTGTGGTCTTTTCTCTCGAGCCAAATACACAAGAGTTGGCAAAGTTTTCCCTTCAATATCCACAGCATCGGGGTCTCTCCCATCAATTAGGATCTAAATACAAATTACATTAAAACACCATAAACTAAGGTCAATTATTTGAAACTTAACTAATTAATTTGGAGTTTATATATGAAATAAAATTACTTGAAGAATGGCTTGGTGGTCACGTTTGCTTGAAACAAAGTCCCATTCACGAAATCCTTTGTGTTGTTTACGAATGTCTTCAGGAATTCGATTTAACCTCGTTGTAGTTTCAATCCTCATCTTCATGTCCTTGTATAGTTTCTGGATAATTAAGAAACAATCCACCTCTTACATCTAAATGCTAGAAGTAAATAAATATATATACTTAAAAAAACTGCAACAGCCAAAGTAGCGATGCCTATACGTTGGATGAGAAGAATGACTTAATAGCCAAATGTACTTTCAATCTTTTTCATAAAACTGAATTAAGCTCTAAATATTTTATCGCATGAAAATCAATTCATAAACTGTTATTTTACTATAAATAAATATTCACTCTTTCAAAATCATAGAATTATGTCCAAATCTGTTAAATGACATTAACTGCCGTTAAAACATCTTATGTGGAAGCTGATGTGAATAACTTAATTGGTTGCCATGTGGCATACTACATGTGCAATATTAGTAGAAGTTAATGTCATTTAATAAATTTAAACTTAATTGCATGATTTTGAATGGTTGAAAGTTCATTTAAAGTAAAATAAAAATTTATGAACTGATTTACACACAATAAAAGTTGAGAGTTTATATCAATTTTGTGCAAAAGGTTGAAAGTATGTTTGGCTATTACGGCAAAAAAAAGTGCATACGAGAATTAAATAGCTTTCAATAAATTCAGCTCACTTGTTTGAATTATCATTTTTTTGTATTTCTTTATATATGATTTTATTGTTAAAAATTAAATATAATAGTTTGGTCATTAATTTCGCTAAAAGTTTTAAGACAAATCTATCATCAAATTTAACATGGTTTACAGTATCCAAAATCGTAAGTTTCAATCTTGAAAAATATATATTTGAAATTTCTTCACCTAATGTCTTGTAGTCTATTGGATTATGTAATGTTTTCAAATAAATTAAAAATGTATAATATTAAATATATATGCACACACATGCGCGCAAATAAAATAAAGTATTCTCAATTGATGTGATATGGTTAAAGATATAAATGAGATATGTACCCTTTTTTTCTAATGATAAGTAAACCTGATCATGGGCCAGGATAAGCTAGATTCGGACCCGACTCAAGCCACATAATAGTGCTTTACGTGTAATTCCAGTCTGACTTGTAAATTCGAGCTTAGTTTTTAGTCCAAGCTTGTTTTTAATTTTGTTATAAGAGTCTGGTCCAGCCTAGTCGAATATTATTTTATTTATTTTTTTGTATTTTATTTTTTGTTTATTTATTATTTATTCTTTTATTCTTTTTAAAATTTAATTTGATTTGTTAAATTTTACCTGTTAATTTTTATATTAAATATAAATTATCATGTTTATTAATCAATAATATTTTATATACTTATAATTATATTATACTTAATAAATATAATTTTAAAAAAACTTAATTAATAATTATTTTTAGGTCGGGCCTAGCTCGAGCTTTAAAATGCCAAGCTCGAGCCCCTCTTGATTTTTTTATCAAGCCTAAAAAATTTGTCTAAGTCTAATAAATGCATCTGATTTTTTTATTTAAATCTAATCAAACATTAGCCAGACCTTCGGGTTTTGATGGATAATCTGACCTTAGGTTTAATGATAAGTTAGATGAGACAATAAAATTGCACAAAATGGAGAAAGGCATACAATTACCTTGATTGAAAGCCAATCTTGGACCATGACAGGATCATTAACTGGTTCCGAAGCTGTCCTAAAGTAAGCCTCCGGTGATCTTGGATCCACTTTGAACATCTTGCAAAAGGGCAGCCATTTCTTTGAGAAATTGGCAGCCTCTAACATGGCATAGAACGTTAAATCTGATCCTCCGTCGTCCGATAAATAGATGCTTAACTTCTCAGGTGGATAATCATAGGCCATCACTGATAAAACCGTGCTCACCACCATGCTTGGCGGCTCTAATAATGGATCCGCCGTGCATATAAATATGTCTACGCCCGGTAACGCTTTCTCGAACCTATTATCAATCAATATATAAACAACATATATGATAATATCACAGTAAGATACATGTACGTAAGAGATGCATGATACCTTCGGGAGAGCCTGTCCTTGTAAGGAAAACGGTAAACACAGTTCCATCTGCTAGCTGCGGTGAGAAACCAGTAAAAACTGAACCATATCTCAGACAGAAACAACCCAATCCAAGCCCATCTATCAACTTTTCCTCCCTCTGCTGGGAAAAACCTTATTCTGTAAATGAAAATGAAACAGACACCCACCAAGATTGAAGCTGCAAACAACCTGAACGGGATCCTTCCTCTAGCTGTTCTTGTTTCGAAGAGTGGAACATAATCATTTTTTGCCATTTCTCCCCTCTGTGAACCAGTACTGTGGGTGGCGATAAGATTATCAATGAGAAGACAGCATAGAAATGGAAAAAAACCCAACCAGTTATTGTCGGCTATGATTAACGGGAGATTCACAGCCTCCTTGTCTTTTTCTGATAGTTGGAGGGCATAGAATATTATTTAAATTTGAATTCAGAAATGACAGTATGTCACAAATTTTTCATCGGTGGATAATGTATTCACTCGTACCTTTTTTATTAAATGCATACATTTTGTCTTATTTTTTTTTGTTGTAATACATTTTATCTTAATGTCACATAGAACATTTAAAACAAATTTTTTTATATCTTTTCACTTTTTTTTAATTAATTACTCATTATTTCTCATGTTTTAAATAAATATTTTTAAAATTAATTTTTAATAATTTAAATATCTCTTTAACAATTTTTTCACTTTATCTAGATATTTAATCTATCTAGATATTTAATCTACGTATGGAAGAGATTTCTTAATTTTGTCATTTTCTCAATTTTAATATCATATTTAATTTTTTATTTTAAATTTCATTAAAGTGTCTCAAACTTATTAAAAGGTTTAAAAAATTCATAATACCAAGAGACACGATCTAATTTTGCAAATAAAAAAAGAAAAAGATAGGTAGAGGCCGACAAAGATGATAACTCTTTTTTGCTGGTACATATGAGCAGCTGCCTTTGGATTTATCCTGATTTATTAGCATCATCTTTTAAAATTTGTCATATGCATGTACAAGAATATATGTTGTTCATAAATTTGTCCCAACCGGTGTTCATATCAGATTTGTCAAGGCCATAATAAATTAATGAATTTTCTAGACAAAGCCATGTGCTACGATAGTAGTCGCTTTCTAGTGAGCAGTAAACGTCACGGAAATTCAGTATTATTGTTGCACAAAACAACAATAAGGGTACGCTGATGTCGATATTCGTACTTTGTCTCCACGTGTCTTCAAGAAACTTCTGTAAAATAAGAAAAGTCAGAGAGATGCAGGGGTGGTTCCCTGCGTAGACACTCTGATGCTTAAGTCAGCAAAAAATTCTTCGGTATTGGGAAGCGTAAAAGCCAGTAGTCAAAAATTCGAGAATAAGATTGTACCTGGAGCCTATTTATAGGCGAATATTCTAGGTTAATTACCTGAGGATAATTACGTAGAGTTTGCATCCGGATATAACACAAATTCCACAAATAACAGAAAAGTTGAGACCTGTCACCAACGAGAGACCCATAACGCGTGACACGTTGTGGCGTCAGGGGGTCTGTCGCTTGACGGAAGCAGGAGTCGTGCCACGTGTTGCATGATGACGACAGGCTATAGAATGGAGAGTCTGTCGCCCAGCGACAGATGTCATGTCACAGTTGGTTCCTCTGTCGCCGAAGGCCACGTGGCCCAATGAACCCTTGCCACATGGTGATTCCTGACGCCTTTGGGCCTAGCCCAGTGTAGATAGACTTTGTCATATCAATTGCTCCCCACTCTCTTATTGGATTTCGCCAATCAAGAGAGTATAAATATGTGTTTTGGGCCTTAGCCCGTAATGAATAGTGTTTCTTATTTTTGTGATTTCTTCCGGTATTTTTTGCAGGTGGAAAATCTTGGTTCGGCTGGAGACGTCATCAGGCGCTACGATTGGTGTTCTCTGTCGTTGCTATATAAACAGTCGGGGCTTGACGTGGACAATCACGAGAAACCTCTGCGCTAGCACTCTGCCGCCTAAAATTTTACTCTTCCGCCAAAAGTACTTGTCGCCAAAGTCTTTTGCCCACACCAAGAGTCTTTCGCCTACCGTGGTAACAGTAAGTATCCACATATCGCCACATTTATCACCTCTCGCATTATTTATAGATCTCCCGCTGGTGCCTTAGTCTCTCGCTCGATCGTCATAAGTCTGTTGCCCATTAGATATGTCGTCTATTAGATCTGTCACCTGTTAAGTTTGTCGCCTGTCAGGTTTGTCGCCTGTTAGGTCTGTCACCTATTTTTGGTTTTTCCTCACCCCTTTGCCATGTCTTCCCAACATCCGGGTAAAACACTTAGAACGGGTGGTGTTGTGTGTTCTTTGACAAATGCTGACTTAGAGGATATCAGGACTCGTTTTCCTCTTCCCTCTGGTTATCGTTATAGACTTCCCGTTCAAGGAGAGGTTACACCCGACTTGGTTAGAAACGGTGTAGCCATTCATAAGGCTTCTTTATCCTTCGGTTTTCGCTTCCCTCTTCCTGAGTTTGCCGAAGCGTTTCTTAGGTATAAGGACATCGTCCCGTGTCAACTCCATCCCCATGCGTGGGCTTAACTGGTAGCGTTTTCCATAGTGTGTCGTAACTTGGATATTGTTCCAACAGTTCCTCTTTTAAGCGCCTTTTTCAGAGTTCGTGGGTTGAAAGGGTTAATATCGTTCTCTCTTCAAAGGTTAAAGGTCGACGAGTTTCCTAACAATAAAATCTTCTTGGACCTTCCTAATAAACTACGCGGCTTTGAGAGAGAGTGGGTCGTTGTTGAGATTCCAAGCGACCTGCGGATTCGCACTAGATGGAATCGTGATACCTTCGACCACTCACAGCGCTAAAAAAAATTTGAAACAGAAATTTTAAAAGATCAATTTGGTGAGCCTATTCGACGAATCTGTTCTACTAGGGAGCGTAATTTATTTTCTCTTTTAACTCCAGAGAACATTGCCGCAGCCGGCTGGGGGGTAAGCAGGACCGTTCTTGGGGCCTCTACTGCCCCATCTAATCTCCCTGCAACTCCACGTGTTTCTGATGCTGGTCCTAGTTAGCCATCCGCGGTACTCGTAGCCGAAGCATCTACCCCAGTAGGTCGCCTTGTAGATGAATCCTCTTCGGACTCGGAGGACGAGACCCCTGAGGTCGCGGGTATTAGTGATCAATTAGAGGAGAACCCTGAGTGGGCCCGGGTTGACGCCTTCGGGAGTTCTTTCGTCGATTTTCCATTGGATTCAAACTTGAATAGTTTAGAGGACTTTGGTGGTTTTTTAGGTTTCTAATCCTTTCTTTTTATATTGTGCAGGCATGAACTTCCAAGATTTACTACGTAGGAGGGATGCCAGTGTTGCTGCTCGAGCGGCTCCTCTTTCTCAATCGCAAGTTGGAGCCCCCTCATCTGGACCGGCTCGTGCTTCTCTTCCTCCTGCTACTAGTGGATCCAACTGTCCTACACAAGAGGCCGGGAGAAATAAACGAAAGAGGCCCCTTGTCCATGATCGTGGTTCGGACGATCGCGAGAGCTCCGAGTCCCAAAGGAGTGATTCAGCCCGTCAAGAAGGTGGCTCTCATGTCGCTGATGATAGGTCTGCTCCTCGCCAGCCTAGGCGCAAATACAGGAAGAGGTTGATTATTGAAGCCTCAATGCCTACAAGACCAATCTTGCCTAAGGTAGACGATCCTACTTTGAGGCGCTATCCAGTTGATAGCGGGGTCATCGTAGGTGGAGAAGACTTCCAGACCTATCCCGAAGTGAATGACAATGACAGCATCAAGGATGCCGGGACAGCGTCTCGTCTGGCCTAGAGCACCATCCTTCCTCGTGACGAGGCGGGGCTTTTCACAAACCTTACAGAAGCGGAGGATAATTCTGACTATTTCGCTATGAAGGTGAGAGCTTTGTGCTTGTTTGGTAATTAAATTCTCCTTTTTTAAGCTTTTCCATCAAGCTTTTTGAGTTACGTCTGTTTTTTATCCTGTCAAATGGCTCAACAAATTGCGGCTGTCAATGCTCGACACAGGGCTCTCAGGGAGCAAGCTGATAAAGAGATTCGTGAGCTTCGAGAGCAAAGAATGGAGCTTTTGAACGAGGTTGTCCAACTTCGCCCCTATCCCAAAAGGATGGAGGAGTTGACTAAAAAGAATGCTGATCTCGAGTAGAAGCTCCAAGAAGAGCAGGCGAATGTGGCTTCCCTTCAGGGGTACCAAGAAGCTTACAATAAGGCCATCAATGATCGGGGAGCTATGGAGAGACAGCGGGATGAGGCCATTGAGGAGCTGCAAAACGTACTGGATCATCAAAAAGAGGTTCGAGCCGAGGCCGTCCGTGAATACCGCTTTGTCCCAGCATTGCTTTGACAAGAAAGCAGAGTTCGCGACGGGATTCATCAAGTACGGCTTCTATTTGGCTCATGCTTGGCTGGAGAAGCATCGACCTAGTGAGACTTTTCCTGAATTGCTCTTTACTGAGGAGGTCAGATACTATGCAGCTCCTTCTTTGACCAAGTATGAGCCCAACTCGCAAGGTCTGGAGGCCTATTTAGAGGAGGGCGCCGGAGATGAACTGGACAATCTTGAGGGTCCGTGGCCTCCTCGACAGTCACAACGTCAGCCTGAGTCTTCTGAAGCGCATGATCGATCTGAGCCTCCAGTAGTGCATGACGTTCTTGAGTCTATCGAGGCAGGCGATCAGCCTGAGTCTATCGAGGCACTGCTAGGGTTAAACGGCGATGAGTTTCAAATTTCTGATTCTGCAGCCGTTGATCCCATGCCAAACTTTGCAGCTGTGGTTGGGCCTTTAGGTGATGCTCCCTCTTCCGGGATGGCTCCTCCGACTCCTCATGACCCTGATACTTCGAATCCTCAAGTTCCCGATCTTTCGGTTATTGAAGGCTTTGGTGCTGTGGCGGCCTCTTCTCAACTAGATGACTTGGTCCTCACCGTAGATTAGGATGTTTTGTATTTCCCTTTGTTTGTTAATTCAATGTAAACATTCCTTTTCAATGAAAAGTACCTTTGCTTTTTGTAGCTTTTTCTTCTTTTCTTTGAATGAATGTTTTGTTTTCATAACTGCTACGTCACAAAACTCTAAAGAGCATCATTAAAGTGTTAGAAATATCGAACAATTATATTTTTGCGGCATAAAGCGTACTTTTACACCATATTGCTCCCCAAGTTCTGCTTTGAGACAGCGTAATTGTTTCTGTTAAAGATGAACTTTTTCTTGAGCGTTTTTTTTCGCTTAAGGACTTGCTAGATTTGATAAGCCAATCACGAAATATATAGATATTTTGAATCAATTGCAGCACACATATATTGTAACGTACCTTGTATTATGTTTTACATTTTACCGTCTTGTATCTTTTCGCATCTTCTTCTCGCTTAGGGTCTTATTTATGCCTGCTTAGGGTCTTACTTCCGTTTAGCGTCTTCTTCTTGCTTAGGATCTTATTTTGCCCGCTTAGGGTCTTATTTTGCCCTTTTAGTGTCTTCTTCTCGCTTAGGGTCTTATTTTGCCCGCTTAGGGTCTTATTTTGCCCTTTTAGCGTCTTCTTCTCACTTAGGGTCTTATTTTGCCCGCTTAGGGTCTTATTTTGCCCTTTTAGCGTATTCTCATTTCAATTCCTGTTAACACATAATCTGTCTAACAAATTGCATTAGAGAATATAGAAAGCGAATAGCTAGTCTTTATTCAGGAGTCAGATAATCACAAAACGATAATATCTGTAACATAATAACAGATGGATAAATAAAGACAAGAAGCGTAAGAAGTGTACAATATTTTACTGCCAATACAGCTTGAGATGGTTGGCATTCCAAGTCTTCGAGATCTTCTTTCCTTGCAAGGTTTCTAAGGTGCATGTGCTATGTCTGATCATCTTTATGATTCTATAAGGTCCTTCTCAATTAGCCCGGAGTTTTCCATCTTCCCTATGGGCGTTCGTAATTGTCGACTTTCTCAGTACTAGGTCTCCTTCTTGCAATTCTTTGCTCTTAACTTGTGCATTATAATAGGTGGCTATCCTCTGTTGGTAGGCAGCCAATCTCATTTGTGCCACATCTCTCAGTTCATCAATCAAGTCTAAATTCTCCCTTAGTCCTTGAGAGTTAGGTTCTTCGATGTAAGGGACCAATCTAGGTGACTCAGCTCCAATTTCAACCGATATAAGGGCTTCAGTGCCATACACCAAATTGAACGGTGTTTCCCATGTCGACACCTTACTTGTCGTTCTGTAGGCCCATAAGACACTTGGGAGCTCATCTACCCATGCTCCCTTTGCCTTGTCCAGTCTGGTCTTCAAACCGTGCAGTATAGTTCGGTTGCTCACCTCGGCTTGCCCGTTAGCTTGAGGGTTAGATATAGAGGAGATTCTTAACTGAATGCTTAGGCCTTTATAGAATGTTCGGAATGCGTCACAATCGAACTGTTTCCCATGTCCCAAAACGGAAAATGACATCCCTCCAAACCATTGCTTCCACCTTTCTTTCAGAAATTGTAGCCAGAGGCTCTACCTCTATCCACTTTGTGAAGTAGTTTGTGGCTACGAGCAAATATTTCCTTTGTCCCATGCCCAGGGGAAAAGGTCCTAAGATATCTAGCCCCCATTGCGCGAATGGCGTTGGTTGAAGAGTGCTCTATAGGGTCGAGACTGGCGCAATGGCTATAGGGGTGAACTTTTGGCATTTTTCGCACTTTCGCACCTTGTCAATGGCATCCTTCTTCAGTGTAAGCCAATAGAACCCCGCCCGCAATATTTTCGTGGCTAAGGCTTGAGCCCCTAAGTGTTCACCGCATATCCCCTCATGGCCTTCAGCCAGGGTGTACTCAGCCTGTTGAGGCCCTAGACACTTGAACAAAGGCATAATGAATCCACGTTTATAGAGTTCTCTGTTCACCACAGTAAATTTGGCACTTTGCAACTTTAGCTTTCGGGTCTCATCTTTGTCAGTTGGGAGTGTGCCCCCCGATATGTAGTCTTTGATCGAGCTTCTCCAATTACCTCCGATCTCGACATCGCAGACATCTTTTTCGTCGATATTGGGCTTAGCGAGAGATTCCACTTTAACTGTACCACCTTTGATTCCCCTAGAAGAAGCCAACTTTGAAAGAGCATCTGCATGATTGTTCTCAGACTGATTTATCTAGGTCAATTGGAAGTTTTTGAATGATTGTGCCAATAATTGCACTTTTTGCAGATAAGGGACTAAAAATGGTTCTCGTGCTTCATATTCTTCCGAGAACTGATTGACCACCAATTGTGAATTGCTATGGGCCATTAAGTTGCTAACTTCTAGTTTCTCTGCCAGTTTCATCCCGGCTATTAGGGCCACGTACTCGGTTATATTGTTCGACCTCGAGAAATCGAAACGTAGGGAATACTCATAGGTTTCCCCTTCAAGTGAAGTTAGCACAATTCCAGCTCCACTACCATCCATGTTACGAGCCCCGTCAACAAATAACTTCCACCAGACTAATTCTGTATCTACCTGGGTCTCCCGACCAGTGCATTCTACAATAAAATCAACCAATGCCTGCCCTTTTATTGCTTGACGAGGTTGAAAGTGTATGTCATACTCACTTAATTCAATAGCCTATTTCGTCAAGCGTCCGGAGTGTTTTGGTTTCTGTATTATCTGCCTTAAGGGCTGATCTGTCAAGATAGTCACTGAGTGAGCCTAGCAGTAAGGTCGTAACTTACGAGTTGCCATCACCAAGGATAGAACTATTCTTTCGACTAGGGGGTACCTCGCATCGGCATCTAGCAAGACTTTGCTTACATAATAAATCGGACAGTCCTTGTCTCCTTCTTTCCTCAGTAGGACTGCACTTACGGCCTTCTCTCCTACATCGAGATACATGAGGAGATGGTCTCCGTGCTGTGGCCGAGACAATAGTGGCAACTCTTTCAAGTAGTCTTTCAACTGTTCGAAAGCATTATTGCACTTTTCTGTCCATTTGAAGTCTTTTCCCGCCCTTATCGCCTTGAAGAACGGCAGGCTTCTTTCAGCTGATTTGGACAAGAAGCGATTCAAAGCTGCTATCCTCCCCGTCAGCCTTTGAACCTCTCTAACAGTACTGGGTGGCCTCATGTCCAGAATGGCTTGGACTTTCTCGGAATTAGCTTCTATCCCCCGATTAGTGATCATGAATCCCAAGAATTTTTCAGACTTCACCCTGAATGAGCATTTATTGGCGTTCAACTTCATTTCGTACTGCCGCAACACATTAAATACCTTCGTCATCTTCTCGACATGGGACTCTTCCCTTCGGCTTTTTATAATCATGTCATCAACATAAGCTTCTATGGTGTTGCCCAACAAGTCTTTGAACACCTTATTCACCATTCGCTGGTAGGTTGCCCCCGCGTTTTTCAAACCGAACGGCATTACTCGATAGCAATATGTTCCACTATCAGTAATGAACGAGGTTTTCTCCTCATCCTCTGGATGCACCATGATTTGATGGTACCCTAAAAAAACATCTAAGAAGCTAAGCAGTTCATATCCACAAATTTCATCTACCATCTTGTCAATTCGAGGTAGTGAATATGAATCTGCACATCCTCTATTTTCCGTTGGCTTTTTTCACCATCACAACATTAGCCAACCATTCTGGATAATTCACTTCTCTGATGAATCCTGCCTGCAATAACTTCGAGATTTCTTCTTTTATAACCTACTGCCTCTCTAGAGCAAAATTTCTCTTCTTCTGCTTAATTGGTCTTGCCCCTGAAACTATGTTCAGCCGATGACAAGCAACTTCGGGGTTAATCCCAGGCATATCTGCTGGGGTCCATGCGAATACATCAGTGTTTTCCCTCAAACATCAAAATATTTCCTCTTTTGCTCCTTCAGGCAATCGGCTCCCCGCATGCACCACCTTCTCTTCGTCATTTCCATCTAATTGAACTGCTTCCATCTCCTCATCAGGTTTTGGCTTAGGCGGTTCTTCGATTGTAAGGGTTTCCTTCCTTTGAATCCCTTTACACGTGGCGGACGGGATATTACACGTCCAAGCCTTCCTTTGATCTCCTCTCACTTGTCCGACACCATGGGGAGTTTGGAATTTCATTAATAGATAACATGGATGTACCACCACTCTCATATTATTCAACAATGGTCGCCCAAAGATCATGTTATATGCCACTGACGTTGACTTCACCACCATAAATAATACTTGACGAATGACACACTTCGGGCTTTCCCCAATGTCACAGGTAGCTGAACTGCACCCTCCACCTTCACCTTTTCTCCTGAGAAGCCATACAGTGGTGTGGGTACTGGCTTCAGCCTATCATTCGAGATGTTCATTTTCTCAAAGCAACTCCAGTATATCAAATTCACCAAACTCCCATTATCAACCAGGATACGACTCACTGGATGCTTTGCTATCACTGCTGAAATCACCATTGGGTCATCATGAGGGATTATTACATCTCTTCTGTCAGCTGGCATAAAAGTAATGGGCTCTTCATCATGTTTTTCCTCCATAACTGAGTTAATTTGATAAGCTTGTCGGGCGTAAGACTTCCGAGACAAGAAAGATGAACCAGTTAACGATTCACCTCCGGATATCACATTAATAGCTGGCCCCGTGGGTTCATTATCTTCCTCTCTATTCCTTCCATCTGTCCTCCTGTCATTCTCTCTCCTGTCACCATCATTTCGCCTTACAATTCCCTTGTTTTCACCTCTTCGGTCTCTAAAGTTGTCTCTAAAGTAGTTTCCTCTGTTTCGTGCAGGATAGGCGCTCCTGTCACTTCTCCACACAAATCGATTTATCTTTCCATCACATGCTAGCTTCTCTAGCTGATTCATTAAATCCCTACATTTCTCCGTCGAATGTCCATGTGTTGAGTGGTAGTTACAGTAAGAGTCTGTGTCATGGCCCATAGTCCCAGATGTTTTCTTTGGGGGTTGTATAAGACCTGATCCCTCAATAGCTGCTAACACCGAAGCTCGAGATTCAGTAAGTGGGGTATATGTGGTATATTTCGTTATAGAGGTTTTGTCAAACCTCTTTGATTGACTAGAGGATGATTCAGGGACTTCTCTTCCTCGTTTCCTTCCCTCATTGGATTCTCCATTGCCCACCATTTTCATCACTTCTTCCTAGGTGACATATTTATTTGCCCGGGAAAGCAGGTCTGAGATCATAATTGGCTGGTCTAGCGACAGGGATTCTTGCAATTTTTCAGACCTTGTTCCTTGTAACATGGCTGCCACATCTATACCGACTTATAGGTCCCGTACTTCTAGAGTAGCGTCTTTGATCCGATCAACATAGCTCTTCAATGACTCCTTAACTCCTTGCTTAAGAGTGAGTAAATAGGTCGGCTCTTTCCTTCTTTGACTATTCACCGCAAACGCCTTAAGAAACTCGCTGCGTAGTTGGTCAAAAGAGACAATAGACCCCTCAATCAAGTTATTAAACCACTTCATTACATACCTGGACAGAGTTAGAGAGAAGGCCCTGCACATTATCTCATCTTCCCATCAATGTAGTAACATCAGCGCTTCATAGTTCTGCATATGATCATAGGGGTCTATCTTTCCCGTATATGCGGTCATCTGTGGCATTTTGAATTTTGGCGGCAGGGGTTTCTGCAGGATGGCTGTGTAAAATGGTACCCTTCTCCTCTGGCTCTCCTCTGCGGACACTAATTTCTTCTCTTCAAGCACCTGTTCTATCATCTTCTTCATGTCCACTGGGGGAGTAAGTTGATTCCTGGCATGAGACGAATCGGGCAAGTCTTCGACAGCTATTTCCTTACCCCTTTCTTTGAGTTGCACTTGTTCGTGCCATTTGTGTACACCAAGTGGGGTCAAACTCCGACCCGGCTCCCCAAGCACTTTGGTCATCACCACTGTTCTTTCCAGCACCTCCGATACCTTGTTCTACGTTGGTACCAGCAAAATTTGACAAGTCATGGTGGTGGGCAGAAGACCCTGCCGCTCGATCGATACCCTGTTGCCCCGACACCTGTCGCCCGACACCAGGCACCTCTCGCCCGACATCAGGCATCTGTCGCATGACCCCTGCCGTAGGTTCTAGATTTATCCCCTTGTCAGCCTCCCACTGAGTACCTCTGACAGGCCTTCGGCTCCCCTGTCCTACCGCCTCCTAGTGAATATTATCCTCCTCTATGAGGGGATCCTCCTGTCGCCGAGAGGGATCCGTCGCTGTCGTATCTCCCGGTCGCCTAAATGCATGCGGCAAGGCCTCACGACTCATTTCTCCCACCAAATTCTGCACAGCAGGCAGCAGATTCAATGTCAGGAGGACTCCTTTGAACATATCTATCATGGCTCTCAGCGCCTGGAAAGTTTCTTCACTCTGTCGCCTTAGAGCTTTGAATTCTGCCGCTGACACAGTAATCCTTTCTTCCTCCCTGTTCACCTGGTTCCTCTGGCGAATCTGTTGTTCAGGGGAGCTCACAGAGTTTTCCTCACTGCCGGTCCTCACGTTCGTCGATCTTGTTCTCACCATCTTAGAAAATCTTGATTGGCTTTTTATACGTTTCCCACAGACGGCACCAATTGTTGTTGCACAAAACAACAATAAAGGTATGCTGACATCGATGTTCGTACTCTGTCTCCACGTGTCTCCAAGAAGCTTCTGTAAAATAAGAAAAGTCAGAGAGACGCAGGGGTGGTTCCCTGCGTAAACACTCCGATGCTTAAGTCAGCAAAAAGTTCTTCGGTATTGGGAAGCGTAAAAGCCAGTAGTCAAAAATTCGAGAATAAGATTGTACCTGAGGCCTATTTATAGGTGAATATTCTAGGTTAATTACCTGAGGATAATTACGTCATTTTGCTAAGAGTTTGCGTCCGGATATAACACAAATTCCACAAATAACGAAAAAGTTGAGGCCTATCGCCAGCGAGAGACCCACAACGCGTGACACGTTGTGGCGTCAGGGGGTCTGTCACTTGACGGAAGCAGGAGTCGCGCCACGTGTCGCATGATGACGACAGGCGATAGAATGGAGAGTCTGTCGCCCAGCGACAGATGTCATGTCGCAGCTGGTTCCTCTGTCGTCGAAGGCCACGTGGCCCAATGAACCCTTACCACATTATGATTCTTGAAGCCTTTGGGCCTGGCTCAGTGTAGAAAGACTTTGTCATATCAAGTACGACTTTTACAATACATGGAGTTTCTTTTTCAAATTTACTAAAAGTAATTTTCCTAGGAGGTTTTGAACCTTAAACCTTCTTTTTAAGAAAAAATATCTTCAATGTTAAATATATCAATTTAATTTCATATTGATCAATATTTAAAATTTTCAAACAATATTTGAAATAATATAAATTATACTCTACCTTTTAAAATTCTACAACAATTTTTTTTATAGTAAAATTCTACGACATAAATATACAATATACTATATAATGAGTGTTGTTTAATATTTTGTAACATCTAAATCAAGTGAGTATATATTAAATATCCTATTATAACTAAGTGACACTACAACAAAATTGATAATTTGTGACGATTTTTTTTAGTGACGCATAATCTTTCGTCACGCAAAGTATACAATAAATGACGAATACTATAATTCGTCATGCTTCTTTACGGTTTTAATATTTTATATGACGATGTATAAAATCGTCTTAGGATAGCGTCACTAAATATTTGGCGCCAAATTTTACGGCCAAATTTTACCGCCAAATATATTTGGTGGGAAATTTTTTTGTGACGTTTTTTTATTTTTTATGACATTTTTTGTTTTTATCATAAAATAGACACTTTATACATGACAAATTGTAAAATGTCTCATTTTATAAAAATGTCACCATATACTTGGCGCCAAAATTTTCCGCCAAATATACTTGGTGAAAAAATTTTTGTGACGTTTTTTTGATTTTTTGTGACATTTTTATTTTTGTCATAAAATAGACACTTTATACATGACAAATTGCAAAATATCTCATTTTTATAAAAACGTCACCATATATTTGGCACCAAATTTTTCCGCCAAATATACTTGGTGGGAAATTTTTTCGTGACGTTTTTTTTGATTTTTTGTGACATTTTTGTATTTGTTATTAAATAGACACTTTATACGTGACAAATTACAAAATGTCTCATTTTGTAAAAACGTCACTATATATTTGGCGTCAAATTTTGCCACCGATTAGAAATTTTTTTGTGACGTTTTTTGATTTTTTGTGATGTTTTGTGTTTTTGTCATTGGTTTTAAGAAAATATGATGACGCAAATTTGTGACGATTTTTTAAAGTGATGCATAATTTTTTGTCACGCAAAGTATATCATATGTGACAAAAACTATAATTCGTGACGCTTCTGAATAGTTTCAATATTTTATATGACGATATATAAAACTGTCAAATGATAACGTCACGAAATATTTGGCTCCAAGTTTTACTGCTAAATATATTGGTGGGAAACTTTTTTGTGACGATTTCTAATTTTTTTGTGACATTTGTTTATTCGTCATAAAATGAATGCTTTATACATGACGAATTGTATCACGTCTCATTTTATAATAGCGTCACTAAATATTTGGTGCCAAATTTTACCACAAAATATAAATGGTGGGAAAATTTTTGTGACGTTTTTTTTTTTTTTTATGGGGACGTTTGTGTTTTTGTCATTTATTTTAAACAAACATGTTTGCGTCACCAAAAAACAATTATTAGTGACAATATAATTTTGTCATATAAATGTAAGGTAATATATGACGACATGAGTAATGTCACAAATTTTTTACTGATATAATGTCGATATTTGTCTGTCATTGATTTTACACAAATATAGAGACGCACATATTCGTCATCAAAAGACAATTATTAATGACGATATAATTTCGTCACACAAATATACGGTAATGTATGATGACATAAGTAAATCCACAAATTTTTTACTAATTTGATGACGTTATTTATCTGTCA
Source organism: Heritiera littoralis (assembly GCA_031772115.1). Classification (NCBI taxonomy): domain Eukaryota; kingdom Viridiplantae; phylum Streptophyta; class Magnoliopsida; order Malvales; family Malvaceae; genus Heritiera; species Heritiera littoralis. The sequence continues at coordinate 1,530,546 of JAPDPK010000114.1, forward strand.
CAAATATAATCAATCAGTGTGTAATTAATAAGTGATGAATATTGTTTTTAACAAAAAAAAACTATATATATCATATATGCAGTAAATTATATTATTTTAAAATATATATTTTTAGAATTATTATTATTTTTATGTATATATTGGGATGAAGGCTCCTAATTATATATATATATATATATATATATATCATATATGCAGTAAATTATATTATTTTAAAACATATATTTAAAATTACTATTACTTTTTATGTGTCAATTCAATAACTTTGATGATAATTTTTTTATTTAACTTAGACGATATATAACTAGACCTGTTAATAGGTAGAAATGGACTAGGTTTGAGCTGTGTCGAACATAATTACTTTTTGAACTGTTGGGTAGATGTTTGGCATTTTTATTGAATTTGTTTGACAATCATGACTGGATATATATTAAAAAAATTAAAAATAAAGACAAATTAGAAGGTTTAACAAAAAAAGGAGTTTAAAATAAATTTGAAAATTGAAGTAAAAACTTGAAAAGTCAAATAAAAAAATAAGTTAGCGAACTTAACTAAGAATGTAATTACAAGTTTTTGACTAAACAAGTAATTTAAACAATACCCACGCATATAATTTCAAGTTTATGTAAACATATGTTATAAAAGATAAACTGATGGTCAAATCTTATATATAAAGAAGTTTTAAAAAATTTGGAGAGGCCAAAATTTATTTATTAATATACAAATATATATTATATAAAAAAATTTCAAATATAAGTTGGCGGGCCAAAGCTCCCCCAATTGTTGACGGTTTGCCCCTACTTTCATTAATAAAAGTTGTAATGGATAAAAGAAATGTGAAGTTTTGTGAGCGGAACAAAAAAAATTTTTAATTATATATATTTTCATTCATCCATTATTAATGAATTTTGATGGACTCATAAAATTCAATATAACTTACAAATTTTTTTTTAAAAAAATCAGTATTTTTAATGAAACTTTCGTCAATGGATGTTTGAATAATTAATTTATTCTATATTTTAATATTTTTCTTACAAAATGTATGTTTTGAAATATAATCCAATAAATTAACATAATATGAAAAATAAAATATATAATTTAAGAATACAAATAATTTAAGTAAATATAATTGAAATAATTTTTCTTAGAAATATTACTCTTTTATGAAATTGATTAGAAATATTATTGTTTTATAAAATAGCAACTAGGTAGACTATATATATTATGATAAGGATTATATATATGTGATATTTATATTAAAATATATATAAAATAAATGTATATTTTATATATTTAATAATAAGAGTAATATTAAATATAAATAAAAAATAATTAAAATGTAAAATATACGGTTATAAGGTTGTGTGCATAGGCAGACATTGAAGCAACCCAAAAAAAAGAAAAAGAGAAAAGAGGGGGGCGATGCTGATCGGAGGGAAAGAGAACGATCGAGGGAGAAGGAAGGAAACTGAGTCGCATCGACGTCGAGAGCCAACTACTGCCGGCAACGAGAAAGAGAGAGAAAACGGGAGGAACAAAAGGAGAAGAAAAGAAAGGTTGTTGAGGCCGCCATCAGGGGTTGTTCCGTCGAAAATGGAAAGAAGGGAGGGAGACGAGCTGCCTCTTGCTGCCACTGTCGGCATCGACACCTCTTATTGTTGCCGGCCAAGGCTAGACCAGAGAAAGGGGGTTGAACTGGATTTAAACCGGTTCAGCCAAAAAAATAAAAAAGAAAGGAAAGGGGATCGGGGCAGGGAGTTTGCAAGACCAAATCAAGGGCTGTTTCGGGTAGCCGAACCAAGGTTGTTGGAAGTGAAAGCCGAGAGATACAAAACTAGAAACAAGGCTGGAATAAAACCCATGATGGGTTTGCTTAAGGCAGAACTCATCTGTTCAGGGATAAGAAACGAAAAGCAGGGTTAGAAAGAAATAGAAAAAGACAATGGATCATAGGCGAGAGAGAGATTGGGGGCAGAGCATGCATGAGGGTGTGTTGAGTTTGAAGAATTCAAACAAGGTGGCTATGAAGGCTTGATTTTGTGGCTATGCAAAGGTTGATAGTGGGCTGTTCAAGGCTGTTTAGATGGCTGAATTGTAGCCAAGTGGGGCGTCACACGATCGTACCCAAAGAACAAGGTTCTAAGGAATCAGTTGTTACCTACAACAGTCCAAGCCATGGGATTGAATCGTCCGACAACTCGAAGGCAGAAAAAACTGATGCAGTGGCGAAGTTGGCAACAGAGTCATCACCGGTATGGATTTGTCCTTTATTATTGCTTAGCCAATTTTTTTATTCTCCTCTATATGTTTTTTAGTTACAATCTGTAAGTTTTTCTTTTGTCCTTTGTAGCTATTAAATTTCTTCCTTAATTTTCCGAAGTTGAAATTTTTGTATTGTTAAAATAATTTTAAATATATACATATTTATCTTATGTTTTATCACACAATTATCTTATTTATTTATTTGATTTAATTGGTGCAAATCACTTAATTAATCATAAATTTTATTTCAGAAAATATTTCAAAAAATATATGATTAAACCAAAACTCTTAATACCATGTTTTCCTGTTTTGCTTTCCCTTTCCCTCCAAAACAATTTACAGTTATATAGCTAGGGAACTCTTTTACGCTTTCCACTTCCTTTTCTTCCTCTTGTCTTCCATCCTCTGCAATCAGTGGAGTAATGGTAAGTCCCAATTTTTTTATGCTTTTTGTTTTCATCCCTTTTATAGAAATTAAGGGTTTTTAATGTTGGGTTTTTTTTTTGTCGACAATTGTTCCCCTTCTCTGCCTCGTCTCTTCCATCTTCTGCAATGAGAGAAGAACATTGTTTTTTTAATAGCTACCATTGCTCAAGGTTTGTATTATATCCCTATCCCTTGGATTTGGCTATCTCCCTTTTTTTTAATTGATTGATTATGGTATTGTCTGGTAAAAATATTTTTTTTACTTCTTATTGTTTCAACTTTTTTTTTTGTTAAAGTTCCTATATTTATTGACTTCTTGTTTATTTCATGATACTGGGTTTTTCTCGGTCTTGATGTTCTATAATTCTTCAAGAATTTAAGATATGTTTTTTTAGCCTTTTTTTTAATAAGTTACTTATATGTTTCAAAAGAAACTTGGTAATATTAAAGCCTGTATTTTATATTGATATCTTTTTAATTTAGATTAAAGATTGTAATGCATTAGGATGATAATATAGGCGAGCTTTAGTCTTGTTCTCTTAATTAGAGATGGGATTGCATGTCTTTTTGGATAAATGCTTTGCTTTGCATTTACCAACAGTGTGAAAGGAATAGCATAGGTAGAGCCAAAATGTTTCTTATGCTTTTATATTAAGTTATTCATTTAATGTTTCTTATGCTTACTGCCTATGATTGATGCTTTTTCTGCATACAAAAGTGTTACTGTATGGTGTGTGGTTGATTGTCTAGACTATGACTTAGTTGGTAAGCAATTCATGTTCATTAGATGAATGAATGCCTGGCTTGTAGTTTTACCCTCTCTTCTTTTGTAATGTATTGGAGCTTGTACTTTCCTTGGCACTATCTTTGAACAACTCTTCAATGCTTATATATTTCTCCTCTGTTGTTTCTATGTTTATTCATACTTTTATATTAAGTTATTCCTTTAATGTTTCTTATGCTTGCTGCTTGTGATTTCTTTATTGTGTTTATACAGTTCCAATTAAATCAAGATTTAGAAAATTTTGATCAAGTTGGTGTTCACTTTGTTAGTTCTGCTATGAATTCAGAGGAGCTGTTAAGTCCCCTTTCTCCCTCCAAAGGGCGTTGAAGCACTTTAAATTAAAGGTGGTTGATTTTCTTCATCAAGGTGTGTTTTAGTGCATTTTTATATCTTCTAGCTATCTCTTTTTTTTATTGATTGATTGTAGTGTTTTTTTGTTGTGGGGAATGCCTATTTTAGAGTTTTAATCAATTGTTATTAATTTTGTCTAGTTATTCTATTATTTTAATTTAGGATGTTATTGATGAAAATGTACAAGAGATTATATAATTAGTTTAGGCTTTGACTAGGTTTTTCTTTTTGGCCAAAGGCTTTGATTGGGTTTAGAGTGTGAGAATCTGTGAACTTAGATATGACTATGTGATAATCTGTCAATATCAGCTATAGCTAAAACCTCTTCTTGCTAATCTCTAAGTGATACATTTAAACCTTATCCTACTAGGACTAAATTGACCTATTCTTAACTTGTCTCACCTCTGTAAGTTTTTTTATTACCTTTATTTTTTAAAAAAATTATTGTATTTATGTAGCGCAATAATGACCAAAAACTTAATAGGATGGAATTTTTTAAAGCAATTCATTATTCTAAGGAAAAAGGATGGTCAACACCAGAGGCTCAAGCAACTTATGTAAGAATTTTGAAATTAAGAATTATAATTTTATTTTTGTTTAGCATGATTCTGTTTTAGTTAATATTATTTATCTTAATTGTTAGGAGAAAATGGTGGAGTTAGAATCAATTCCTACCGAGCAAGGAATAGAACCTATGACCATTGATGTTATAGTGGTTGAGGTCCTTAGTGCTCAGTCGGGATACATCAAGGGACTTGGTTATGGACCTAAGCCAATGAAGAACAGCTCAAAAGAAAATGCTTTAGAGTTGAAAGAAACTCTCAAAAAAACACTTAAAGACTATAAGTCAAAATTTGAACATTTTGAAAGTCAAATTGAAGCAATGAAAAATGTTTTATAACTGCTGGAATTCATGTCCCTATCCTCCAATCTTCAGGTATTTCTTTTCCTTCTCACACTTTTTTAGCATGAAGCAAACTAAATGCCATTGTATAAATCTAGGCATTTAGAATTTAAAACAAATGATTAGACCATTTGCCATTATTACATAGTAAAAGAATGGACTTTCTTTAAATTTGAGATTCACCTGTGGTTTAAATTTGTGATGAACTTCAACAATATGATAAACACCTATGATCTTGAAAGTGAGAAAAGCAAGTCTGCTACAAACTATTTGGTATATAAATTGTTTGCTATATTTTCTCTTAGTCTGTTATATGCAATTAAACTATTGCATTGGAACTTGAGCCTATTGTATTACATTGTTTGTTGTATTTACATTGCTATATTACAATTACTACCACAAATCACTTGTTGTAATATACCTACGAACTTGAGCTTGCTTGTCGCATTACATTGGTTGTTGTATTTACAATTGTTGTATTACAGTTATTGCTACAAATTGCTTGTAGTATTACATCTGGAAACTTGAGGTTGTTTGTTGTGTTGAATTGTTTGTTGTATTTACAATTGCTGTATTAAAATTGCTGCAATAAATTACTTGTTGTACTATACTTTGGAATTTTAGCTTGCTTGTTGCATAACATTGGTTGCTGGATTTACAATTGTGGTATTACAATTACTGCTATAAATTGCTTGTTGTATTATACCTTGGAACATGAACTTGCTTGTTGTATTACATTGGTTTTTGTATTTACAAAATTTATGATAGAAATATATGTGTAGTGCTTTTAATTGTTGTCCTTTTGACAAAGACTTGAGATAAGTCATAGATTATTGCTATGATTCTCTTTTAATAATAGTTTATTATTTTTCTTGTCAAATTATGTAATATATTGTATTGATAATTTGTTAATAATTGTTTATCGCAGTTTTAAGTGATACAAACTCACAATCAATACAATCACCCTGGACTCAAGAATTGGATTGAGAGCTACAATTCAAATTTGTTCTAGCTATCTCCTAAATTTTGTATATTTCGTTCCAAACTTTCAAACTTATTAGGTGGTTTTCATTTTTATTTAAATTTTTGAATATTAGACAATTTGAATTGTATTAGTTTTACTCTATTTTAAACAATATTATTTCTATTTGATTTACATTGACTTTATTGAATGTATTAATTACATTTGAGAACCAATGCAAATGTCTAAACAGTTATTTATTTTGCAATATTATCTAAGCAAGATCTTGCATGAATAATACTATTTTTATTTAATTATTTGAGAAAAAAATATAAATATTATTTATAATTAAAGAAATGTGACGCATAATATTGTGACATTAAATATTTCGTCACTATTATAAAATAAAAAAAATCATGACATTTGAGATTTTATTATGACGACATTTTACTAGTATTGGTAACGTAAATTTATGTCATTTATAATGTGACGATTTTATATTTCGTCACCTAAAATTAAATTTTTAACTATATTCAATAGATTTGGGACGTTATTGTACTATCTTAGGTGACGATAATTTATGTCACTCATAGCATGACGATTTTATATTTCGTCACCTAAAATTAAATTTGTAACTATCTTTAGTGACATTTGGGCATTTTTTATGACATTACCATAATATTATAAGTGACGAAAATTAATGTCACTTATAATGTGACGAATTGACTTTTTGTCACAAAAAACATAAAATTTTAATTATTTTTAGTGACGTTTAAGAGGTTTTTATGACGTTATCGTACAACCATATTTGACGAAAATTTATGTCACTTATAATATGACGAATTGATATTTTCGTCACACAAAACCTAAGATTTTAATATTTTTAGTGACATTTACGAGATTTTTGTGACATTATCGTGCTACTATAAGTGACGAAAATTTATGTCACCTATAGTGTGACGATTTGATATTTCGTCACTGATATATAAAATTCTATCACATCTTTTGTGACGATTTTGATATTTAGTGACGAATATTTATATTGATTTATGACATAATAAGATGTCACAAAAGAATAACCATTAGGTGATGCTTTATGTTATCGTCACGTTAGAGTCACGCATATGTGACGAAATTGTAGATTTGTCACATTTGACCTTTAGCGATGGCGCAAAGGTGACGATCGTCGTGACGATTAAATTTTCGTCACTAAAATCTATTAGTGATGAAAAATTAATATTTCATGACATTATTTCGTGTGTCATAAAATGCCAAATTTGTTGTAGTGTGATTTGTTTTTTGTTCGAATAACTAAGTGATTAATTGACAAAGTTTTAGTCTAAAGTTTTCTCTGATGGGTTTCGATGGAGAATTCTTCCGGCGAAACTGCTCCTGCATGCAATCATGCAAACTCTCAAGCTACCAAAAGTGAGGTTCTGAAATGCACCAAGAAGAAACCTAAACGAGGAAGGACTTCCTCTGAAGGGGAAACTGATGATGGAGATTCCATGGAGGTAGCAGATGAGATCTTGCAGTCTGGAAATTTTGGCAGCGATGGAATGAAATCCTCGTACAAAGAAATGTTAACAGGAGATACTGTTTCTGGCCGAAGGGAATGGGGTGATTGGGATCAAGTGAACCATGTGGAGGATATGTATTTCGATGACGCGATCTCGGATGATGAATTTGACGAGAACGTGCATGGTCCAAGAGTTAATTTCTCCAAAGAAAAGAAAGCGGAAATGAGAAGACCTTGGAGAAGTTCAATCATTGTCAAGTTATTTTGAAAAGTCCTTGGATTTCAAGTTCTATCAAATAGAATCAAACAACTCTGGAATCTCTCTGGCAGATACAAAGTTGTTGAGCTGGGCCACGATTATTTTTTGTTCAAGTTTGAGAAGAAGCAAGACTATGTCAATGTTTTAGAGGGTGGTCCATGGATTATTGGAGGGCACTACCTGACCGTTAGACAATGGACACCAAACTTCAATCCTGCAAGAGATACGATTGAGAAGGTAATAGCGTGGATTCGTCTGCCGGGTCTTCCAATGGAGTACTACAATCCTACAGCACTCTCAAGAATGGGTGAATGTGTTGGGAGAATTATTAAAATTGAAAAGAACACAGAGGGAGCTATTAGAGGTAAATTTGCTAGAATTTGTGTTGAGATTGATCTAACAAAGCCATTGGTGTCAAAAATTTTTATTGGAAGACATAAACAATTGATTGAATTTGAGGGGTTCCATCTCATTTGTTTCAATTGTGGAAAGGTTGGACACAAAGCTGACTCTTGTCCATCTCTGATATGTTCAGAAAGATTGAATGAAGAAGAGTCTACAAAAAATACAGCAAACACCAGTCCAAACAAGAAGGAATCCAATTTTGGATCATGGATGCTAGTCCAACGAAGGAACAAGAAGGGGCAAAACAAAGATGGTGATGGAAAAGGAAAGTCAATGGCTCAGAATGAATTGAGGCAAAATTTGGGCAATCGTTTTGCTAAGCTGGACACATTAATTGTGGAAGATGATTTGAAGGGAGTAAATTCGACAAATCCAAAGGATCTTGGACACAATTCACGGACACATAATATTGCCCAATCTAAATCAATGAAGTTGCCAAAAAGGAATCAAACCTCCAAGATGATAGGCCATGAATCACGGACAGAAATGGGGAATTCCTCACAAGTTTCAAAACAGGTTTTTTCTCAAACTATGGGCTTCAACTTTGAGGTAGGTATAACATCCAAGTCAGTGCAAGAAAAAAAATCACCTGGGCCTATCAATCACCCCGTAGATCTCCAAGGCCTTTGGAACACTAGTATTGTGTTCAAAGCTGGAACCGATTCAAAGATGGCCCAAGCCAAAGATAAGACCGAAACTAAACAAACTACAAAACCAGATGTTGGCAGAAACATTCTGGAACCTTGTATCCCATCCATATCTCCCAACAATCTTCCTCCGCCAAAAACACCTACTCTGACGTCTAATCAAAGTAACGGGGTACTACATGTGTGTACTGATGAAACCACCTCAGAGGCTATGTTTGAAGCTATACCAGCGGAATCAATTACCCAAGATGCAGATTCTATGCAATGTGCTTAGACCCATGGTCTATCTATACTTCCTTATGATTATTATGTCTATTTTGTTCTGGAATTGCAGGGGTGCGGCAAGTGCAGACTTTCGACGCCACATTTTGGAACTTAAGAGATCACATAGAGTTGACATGCTCTTAATTGCGGAACCGAGAATAAGTGGAGCTGTAGCAAATAGAGTTATTAAAAGACTAAGATTTGAGAATTCATGTAAAGTGGATGCAAGGGGTTTTTCTGGTGGCATATGGATGTTATGGAATTCAAGTTTTGGAGATATTGAGATTGTTCAGAAAAGTGAGCAATTTATTTCGACTAAAGTTGTTACAAATGGAGTAAAATGGGCTATCTCAGCTATTTATGCAAGTCCAGTTCACTCCAAGAGACAGAGATTATGGACTTACTTAAATGAGTTCAATGGCTTTGATGATTGTCCTTGGACACTAATCAGTGACTTCAATCAGATTGCAGCCATATCAGAAAAACAAGGCAGAGCACCGGAACCACTAGCCAAAATGCAAGCATTTTGTAATGTTTTGTCAAAGAGGAACCTGATAGATTTGGGAGCAAAGGGCTATCAATTTACATGGACAAACAAACGTGATACAGGAGTCTTGGTTAAAAAACGGTTGGACAGAGCTTTATGTAATCCTCAATGGAAGCTATTATACCCGGAAGCTATAGTCGTTAATTTACCTCGCATTGGAAGTGATCATTGTCCATTGCTAATGAAACTACATCCAGAGGAGATTAGTGATAGAAGACTCAAACCTTTTCGTTTTGAAGCGGCTTGGCAATTGCATGATTCTTTTGATACTGTTTTAGTGAATTCTTGGAAAGTGGAAGAGGGTCTAAAAAATAATCTTTCTCATTTGCAACAAGTTTCGAGAAAATGGAATAGGGAAGTCTTCGATAATATCTTCTAACTAAAAAGACATGTTTTGGCTAGATTAGATGGAGTACAACAGAAAATGGAGAACTGTCTGAATTCTTTTCTATACCGACTTGAGGCAGACCTTTCAGCTGAGTATGAAAAAATCCTGCAACAAGAGGAGCTTCTATGGTACCAGAAATCAAGGTCAAAAGGGGTGCAGTTTGGAGACAAAAATACCAAATTCTTTCATACAACGACTATGATAAGAAGAAGTAGAAACAAAGTGTTAACTCTGAAACGAGATGATGGCACATGGTGCTCAGAGCAATCTGAACTAAAGGATATGGTTCTATCATTTTTTCAGAAACTTTATAAGGCGGAAGCGTTAAGAGCTGATATGGATTTATGTCCTCGATCCAACTTCAGGTTCTCTTCTAGCCAAGCCGAACTATTGGAGGAATCACCTGACGAGGGAGAGATCTACAGAGCTTTAAGAGCTATGGCACCATTCAAATCCCCAGGACCCGATGGGTTTCAAGTGGGATTTTACAAATCGAATAGGTCAGTCGTGAAACAGTCGGTGTGCCATACTATCAAAGAAGCCTTTTGTAATGCAGAATTTGATACAGAATTGAGCAAAGTTTTGGTGGTTCTAATCCCAAAAATTGATCATCCGGAGTATGCTTCCCATTTTCGTCCAATAAGTTTATGCAATGTGTCGGTGAAGTTGATTTCTAAAATAATTGTTAACAGGCTTCGCCCTTATTTGCAAAAACTTGTTGCACCTACACAATGTAGCTTTATCCCTGGTAGATGTAGTTCTGATAATATTGTCGTTGTACAGGAGGCTGTTCACTCTTTTTTAAAGAAAAAAGGTAGAGTGGGAGAGATGATTTTTAAGATAGACTTGGAAAAAGCCTATGACAGAATAAATTGGGATTTCTTGAGATGGGTTTTGATTGATATTGGTTTGCCTCAAAAGCTCACTGATCTGATCATGTTCTGTGTTACTTCGACGGAGATGAATCTACTTTGGAATGGTGAGTTGACTGATAGCTTCAAACCTAGTAGAGGCCTGAGACAAGGAGATCCGCTTTAGCCTTATTTGTTTGTATTATGTCTTCAAAAACTATCGGATATTATAGATAGGGCAGTAACCTTGGGTACTTGGCAGCCAACTAAATTATCTCGTGCAGGTCCAACCCTCTCTCATATATTTTTTGCAGATGATCTCATCCTCTTTGGAAGAGCCTCGGTGCAGCAAGCTCAGGTGATGATGAATTGTTTAAAATTGTTTTGTGACATTTCGGGTCAAAAGGTAAATTTTCATAAATCCAAATTATTTACCTTTTGCAATGTCCATTATAACACTATTGCTAGCATTCAATTGATCACAGGAATGGCTCATTGCACGAATTTTGGAAACTACTTGGGAGTTCCTATTGTTTCGAATCAGTTGAAGAAAGCACACTTTCAACCTTTGTTGGATAAAGTTAAAAACAGGTTGGCTACATGGAAAGTGCAACAACTCTCACTTGCAGGCAGAGCTACTCTAATCCAATCGATGACAAGTACCATGGCTACATACACTATGCAAACTACTAGATTACCTGCGTTGGTGACCAAGGAAATTGACTGCTTAAATAAAAATTTCCTATAGGGATCAACTGCGGAGAGAAAGAAAGTTCCCCTGGTGAAGTGGAATATAGTGTGTACTCCAAAGAAATATGGTGGTTTGGGGTTTCGTAAGTCTAAGGACATGAACATGGCTTTACTAGCAAAGCTCGGTTGGAAGATGGAAATTGGTGACTCTGGTTTATGGGCCACAGTTCTCAAATCAAAATACATGAGCAATGAGTCATTTTTCAAAGCGAAAACAAAGCCAAATTGTTCACATATCTGGAGGAGTATCACTTCGTGCCGAAACATCATATCACAAGGAGTGGCTAGAAATGTTGGTAATGGCTGCAATACTTCTTTTTGGTTTGATAAATGGATTGGGGACAGAACTCTAGCTGAGATATGTATGGAGGGATACAATCTAGATAACCAAGATGCTATGGTAAGTGAGTTCAAATTAGATAATGGTGAATGGGATTGGACTCGGCTGTCCTTCTTACCTAGTGATATTAAAGACACACTGGCTATTTTGCCACCTTTAATTGCAAAACCCGATACAACCTATTGGGCGGCCTCATCATCCGATGAATTCTCTGTAAGTTCAGCTTATACACTGGTGTTGGGCACTAAATTTTCCTCTTTTCCTTGGAAGAAATTATGGGATCTTAATCTACTCTCGCGTATCAAACATTTCCTCTGGCTTGTTGCTCATAATCGGCTGCTAACTAAAGAAGCGTGCTATCGAAGGAGGCTAGTGGATGATACCTTGTGCCCGCGATGCGGAGGACCCCTGGAAGATATACTACATGTACTGCGTGACTGTGAATCATCACAAAGAATGTGGGCTGAATGGCTAACAGTTACTGAACTATACCACTTTAATCTACTCCCTTTGGAACACTGGATTATCTATAACCTACAGTGGAATAAAATAACACTGCTCAACAATATAAGTTGGCCAAATCTGTTTGCTTCAGCTTGTTGGTGGCTATGGAAGTGGAGAAACAGATTTGTGTTTGAACAAAACTTTACTTGGCCAAGGGACTGTAACAACTAGATATTGAAGTATGTAGTGGACTACCAATTGGCTTTGCCACCACTCCAGAATGAAAACTTGAAGCAACCGAAGTTAATTACTTGGGAGTGTCCAAATGTAAATTCTATCAAGATCAATGTAGACGCTTCAGTCAAAACCAATCCAGGTTGTGCTGCGGTAGGTGGAATTGCTAGAGATCACCAGGGGCAATGGCTGACGGGGTTTGGTCGTAAAATAGGCTGGAGCACTATATCTAAAGCGAAACTGTATGCAGTATATTTCGGGCTTTCAATGGCGTGGGAAGCTGGTTATAGAAGTGTTATCATCGAATCCGACTCTTTCTTTGCTGTATCAAAAATCTCTCAACTGTTGAAAGATCGTAACCCTTTCTATCATCTCATTCACGCATGCAAATTTTTAATGAACAGAGAATGGGAATGCACTGTGCAGCATGTGTATTGAGAAGCAAACCGATGTGTAGATCAGCTTGCTAATTTAGCACATAGCGAAGTAGATATGGGAGAACTAAATCATCCTCCTGAAAGCTTGGAGTTACTGTTAATGGAAGACCGGTGTTCTGTGGGCATCATGAGACTCTATTTAACATAAGCATTCATTTGCTTCCTCTGTACCAAAAAAAAAAATAAGTGATTAATTACTTACAAAATAGTAACTTCCAAGTATAAATAGTATTAATGTTTATAAATGTTGTTGGATGATCATTCAGTCGTTATAAGATAATGGACCTAGCTATCACTTGAAATTTCATGACACCACACTTTGGATGTCAAAAGTAACATATACATAATTAGATGATAAAAAAAAGCTTAAGTTATCAAAAGGTAATTTTACTTTAAATTTATCATTAAATATACATTGCTTTCAATTGAACTAATGATAATTAAGAAAATTTCAATAAGAAATAATAATAATTAAAATTTTCATCAACTTGAAAGCTTGATTATATCTTTTACTTTTAAAAGTGGGTGTTTATTCTTTTTATTTCTTAAAAGAATACTTATATAATCATATATTTGACAGAAATTGATATGTCGAAATTTACAAATTTTTTTCTGCATGAAATCTTGTCTAAAAATTAATAATTATTTTATAACGTTATTGTTAACTTTAATATAATTCCAGTTGATCAATTAATAATTAAGGTGCATAATCCTCCGAACCAAATGAATCTTCTACGTAACATAACTTTCATTTTTTGCATTGTCCATGAATGATTGAAGTTTATGAATTTCTTGGAACGAAGATTGACCAAGAGAGGAAATGTGGTATTTAAATGTTCAAAATTTACTTTAATTATGATATAATCTTTATTTTTTACGAAAGAAAAATTTAAAAAAAGGGTATTATAATGTTTTGACCTTTAAAATTTAAAATTTTTATAAATTTAAAATTCCAAATTCAGCACTTCAATTTTTCTTTTCCAAAAATCAAAGGATTCTGTCGTATTAAAGCCAAAAAAAAAAAAACAGCAAGTAGCCAACAACCAACCATGCTTTTTGTCTAGATCAGGTCCATCGTCTTACAGCTCAACAGTTAGATGATTGACACCAACCAAAATGCAACACGTTTCCCATGTCAAAACATATGACCTATTGCATCAATGTGGTTTATGAAGGATTTAAACATTATATATACATATATATATATATATATATATATATATATATATATATATGTGGAAGGATTCAGTTATATATTTGTAAATCAAATTTAGGTTTACACACGTTCATAATTTTTTATATAATTTATAATTTTTTAATCCGATCGTTGAATTTTATGTTCTATTCACATAAATCATACATGTCAAATTTCAAATTAATCGAATACGTCTAACTATTTATTTCATAAAATAAAATTTCAACCGTTGATATATATTGAAAAAAATATTATTCTCGATTAAAATGATAGAAATAGCAGATTGATTCAAAAATTTACATACGTAATAAATATGAGTAGGTTGTTAAATCCAACAGTTGATTTGCAAAAATATTAATCTTATATGAAGATATAAAACTGTATAAAACAAATTTGTTTTACACATGTATAAGTGGATCCTTACTTCATATATATATTTATGATCGGAAAGTGTTTTTGTGGATATCTCAGAATTCTTCTCGATATTTATTAATCTTGAACTTGAAGTTTTCTCTTTTTTTTTTTTGTAAATCACAAGTATCTTAATTTGTTTTAATTATTTGAAATTAATTTTACTCAAACTTTTATCACAATTAATGTTCCTTACTTCTCTTCATAGATGAAAGTTTTCTCTACCTTATTATTAGCCCAATGTATTTATGGCTTAACAACCTCGAAGATTGACCATTATTGCAAGTGTTGCTAAAATATGGAACCCCAGTGAAACTGAATCAGCACCAAACTCCATCAGCTCTCATAATATCTTTGTGAGACATCGTTGTCGGCTACCTTTGCCATCATGGCAAAAGATGATTTGGAACATTGCACCAAAAAAAATTAAATGCTTTGGAAATAAATATGTATACCTAGATCGAATTATTCATTCAATTTGTAAATGTACTGAACTCGAATCGGATCGAGACATTACACCCGAAAAATCTTTGAAAATAAATATGTACGTTGGTCGAATTACTCATTCAATTTGCAATTGTAATCAATTCTGTTAGCCTGGCCAAAGACATTAAATTACTAATAAAAAATATTTAATTAATAATTTTTTAATATTTTAATACATTTTTTAATACGAAAGCTTTTAAAAAATTAATGAACTTATCCAACTCAATCCATAAACAACTCACCAAAAATTTGTATTAGAATGTTATGTTCCTCAATAGTTAATATATGAATTCCGAAATTAAATTCAACCTTTATTAGAGATTAAGAGGCAGGAAAAAAAAGTTTGAAAAAAAAAAAAAAAAAAAAATTATGGTTAAATTTCCAACTCCCAACCGTACTTCCAATTCCATTTTTTTCTCAAATATTTGGTTTAGAGTCTAAGATTTAGGATTAGATTTTTTTTCCCTGTACTATTTGTTCTATGAGGATGGTGGCCAATGACCTTTGTTATTCACATCATGGACATTAACCTTGACAAAATTCTATCATCAAAGTAGCTTGATCGGCTCATTTATAAAACCATGATGCCTAAATTAAAATTTCGAAGAAATACAACCAATGGCTTCTACATACCTTGACCAACTACGTACTAATTGTTGAATTATCTCATTAATATGGATTAATTAAGTATAATTAATATCATATAAGTTAATTTAGTAGTATATTTTGTATAAGGTGTGACCATTAATATACGTAATATATTTATATTATACATGTATTTATCCTTAATGGGATGAATATAATACATGATTTATGATATAGGGGGTCCCTGCCCATGGCACTTATATGTAGGCAACAGTGTGGCCCATTGACACCATTGTCATTTTGACAGAAAAGTGAACATGGGCAGTCTCCTCTTCTTCTCTCCCGATCCATTCTCATCTCACCATCATCTTCATCTCTCCCTTGCACAGGCCACCATTGCAGACCACACCTGCACCGGTGGACGTCCGGTGTGACACCGGCGGCGTCTATTTCCAACTGACAGTGGTGGAAATGGCGTGTAATGGTGGGTTTTGACTCAACCCACCCAAGGTTAGTTTTCTCTTTAATTCATTGTGCTAATGGGCTTTGTGGATGAATTTGTTCTAACAATTGGTATCAGAGCACGTCCACAATAAAGTCATTAGCCATTTTTTGAAGAAAAATTGAGATTTATGAATTTTTTATTTTTTTTGGGTATTTTCGGATTTAATCAATACCCATAAGATTTATACTTATTTGAGTCAAAATAATACCATATATTGATTGAGGATGATTTTTTGATAAAAATGCCATGAAAATGAAGTGAAATGGGTCAAAAACGAGGCTGAAATGGCGAAAATATAACCGGATTGGGTCAAAAGATCTGTTTTTCTGCAACTCACCCGAATGGGCGAAGAAGGTGATCAGGCGCGTGCAACACACGCGCCCGATAATTGTTAAGTGACTTGGGCGCGTGAATCCCACGTGCCCGTGTTTATTAAGGGCGCGTGTCGAGGCTGGAAATTAAAAAAAATAAAAATATTTTGGCCATTTGACCGTACGGGCTGGGCCCTTTTAGTGCTTGGGCCACCATTTTTATTGGGCCGTTTTTTTTTTTTTTTTGTAAAATGAGCCATTTCGTTTGGGCTATTTGGTTTTAGTATTTTGGGATCTTAATGTTTTTTGGGTCAGCCTTTATTTGGACCATTTTTTGCATTTTTTGGACCTTTTCATTTAAATTAAATTGGTCCATTTATTTTGAAATTTATTTTTGTTATTTAGTTTAATTATTTAAATAATTTAGGCCAAAAATAATTTTATAATATTATGGGCATTAATTGTTTAATTATTTTAATTGACCATTTAGTATTAAATTAATTTTGGGCAATTAAAATTAATTAATTTTAGGGCCATTTTACTTAATTAATTTAGGGGCCATGTTAATTAATTAATTTTATTTGGCTATTAAATTGAGTTAATTAGTAGCTATTTTGCATAATTAATTAATAGGTCATTCTGGATTATGGTTTATTTGGCTATTTTGATTAATTAATTATGAGTCATATGGTAAATTGATTTCTTGGACAATTTTAGATATTTAATAGCCATAATTAGTTGTTAAGCCTAAAATTAATGTGATATAAGTGAATGTTTTGGAGGAATTAATTTTGAAGTGATTTGTAGAAATTTGATTACTCATTTAATTCATAATTCACTTAATTTTTGAAAATATACACATGCCCATAAACTATTGATAATTGGCCTAATTAAATAAGTTTAAATAAATTATTTGGGTATTTTGTTGAGCCATTTTGGATTATGGTTTACTCATTTGTTAATAATTTATTTAAACAAATAAACTCTCTAGAAATGAAAATTACCTTATTATTTGAATATTCACATTTATGTGAAATTAAGTTAATTAATTAATATTAGATTTAAAATTACTACATATGCTTCAGGAATTGCATATTTTGGATGTAGTTAATTTTGATCAATTAATTATGTGAATATTCTTAAAATTATAAATAATTAATTGGAGTGACTAGTACTTGCCTGTCGCAGGAATAGTCATGAAGATTTTCTTGATGATTTATTCTAATAATTTGAAGGATATAATAATAATAATAAGGCAATGCAT
This sequence comes from Heritiera littoralis, assembly GCA_031772115.1. Classification (NCBI taxonomy): domain Eukaryota; kingdom Viridiplantae; phylum Streptophyta; class Magnoliopsida; order Malvales; family Malvaceae; genus Heritiera; species Heritiera littoralis. The sequence continues at coordinate 1,548,076 of JAPDPK010000114.1, forward strand.
AATGATAGTTGCAGTTGCATAATTTACTAAGATCTCTAGAAGTGGCTAGTCTCTCCCTGTCGGATTGTTAGTTGCTTTTAGAGATGCTTGGGACTGAGAGGATTCTGGTTGGGATATGACACGGTCTTCCTACCCTGTCGCTGAGCGATCATTCAGGTTGTATTCAACTAATTTTGTCTTATCCTCGGTAGTATATTGTGGAATTTATCGAGTCATTCCACTAGCCTCTATATTGTGCAACTATCACATATCGAATTTCTAGTAGGATCAAATTAGATAGATAGTATGAATTATTCTCTACGGTTAGGGACATATTAAACTAGGAAGTAGTCCTGAGAATCGATCTATCTTCTATACCCAAAATGTGAGCTCTTTGAGGACAAAATATTTGAAATTTAGGAACACTCAAGTAAGAATCCTCTGATTATAAGGACATGTCATTAATGAGCACGTCAGAGAAAGTGTTCCAATTAATGAAAACCAAGAAGTATTTATGGATGCCATTAGAAAGTAGTTCGCATAAGATCGATAAAGGTTGCAATAGGAGTTTGATTACAAATATGACAGATTCAGTACTACTTCCTTCTGGGATGGAGAATTGGAGATCTTCCAGTTTTACAGATCTCATTTAATGCAGAAGGAAGTATGGCATTTTAATATCAAAATTGATATTGTCATTCAAGAATGGGAGATCTTTCGGGTTAATAGATCTCATTTAGCCATAATGATGACATATGCCAAATATTACTACCAAAAGGAAATATTATTAAGAGGTCTCAATAAAAGGTCATTTTAGAAGAAGAAATTTGTCAAGTCTATTTCCCATTCTAGTTTCACCAACACCTCTAAATATCAATGTGTGCCACTTCTGTAATAATCCTGGGCACAAGAGGTAGATTGCAAGAGTCCTCTAGATTGAGATGTGCAAAAGGCATATTGTTAGCTTTTATTTTTAATCTAATCTAGAAGATATGCCCTCTAACTATTAGTGTTTGAATACCGGTGCTATTATTAATAAAGCCATAAGCAACCGGAGATAGAATAAGGAAAAATTGTTGTGAATTGGGGTTATAGAGTTAGAATCCATATTAAAAATATAGCCAGATTGTTGTTACATTTTGAAGACAATTTTGGAACTAATGTCAGTTTATACTTTTCATTTTGATAACAAAAAAGTATTTTGCTTAGTAACAACATATGCATTGATTCTGGCATTTTGCGTAATGGATTATATACAGTAGACTTATACCCCAATATTGAACAAATTGTCTTCAATAGTGAATGATGTGACTGTAGATTTTGATTATGATAGGATAGATAAGAAATCTATTAAGTTGTGGCATGGGTTAGGGATATTTCGAGGCACATGAAGAGATTGTATTAAGGGAGATCTTGCTGCTAATATTAAGGACATGATTAGTAGATATTGAAGCAATTAGGAACTTATGTATACCGACATTTATAGATCATTTTCACATATTGTATTTAGTGGATATAAGTGTTTCATCACTTTACTAACGACCATTTCGATGTAGGTCATATGGAGTAATAGATCTGATCTTATAGAGGCCTTAGGCATTCTGATTAACTCCGCTGCGTTGCTTAAGGCAATGATCAGATAGTAGTGATGAATATTATGTTTGGTATAATGAAGCTAGGCGAAATCATATACCGGTTTTTCTGTTAAGTGCACTATAGGATTATATATTAACGCCTAGTGTACGGTACTTGGAATATTGAAACAGAATGAGATTACAGTTGCAGTCAATCGTACATTCTGATCTAATACGATTTATGTTAATCACTCCAAATCTTTAAAATTCGGGTGGAGTGAAATTAAAACTGCAATTCACATTCAAAGTTGATCTCCAAGCAAGACTAGTTCCTAAATGCATCCCAAGTTATAGTCAGACATTAAGCCGATTTTATGCCGCTTTCTGTGTTTAGGGTTATAAGGTAAAGCAAAAGAGCTATAACCCATAGTCAAGAAAACTTGACAAGAAAACTATCAGCGGCAAGTTTGTTGGCTATTATATCGACTAGAAAGTTCTAGATTTCATTTCTCGTTATGTGACAGTAGAATCATTAAGTCTGACAATACAATCTATTTAGTGGATGACTTAAAGAGTGGGAGTTGTGAACTCCACAAAGTCATCATTAAGATACATTTTGTTGTGCCATTCCCATATATGCATCATCTTTTAATGATGAAAAGCCACAACCAAAGGAAATGATTGATCTCAATACCATATTTCGAACCTGCATCTGACTTTACAGAGGAACATGAATGTAAGATTCATGTGTCTTCTAATTCTGATGTTTGTCAGGAGACTATCCTGATCCGAACTCTAAGAGTTGAATATTAGTCACGCAGGATGAGTGAGCATCTATGTTGCACAAAGATACATGGGATCTATTTCTGTTGTCACCTCATTGTAGACTAAGTGAAACCCTAAAGATCAGGCTGAAAATTTTAAAGCTAAATTTAGCCAAGGCTTTAAATAAAGCAACCTAAAAGATTGTGGTTCCTAAGGTGGAATGTACAGTTTGCGAACTCAAGGAGTTCATTTATGAACATTAAAAGGCATCCAGATTGTAATATATATAAAGAATGAGATTGTTACTTTGAGGAGAACATTATCGTTTGATAATTGGATCCATTGCGTGGTCAGTGGGAGTTATGTGCTTATTGTGCTCTAAGTGATGATGTCAAATAGCAGCCTATAGAACTGACCTATTGTATGAGACATTCCATGTCGTCATGTCACTTCAGGATGAAGAATCTAAGTGAGGCTCCATTTCGTTTTAAGGATTGAGATTCTTCGTGACATATCAATAGGCATACATTATTAGTCTCAAGAAAACTTACATTTGGGTATTAAGTAGGTTTATTGTATATTGTTCCTCTATTAAGGCGCCATTTATTGAAAAGTGACATATTGTGAAAATCTCAAAGTCCTCAAAGTAAAAATAAAAGAGCTCATATCGAGTGTTGTGTATGCCTTATTGTGGGTAATTACTGTATGCTCAAGCTTATACACATTTGGATATTGTGTATGTTATAGGTGTATTTCGAAGATACTTGAGCGATCCTGTAATAGAGAACTGGAAGCTACAAAGAGAGTATTCGAATATTGACAAATCTGATATTCTGAGTTTGGTAAGATATTCTGATGTTAATTTAGCAAGCTATCCAAATATTGAAAATTATTTTGGTTATATATATTTGTGGATATAAAGGAGCTGTATTTTGGAAAGTGTAAAGCAAACACTTATAGCATCCTTAATTATGGAGGCTAAATATGTAGCATGTTGTAAAGCTACTTGATGGGCCATTTAGGCTGAAGAATTTCATCTCAGGGTTGGTTTTCTGTGATTGCCATTTCGAAGTCTTGGAGATGTACTGTGGTAATGTTGCAGCAAGTATTTTCTCTCTCAAAATACTAGGAGTTCCTCACACTTTAAATATTTAGATATCATCATTTGGTTTTGTTAGAGAGAAAATAATGGAATCAATTGCTTGATTGGATGGTAGAGCACATAGTGAAAGAGCTCATTCTGGCTAACTGAAAGTTTGGCTGCTTAAGTGCTTTGACGACATAGCACTTATATGAGACATATGGAGCCATTTGTCGTATTAAGTTAGTGGGAGCTCTATGTAATGAAATCAGTTATAACTGTATTAATGGATTCCCCACTTGCCATATATGCATATTTTGTTTGCACGCATTTTGATGAATATGGCATTCTGTTGGATGAGACATTCGGTATTAGTCTCATATGCTTCCGTTGAAGCGAGGTATTATTCGGTTTAGATGCATGGACCTAATGGAAATGGATATTGTTTCTGTTTTCATATCATTTCCATCTCACACTAATACTACTATTTTTGTTGCAGTCTTTATAAGTTTACGCATTTGTACCCTGTCGGTATGATGCATTTTGAAGCTTATAAAAGGCTTGTTGTTGTTAAAGTATGTATGAGTCTACACATTTGTACCCTTTCGGTATAATGTATTTAGAGGACTTACGAATACATACTGAGATTATATGATATATTTTGTTAATTAACTTAATTGTCCAAGTGGGAGAATGTTGAATTATCTCATTAATGTGGACTAATTAAGTATAATTAATATCATATAAGTTAATTTAGTAGTATATTTTGTATAAGGTGTGACCATTAATATACGTAATATATTTATATTATACATGTATTTATCCTTAATGGGACGGATATAATACATGATTTATGATATAGGGGGTCCCTACCCATGGCACTTATATATAGGCAACAGTGTGGCCCATTGACACCATTGTCATTTTGACAGAAAAGTGAACATGGGCAGTCTCCTCTTCTTCTCTCCCGATCCATTCTCATCTCACCATCATCTTCATCTCTCCCTTGCACAGGCCACCATTGCAAACCACACCTGCACCGGCGGATGTCCGGCATGGCACCGGCGGCGTCTATTTCCAACTGACAGTGGCGGAAATGGCGTGTAATGGTGGGTTTTGACTCAACCCACCCAATGTTAGTTTTCTCTTTAATTCATTGTGCTAATGGGCTTTGTGGACGAATTTGTTCTAACACTAATAACATATGCAAGGATACTATGATATCCATGGATGAAGGAATACGTCATCCATAAAACCAACATGGCCTCCATCTGATCTGACAGTTCAACTAAAAGGATTCTTACAACTATGATATTCAGCATTGGTTATCACGTCAAGACTCAGGATTAGTGAAGGAATATCAGAAGAAGCAATGATGTTAAAGTTCTGAACTATTTTGGAATCGAGCATTTTTCGATTAAGTATCCAGAATACTTCTACCCTCTCAACCATGTGTTTCGATAGGATGAATTGTCACGCAAAGAAGCATCACGGGGCTTGTATTCCATGACATAGATGTGGGGAAGCTTTAAGTGCTGTTTAATTGAATCTCTTAGGGCCATAACAGCCTGGTATAAACAGAAAACAGTCTAAAAATTCTGAAGAGAAAGACAAGGCAGAGAGACGTGATCGGAAATCAGTGCAACTATTTATTGCTAACCTGGTGATCTGATGCATTACGATTCCATACACTCAAAATATCCTCATTGAAGCGAATGCTCAGTACGGCACCACAAATATTATCGCCATAATCAAGTTGATCACCCACCAAGGCAAGAACCCGCAAGCACATGCAAAAGTAAATGACTAATATTAAATGCCTATCATCTGGTGCCCAACACAAGGCGCCATTTCAGATGACCAATCACAGACTAATAAGAACATTTCACACAGCCAACAAAGGGAAAAGTAAATCTAAAAAGGGTCCGGAATTTCACTATACAAAGCATTTCATAGAGAATCATATAAGCAAATAAGAAATCTTAGCTCTATTTATTTGTTTATATTATAGCTTAAACTTGGGATGCCTCTTTGAAAGAGCAGTGTGGTTAACATTTAGGCTACGCCTTAGCCAGAAGAAAGCCTAAAAGTTAATTAGTAAAAAAAAAAAAGAAGGTAAACATGTGCTTCCCCGGGGGAAATTTGAACCACATTTCAGGAACCTTTTCACATGACGATAAATTACTAGTTGTCAGATCAACTTCTTCCCCCTCTAAGCAAACAAAAATGTACAATGCATGGGAATTGGTACTGTCAGGCATTAAATAGCTTGGAGATAAAATTTTCCTTTGATAGTAGGCCCCAAGTTACAGCAGCAGAGGTACATGTACCTAGCTATGCACAGAAATAACAACCTCTCTACGTCTGAACATAATTAAAGTGTAGCTCCATCCTTTTCGAAACCTCCTATCATTGGTAGATTTCAACATAGAAGATTGTTTGAAGCATGGGATCGAAACACCCGATTTTTTCACACCACAACTATTCAAAGGAGGAGAAGGAATAGTATCCTGAAATTGAAAAACAATGAGGGTGAATGGCTGAAAAAGCAAAAGGATATTGTCGACTTTATTTTGAACCATTCTCGAAATTTTTTCAGAGCTGGACAAGTTACAAACGTGAATGAAGTTCTCAATGCTGTAGATACCGTAGTCTCTTCAGAGATGAATGAGGATCTTTGCAAGGAAGTCACTGAGGAGGAAATTAAGGAAACTGTTTTCTCTTTGGGAGCCTCATAGGCACCTGGTCCTGATGGTTTCCCAAGATTGTTTTATCAAACGTTTTGGGATACTACTAAAAAGGAGCTGTGTGAATGTGTGAAGAGTTTTTTTCAAAGTGGCAATTTATTGAAAGAGCTTAACAGAACGAATTTGGTGCTGATTCCGAAACAAAGAGCTCCGGAAATTATCTCTCATTACCGACCTATCGGTTTGTGCAATTTTTCTTACAAGGTTATTTCCAAAATTATTGCTAACAGGATGAAACCCATGCTTGCTTCTTTTGTTTCCCCTTTCCAGGCAGCTTTCATTCCCGGAAGATAGATTCAAGAGAATATGTTGGTGGCCCACGAGGCTTTCCATGCTATCAAGCAGAGAAGGAGAGGTAAAAATGGGATTATGGTGATTAAATTGGATCTTAGCAAAGCTTACGACAGGGTTGACTGGTCTTTTCTTGAGAAGCTGTTATTGAAGATGGGGTTTGTGTCATCTTGGGTGGCAAAAATCATGCAATGTGTGTCGACTGCCCAATTCTCGGTGGTTATTAATGGTGAAAGGTCTGAAGCCTTTTTACCGGAAAGGGGTTTACAACAAAGAGACCCTCTATCCCCCAACCTTTTCATTCTTGTGGCAAATGTTTTGTCTTGTCTGCTCCAACGTTTTATTAGTCAGGAAAAGTTTCATGGCTTTAGAATCAATCGAAGGTGTCCAATTCTAAGCCATTTGTTTTTTGCTGATGATTTGCTAATGCAACTAAAAGCAATTGTGAGGCTCTGTTGGAGGTTTTGGAGAAATTTAACAACGCCACGGGGCAAAAAATTAATTTTGAGAAGTCCTCTATTTTTTTCTCTCCTAACACAAACAATCAATTACGACATTTGATTAAAGAGAAGCTGGGAGTCTAGGATTTTCAGGAGGATTGCAGATATCTTGGGCTACCTTTAATTTGGGGAAGAGGAAAAAGGGAGGTCTTGAATTTCATCCATGAAAAGGTCAAGGAGAAAACTAATTCTTGGAGAGGTAAACTTCTTTCATATGCAGGAAGGGAGGTCTTACTTAAGGCAGTGGTCTCGGCAATTCCAGTTTATACAATGCAGTGTTTTAAACTCCCAATGTCCTTTTGCAGGGAGCTTGATGTTTCCTTTAACCGTTTTTGGTGGAATGGACCTGATTTAGATGGGGAGAGGGTTCATTGGATGAGTTGGGACAAACTAGCAGAACACAAACAAAAAGAGGGTTTGGACTTTAGGGAATTTGCAGTGTTCAACGATGCTCTATTGGCCAAGCAAGTTTGGAGATTATTATCCAACCCTACTGCTTTCTGGGTCAAAATTCTGAAAGGGTTATATTTTCCTTTTTCTTTTGTTTTGGAGGCTGCCAAAGGAAAGTGCTCCTCATGGGCTTGGCGTAGTTTGCACGTCGGAATCGAGAGAATCAAGAAAGGCGTTAGGTGGAATGTGGGAAATGGAAAAAATATTCTCATATGGAAAGATAAATGGGTTCCTAACTTGCCAAACTTCACAATTACATCTTCTCAACCTTCTACTGAAAGTCCATTGCTGGTGTGTCATCTTATCGATTCGACTAGTAGATCATGGAAGTTGGACTGTCTTCAAAGCATCTTCAATGAAGAAGAGATCAATGCAATTACAAAGATACCTATCGGATCAGCTGAGGTGTCTGATTTACCAGTGTGGCATTTTCCAAAAGACGGAAAATACTCAGTGAAGTCTAGCTATCGCTTAATCTAGGACAGTTATAGAAAGAGCAAGATAGCTGAATGTAGCCATAAAAATTCATCTCGGGAAGTTGATTGGAAGGCTTTATGGAATTTGCAGGTGTCACCTAAGGTCAAAGTTTTTATTTGGAGAGCTTGTCACAATGTTTTGCCCACTCTTGATAACTTGGCTAGAAGGCACCGATCTCAAATTGTGAAGTGCGGAAGATGTGAACAAGAGGTGGAATCTATTGAACATATTCTCTTTTTTTGCCCTTTTGCAGAAGCTATTTGGAGATGCTCTGGATTTAGCTACTGCCGAAGGAGAGAAGGTTTTTTAGATTTTAAAAGCTGGTGGTTCGAAGTTATTCCTAAACTGCCCAGTTTTGGTGATTTTAGAGTTTTCGAACTTTTGGCTTATCTTTACTGGAATGTTTGGAAGGCAAGAAATCTGTTCTTGTTTGAAGGACTTGTTTCTGATCCGATTCATGTTTGGCAACAGGCTTCTCAGGAATTTCAAGAAGCTTTCGAGGCTCAGGTAACTTTTTGCTGTGTTAGGATGGATGCTCAACAGCCAAAGGAACAATGGCAGAAACCTCCCACGTCATTCATTAAACCTAATTGTGATGCTTCTTTTGATGTTTCTTCATCTTGGGCTGGAATTGCGGTTGTTTGCAGAGATGACCAGGGACAGCTTGTGGAAGGTTTTCATTCTTCTCTCCGAGCAAGAAGCGTGGATGTTGCGGAAGCCATGGCCATTCGAGAAGCTTGCCGTCTAATAAGACAGAAAGGCTGGAACAAAGCATGGGTGGAATCAAACAATGTTAATCTAATTCGTAGATTGAAGGAGCCCACTGCACCGAAGTGGTGGGAAACTAAAGCTATTGAAGAAGATATTTGTGCTTTGATTTTTTATTTTAAGGAAGTTAAATTCTGTCATGTAAGCCGAGAGGCAAACAGGGCGGCTGACTGGATAGCCAAACAAGCTAGGAAGGGCTGTTGTCCATCTGACTGGTGGTCTAATCCACCACCTGATTTTGCTTTTGTTTTGTGATTTGTATTTTCAATTGCTTTTAAGCAGTTTTATGAATGAATAAAAAAAAAACATAGAAGATTAGCTCACATTATAGCAGGAGAGAGAGAGCAATAATCAACTCAACAATTTTCAAATTCCTATCTCTCATAGCTTAATCACAAGCCAGGGAGTTTTACTGTTAATGAAACTCCATATAAAGTAATCACTATACTTCCATGAAATAGTCAAAAAGGAATTAAATAAACTGTAAAAATTTTCATTTAGCTATAGAGCAAGTCCAAAATGAAGTAAATGCTTCAATGAAGTGATGCTCCCATTGAGAATAGAATTTAAAAAGCTCTGGTTAGAAACCATTGAAAAATACAAATCTGTTGGACTTGGCAAAATAGAAGAACGGGCCAAGTGGCAATTACAGATCCAAAAACCTTCATCCTACAAAGAAACACTTATAACAAGGTCAAGATTTACAATCAAACCCATTACTTCACTTTTTTATGGAATTTTTTCACATTTTGATCAGAATTCAGATTGCCTAATCCGATATGATATCCATAAGACATCGCCATGACAGTATCGGTACCGTAGAATCGCATTTGCCACTTCTAAGTGGAAGCATGCGCTTTTGCAACTAACATGATGCACTTAAAGTTACACACGAAGAATTTTTGGGATATTTAAAGATAAAGAAACTCAAATAATCAACTAAACATTTACAAAATTACATCTCCATACTTTAAAAAAAGAAAGAGCCTTTCTTACATAAACTCTTTCACTGCATCAGCAAGTGGTTCAATCGAGTAATCCATCCAAATGTTATAAGTTCAAAAAGGAATCAACATATTCGTTGGAATAAGTGAAAATTGATAATGAGAAACAATTATTTAGCAAAACGAAATAAATTTCCGAGTTTAAAAGACTAATGAAAAATTGTGTCATTAAAATGTAATATATCTAGTTCTCGTTATTCTAAAAAAAAAAAAAAACTATAGTCTTACATTAAACTTAACCATTTCAAAATTAAAATTTCAAAATTCTAAACAGTTCTATTAACAAGCAAAAAATATACATATATTCAAACAAAATAAAAAAACAAAAAAAAAGAAAACAATGAAAAATAAGGATACCTTGAGAGGATGCAAACCGGCTTCGAGCTCTTGAGTGTGCCGTTCTTTAGCTTATTTGTTCATAGAAAAATGTTAGAGACAGTTATTTTTTACAATCATTTTTAACACTTTTATTCTTATTAGGAGTCTGTTTGGCCTAACTAGAGCTATTGTAGAAAGTACTGTTTGAGTAGAGCTTTTTTAAAAGTACTGTTAAGAAAACTTAAATTAGTGTTTGACAAACCAAATATAAAAGTATTATAGAATGTTGAAAACTATTTAGTAAAATTTTTGTATATATTTTTATAAATGAAAAAAATAAAATAATAAACTTTATTAAACTAAATCACAAATATTTAAGTGAAAAAATAAAACTAAATAAAATTTTATGTTAATTAAAATTAAACAAATGAAATAAATATAAAAATGGCACAAAATAAATAAATTATTGTAAAATAATATGAATCCTCTTTTATAATTTTGTAAATTATTGAAAAAAAAAGTGAAAATGTAAAAATTTCACTAAATACATATTATTAATAGTAATACTTTTTGGAAAAACTTCAATTTATAGCTTCATCAAAAAGCTCAAATCTGCTTTCCGCATAAGCTAAAATTTTTAAAAATTTGAAAGCCAAACACTTGGCTTTTGCTTATAAAGTAGATAAGCTCTTTCAAAGCTAGGCCAAATATGCATTAGGTTACATCACTTTTTAGTTTTATTTAAAAATGAGTTATTCATGTAAAAAGTAAAAAACTAAAGTACGTAAATGTTAAGAAATATTTTTCAAATAATTATGCTTGTAAGTAATCTATTTTCACGTAAAATTAAAAAATAACGTGAATCAATAAAAATAAAAATATTAAAAATGATTTTCTCTAACATTTCTCTTACTCGTAATATTATTTTCAAAATCCTTAAATTCGTTGATATTGTTATTAGTATTGTTCAAATCTTTGCTGCTAATATTGCTCTCTGCTTTCTTTTTCTCCATAATTTCCATTTTCGAACTCACCTTTTCTCTCTTTCGAAGAAGCACTGACGTCTGACGTTTCTTGCTCTCTTTTTTTAACTCGTTTTGCTTTTCTGGGGCCAAAGTCAAATCCGATCAGTAGAAAACAACGAAGGGAAGGTGGAAGGAAAAGAGATGAAACGGTGCGTTGCGTGTTGTTAGTTTTGTTTGCGTCATGTTTGGCAAGTCGATTGGCTAGGACCGTCTTGGGTTGTTCGGCATCGTTGATCCTGCTGGAGTGGATTGATCTATGCCATTGCCATTAAAAAATTAAATAAATTTAGGATAAATTTAAATAAAAAATAATAATTGTATTGATTTATGATATAAATTTAATTTATCGTAAGTTTTAAGAAAAACTAATAAATAAATTGCCAAAAAGAAAAACCAAGTAATAAATTAATGACCTAATTTATAATTTTTTATACAAAAAATCGCAATTTAAAAAAAATTTATTGAGATTTAAGATTCAAATCTATTAAAAAATTTTTGTTAAAAGAGATTGTATAAATTAACTGAATTGAATTTTGAATTCAGTTTATAGTATTTTATTCATGTCTACTTTTTGCGAAGCACAATATTTATTTTATGCTAAAGTTAAGAATTGCAAGATTTTATCAACAAGCAATTTAAAGAAATAAAAGTAAATTTTTTTCTCAAGCATTTGTATATCATTCGAATCTTAAAATCGTCACTATTAAAACTGTTTTACCATTTACAACTCTTAACTCAAAAAAGATAGTCTTAAACCATAAAACGAATGAAAAGATCTGAAATTACACAAAAAAAAAAGCAAGATTTTTGTATATGGCCATTAAATTCAATAAGTTAAGAGCATATTATTTTTAATTAAAAAAATCAAGGAAGAAGAAAGTGAAGGGTGAACTTTCACTTTCCAATTTAGTATTATAAATAAAACTAAGTTTGAATCAAAACTTGGAACCTAACACGATGTTTGTTTTTGTAACTATGATATGGTTCTAACCTTACTTATGGTGGACTTCCATTTTATTGTTTAATATTAATTTATTTAACCTTACTTTAGATTGTTGCTTTTATCTTCTAGGTGAAAACCCAATGTAAGAATCTATATTGCTTCATTAATATAAACTACTCAATTTTTTTAATCAGAAACCTATTCAATTATGAAAATTGAAAATTTGCACATAATTGTATTTAATTTACAAAAAGTTCATCTCTACAAAACTAAAGTATTAATGTAATTATTATGCCAAAAAGAAAAGTTATAATTTTTTTATAATTTCTTGTAAAAATAATATTTTTACAAATCTTTTTTTTTTTAAATTCAACAATTCACTCATATTCATCTTGCATGAAATGTTTCAAGCAGATTTGATATCCTTGCAATTTTTATCAAAAATATTGTTTTTTAATATAATGGTTGAAGTTTTATTACTATTATTGAATAAATAATTAAATATCTTTTGCTAATTTAAAATTTGACATGACTTATCAACGTGAATAAAATATAAAATTTAAAAATTAAACTAAGAAAATATAAAAGAGTCTAAAAATATGAAATTCAAAAGTTAGATTAAAAAAAGATAAAATCATATAGAAATGGAATGGACGAAAAACTATATTAGTTTTCGTTGTTATAAAGATACAAAAGAGGCCTCAAAACGTTTAGGTTTAATAATTTTATAGTTTTTGTGAAATTATGAATTATTGTTTAAATATAACAACAAAATACAAGCCCTTTTATAAATAAATAAATAAATAAAAGGCCTTGAAGCCCAAACGAAAGAAAGCTAACCAACCCCTCTTCGGTCCTCTCCTTTATTCTTTCTTTTTGTTTACCTAAGCTAAAGCAAGTCCTCTTTACACCCCCACAATACAAGGTACAACTCTCAACCCACCACCATCAACAAGTTTTCACTGTTCAAATCTTAAATTCCAAAGCCCCAAACATTTCCTGGAAACCAGCACAATCTTTTAGACTTTTTTCTATCTTTTTTAAAATGAAAGTTAACAGCCAACCAGCCAGAGAATAGATTACCCACACCAAAAGAATAGCCCACACCAGCCTCCACCTTTCCTTTCATTTCTCCCAAAATTATTATTATTTTTTTTAATTTTTAGTTTTTCTGGGTTTCAATTTTGCCTTTTTACTTCTGTTTCTTGTTGTTGTTTTGATTTTTTTTTGTTTTATAAATAAAATCCAAAATGGGTTCTTCCTTTCCTTCTTCTTCTCTTCTTCTGTTATTCTATATCACACCCCTTTATTTAATACACTGCGTTTTGGGTTCTTCTATTTGCTCTCATGAAGCTGATGTGTTCATTAAAAATCTTCACTTTCAATGCTCTCCTTCGATCTCTCCGATTCCTCCTCTCAAGGTACGTTTCGTAGCTTAATATTGGTAGAATTTTTAATTTTTAAATTTTGATGATTTTTTTAAAAAAATTCTTTGTTTGATTTGTTAACTGGTTTAAGATGGGATTTAATTTAATTTTTTATTGAAAGGGCTTTAATTATTTATTTTGATTTTGGGTTCTATGTATTTGTGATTTTGCCTAATTCTGTTAAAAGAAGGGAAATTTTAGGAGATTTTGTAATTTTTAGCCTGAAAAATTAGATATTATTCAGGAATTTTCATGGCTGTAAAAATTTGAAGAATCAGAATAAAGGTTTATGGTTGACTTTTTGAATGCTTGGGGGTATTGGGTTCTTATGGTATAATTTAATCTGCAACAATTAAATAAAGAAGAGAAAATAGAAATGAAGTTGCAAAATTATTAGGCATTCATTTTATGTTAGTCTTGCTTATGGACTTTGAATATATTTATTTTCTTCTAGAAGATTTTGAATTGAAATACTATTATGTATTTCAAAGCAAGAGCATATGATATAGTATTCAAGGCTAGTAGGGCTATGAGGGCTATGGAAAAAGTACTAGAGACGTTGCTTAAAGGTTTGTTTGGCCGGATTGGAGTTTTTATAAAAAGTGTTGTTCGAATAAAATTTAGGTTTTATAAAAAAGTGTTGTTCGAATAAAATTGTTCTAATAGTGCTATTAGAAGAAGTTAAATTAGCTCCTGGCAAATTTAATACAAGAGTGATGTTGAATGATGAAAACTATTTAATGGAATTTTTATATTTTTAATAAATGAAAAACTAAAATAATGAACTTTGTTAAATTAAATCACAAATTTTTAAGTGAAATAAATAAATTGAATAAAATAATACTTTTTGTTAATTATAATAAAAAAATGAAATTAATATAAAAATTAAACAAAATAAATAATTTAATTTGAAATAAAATAATTCTCTTTATAATTTTGGGAATTATTGAACAGTAAATTGAAATTGTAAAAAAATTACTAAATACATGTTATTAAAATTAGTACTTTTTGAAGAAGCTTTGATTTGTAGCTTCATAAAGAAGCTCAAATCTGTTTCTGCATAAACTAAAAATTTTAAAGTTTAATTTTAAAATTTTGAGAGCCTAAAACTTGGCTTTTGCTTTTATGGTATATGAGTTCTTTTATAAGCTAAGGCTAAACATGCCGTAAATATGTTCGCTTAAGGGACATACTTGTAGCTTTAAGGTAGTGGTATTATGTTGATTAGATTATGGCTGGAAAAGAATCAATATGGCTTGATGACTAGGAATGTAAAATTTTTATCTTTTGATGTTTTGATCTCTGGCTTTCTTCTAGGCATAAATAACCCAAGATATTGCAACTTAATACATGCCCCAATTTTTTACGAGGAACTGTTATCTTTGTACTTTAGGGGAGGCCTACCATACTGGTAGGTGTAAGAATCATAAGAATCCTTAGGTTAGGCTACTATGTTCTCGACATGCTGGTTTTAGAAGAGATATAAATTGATGTTCATAGCTTAAATCCTCATTTCACTTCTTTCTGATATAATATTAGGAAAGCTAGCAAACCCTGTTTGTTTCCCAAGTGCTTCTTTAGAGGAAAAAAAAAAACGAGCAGAATTACCCAAAATGAGTGTACAGGAGATACAGGCACTTGATATCCTTCACCTATCAAGGATAATAATACCCATGAAAATGAGTGCGCATGTAAGCTCCATCCAAGTTTCCTAAGGTAAACCTTCTTATGTGATGCAACCAGTGTTTAGTCATTTGATTAATGAATGCACCCATCCAAAGCATTATGTTTCTTAACTTGAAATGCATGGTTGTATTGTTGTGTCACGTGTGGCTTATGATGCTTTAGTTAGCTAAATTCTCTGTTTGCAAATGAATTATTGAAAAATTTCCAGTTAACTATTAGTACAAAAATTTGTATTGTTTGAAAACAAAATTTACTCTGAAAAATTCATTCATATACAAAAAATTTGTGGTATTTTCGAATGGGACTGATATTATGAGACAAAGATACAATAAAAGTTGTTGATGTGGCCAGAAATTCAAAAGTTAAACCGGGGATAGGATAGAAATCCATCTCTTTTCCATACCCTTTTTCTTTTTACCTCAAGGCAAATGTTTATTTTTTTTTTGACCTTTTTTTTTGTGAGAGTTCTATAGAATTTTGTTGAACGATACCATTATCCTGACCATTGACTTGTATTTTCAAATTTTACGTGAACAACTGGGGCTCATCAAATTTCCTGGCTGGGGCATGCCTAATCATCACATTTATGGTTCCTAGATTTTCCATCTTTCCTGTAAATTAACTTGTATCAGTATGTGCCATCTGATTGCAGGATATGTTTCAAGGGTTAACGTTTTGCATAACTTGCTGTTTCTTGAAGAACATCATGATTATATGTTATTTATGTTTCTTATTTTTGTTTGCAGGTGGATGGAAACTTCCTGGACAGATCATTGACTTCCAAACAGAGAAATGGTTATGCTTCTGTGCTCTTTTATGCTTCCTGGTGCCCATTTTCACACAGTTTGCTTCCAAAATTTGACATTCTCGGTTCCATGTTTCCTCAAGTAGAGCATCTGGTGGTTGAACAGTCTTCAGCTTTGCCAAGGTGTGTAGCTACTTATCCAGTTTTTGGTATTAGTGATTGCACACGAATGATCGAATTTCTTTTCTTGTGTTATTTATGTTCTTGACTACAGAGACTGTCAATCCTTAATGAAGGCATTTTTGTGGATAAATGTTATAAGGAGAAAGAACTTTAACTGTTAGAATTGGGTTGCTTATAGTGTTTGCCATGACTTTAAACATGCAATCAATTGGTTTCTTTTATGATAGCAACCTTATGTTTAAGTCAATTTTGGTGGTTTTGGTTTGGTGCAACAAAACCAAATGTACTTGAAAGCTTCCTTAAGGAAAAATTGTGTATGTGTGTGCACATTCATATTCGATTGATTTGATTTGTCTGCTAATAATATTTGGTATAACTGTAATTTGTTGAAACAAACGCACGTCCATATCCAATACTTAGGAAGTAGGTATCCCTCTTGAAGTAGTTTTCAATTAAGCATTTTTGCTGTTGTTTTATCCTGTCTATGATGGAATATGAGATGCTCGTGTCTTCTACACAAGGAAAAAACTGAAAATTATAATTCTGCTGTGTGATGCTTCTTTTGTGCTCCTTAATAGCGAGTCCTTAACTGATGCCAGAATCAGTTCTCCTTTTATGAAGAATCACCTTTAAGGTGACATTGCTTCTTTATTATTAGTACTATCGAGGTTTATCAATCAAATAAAATGTTCTTTTGCTTCCCTTTGGAAACTAATGACAAATTTCATAACTAATACCTTTGATATGTGTTGTATCACAGTATATTTTCAAGATACGGAATTCATAGCTTGCCATCAATTTTAATTGTGAACCAGACGTCAAGGATACAATATCGTGGTCCAAAAGATCTCCTTTCAATCGTACAATTTTACAAGAAAACAACAGGTATTTGCTGTCCTATGCCAAAGATATGTCTTCTACTGCTTTGGCCTTTCCAAGGGAATGATCCCGTGGACACTGACATTATCAAGTAGATCTCTAGAAGAAAAAAATATTATGACATAAAAAATTTCTATTTGATGCATGATGCAATTCCAACGGAGTTGTAGCTCCTTATAACTAAGCCTAGTTTGTGAGTCAGACATAATTACATGTTTCTTAACGGAAGTGTTTGCATTTCAGGATTTGAACCAACTCAATATAAATCCAAAAATGAACCTGATTTATCAGGAGACCAAAATAAATATATGATACGGTCATGGAATGAGTTATCTCCGATGCAGATAGTGAAACAGGAGCCCTACTTAGCATTTGCTGTGTTGTTTCTCTGTTTAAGAGTACTTCTATCCATGTTCCCGGAAGTACTGTCTCTTCTCAAGGCTTTCTGGGTCTCATATGCTCTGCACCTGAACTTAGAGATATTTGGTGAGACAAGCCAATTGCTTACACGAGCCCTTCACATGGTTGATGTAAGGAGAGCTTGGACCAAACTGAGTCTGTGCAAGACCAGGAATTTTCATCAAGGTGCACGGAGTGCCCGCGGTTGGGCTTCTTCACTGGCTTCTGTCTCGTTGGGCAAATCTTCCGGCAGGTCATCATCCTCATCATTGGTCGGTGTTTTGCAGAACCGAGCTAAAACATAGAAAAGAGCTTATCGGTCATGTAGTGTATTACAAACCAGTATGATGCTTCGGGACATCTAGTCCCCTCTCTTTCATATAGAATTCTACTGATAGTTGGGTTTTTGTTTTTGTTTTTGTTTTTGTTTTGGGAGGAAACCAACTAGCATGTAAATCTGAGAACAGCTTTCCTTTTTTGTGTATATTACTTGTTATTTGTAGGAACATCACTACTCCACAACCAGTAATGTACGCTTATTTAACTTCTCTCTCTTTTCGCCTTACATTTCAAAGTGCAACCCACCAGAGATGTGGGACTGATAGTACTCATAGTAGGACCAAGTTTTAAAGGAACTGTAATCACTCGTGTTTTGTCATCACTATTAAAGTATCGACAGTAGCATCCTAGCTTTTATGGCTTTTTGCCTTTTTCCGTAACATCATTAATCAGATGCTCTTCGGCCTTTGGTCGGCAAGGCATGCTTGCACGGCTGAAATACAAATACCCTTTTTATTGTTTGACTCCTGGAGGACTACTTCACTCGTGCCGATGTTTGCTTGCGAGCGAAATCTCCTTTCGCCTGTATATGTGTGTGTTTGAGTAAATATCGGTTTAAATTGATTAAATTGATTAAACGGATGGATTTTTAGTTAAGTCGGTTTGATTAAATGGATTTTAAATTTAAGGTGATTTATTAGGTGAAGTTTGTTTATTTTCAATTTTTGAAGTTAAAAATTGAGTTGACCAAATTAGTCTATTTTCTATACATGTATCAATATAAAATAAATAATTAAATATTTATTTAAACAAATTGAAAAGAACGCTAAGAATACAAGTTTAAAAGTTTGATTTTCAACCGAATTGAATCGATTTATTTTTGTTTTTTCAATTTTGTATAAGTGGGTTTTTCAATTTAAGTACAAATCAATTCGATTAAAAAATCGATTGTTCACCTCTAATCAAAACCTGGAAATAAGAAAAAAGGTTGTAAGTAGGATTGGAATCTCCAATCTGTTGGGTGCCATTTCTTAAAAATAATTACATAAATAATTTGAATTAAATTTCATATTCGAGATTTCAAAAATTTTCATTTCCCTAAAAAAGTGACAGACAATAACAATGTATACATCCACAATTTGAAATTTTAATTTGAACGTCTCAAATTTAAATTTTAAAATAATTGAATTTGAAGAAAATTTTCTTTCGTCATGAGTTATTCAAAAGGTAATAAATTTAATTAATCGCTTGCCTAAAATGAATTGAATTTACAAAATAGATGATGGCCTAAATGACAAATTTATCTCTCAAGGTGTCTAAGGCTATTTGGTACAACAGAGTATTAATTGATTGTCTGGAAAGGCCATTTTCCAACTAATTTCAATTTATAACATGATAAAAGAGGAAGGCTCTTCCCCATCTCTTATGATACCTTTCAGTTCAGGGCAGGCAGGCTTCACACAACTAATTAAACTCAAAATAAATTCTCCAAATGCAGCGCATGTGGCATTTCGCGCAACGTGTTCAGTCTCCATGGTGGACAATGACTTCGGCAAAAATGGAAAGAAATATTTCCCTTTTTTGTTGGTTTCTTGCAATACAAGCACATCCCTAGTGAAAATGATTTTTTTTAACTTGCAGTACATATTTTAATTATCTCTTCATATATCAAGAAAAATATACCAATCAATCTGTTAACCAAATGATCAAAAAAAATTATGATATGTTATAAGATGTAGTTCAAACTCAAGCAAATATATATTTGATAATTAGTATTCACCTGCCAAATACAAAATATATTTATTAATTTTTATTAAAATTTTAATGCTTATCATTTTCTTATTTTTACTAGTTTTGTTTCCAGTTTAATGGATCTTGTTTAGATTTACAAGATGTATCAAAAAGCATTTTTTGTGTAAATTACGATATGTGAGATTAATCCTTAATTGTATTGCGCGGTAAGTATTGACCCAATAAATTTTAATTTTGTAAAAATTTGAACATAAAATTTTTTGTTACTTAAAAATTCAACGAAATTTTACAAGGCTGAGCATGTTAAAAAGCTTTGGGGATAAACAATTTTTATCGTTGACCTTTGTCAATATGTTGAAGGGGAAAAAACAATCTGCAAAGCAAGATACGAGCCCATGGACAGTCGTATGGGGGATTGGGGCTTTAACTTTAATCATTTTCTTTCTCTTTCTTCACAAACCTACCTACCAGTTACTTATGACCGACACTCTTTTCTCTTTCTCTCCACTAGAGTGAGACTAATTGAAGAATCTCTGCTCGTAAAAAGTAAAAACCATGCCTCCTTTTTTATCCATAAATTTGATAAAATGCCAAAAGAAGAACATTTGTGTTGATTTTGAAGGGGTAGAATTGGACTCTTGGCTTGTATTTAACCAGAGTATTGGTATTGTAATCAACCTTTAAATATTGAAGAATTGAAGAAAAATACCAATTGAAGAATTGAAAGGAAATATCCAGGAGCCCCATAAGAGAAGGCATTTCTCTAGGTGGGTCCCATGGAGTCCTTGGACCACTCTCAATTTGCCATGCTCCCGGGAGGATAAGCACTCGACCTGTCATGTGTTTCTTGTTAATGGGTTCAATCTTTCACTCCAAAGAGCAAGAGGACACCATTGTGGTGGTGGCCTTTGTTCTCCTTGGTGAAAAGTCAACAGAAAACTCCATGAAAAGCCATCTTATTTGGTCCAATAATTCAACCCCCCCTACCCTTTACATCGGTTTCTATATCAACTCCCCATTTGATCAGATTCCAGAATGATTCACCAGGAAATGGATATTGATCCTGAGTGGGTTTTCCTGCCTGACAATGAATTCATGGAAATCAGTCAGGATGGAGAAGAAAAGGTCCCTGGAGGAAAAAGAAATTCTGATACAAAACCTGTTTTCCTGAGAAACTACTTCCCTGAGGATCAGCCACCACCCTCTGGAAATTCAAGGAGTGTACCTAAGCAAGTTGTTCCAGTTTCATTTCCATTGGAACCAACAATCTTTAAGGCTCCAGAAAATGAGCTGGGGAAGGAAACCACCGAAAGGGTACCTATTGGTGTCACTTCTGCGCCATCCATGATCCCTGAGAAGATCAAAGAGTCCGGTATTGGATCAGATGAAGGTGGTAAAGAAGTGAAGACACAAGTTTCCTTTAGGAAACCAACTTACAATGATCAATCTGTCGACATGACCAACAAAATGGACTCACCAAAGTCCACTACTAGGGGAATTATTCCTCAAATTGATGCAGCAGGTACGTTTGATTTTGATGACAAAAGTGAGGGTTTGGAGAGTAAGAGCTCCCCAAGAAAGAAAGATTTGGCGGAGATGAAAGTTGAGAACAAAGAAGTTGTCACCTGGGAGGAGAACTCTGGTGGCCTTAGTTTCTGGAAATGGAGCTTAACTGGTATTGGAGCCATCTGTTCTTTTGGGCTTGCTGTTTGTGTCATCATACTGGGAAGTCAGCAAAGACACAGACAGCAAAAACAGAATCAGAAGCTACTGTTCCAGCGTTTCACTGATGACAAGGTATGAAATTTCTCACTGTTCTAGAAAATTTTAGATTTCTAATCTGCTTTCCTTACCTTTGTTATGCATAATTCTATCCATTTTTAGCTTGTGTCATGATTATTTTGGAGACCCTGGTTATAAGTTCATTGGATAGTCAGAAAATGGGGCCATGATCGAGGAAGAAAATAATTCAAAATCTTGTTAAATTTTCAGTTTTAACTGATCTGATAAAGATATTTTTGGAATCAAACATTTTGATGTGAACATTAGAGAGATATTTTGTCTCTGCTAAATGCAAACAATAATTGAAAATGATATGCACATTTATCATTTGGGAATCCAAATTCAAAAGCAACACATATTCTTGCAAATTACAGTACAGCAAAAAGACCAGAAGGTGCTATGGTTATGGGGACAGCTAAATTTGGCCCCATTGTTAGTGATACTTAATGCTTAAGTAAGTTATTGTGATTGTAGAGAATGAAGCAAGTGGTTCATCATACAACCAAACTCAATGAAGCAATTTCTGCAGTTAGAGGAGTTCCAATAACCAGAGCTCACATAACATTTGGGGGTTACTATGATGGTCTTTAAAACACTGCCTTCTATAGAATCTGGAACTGAAACCCTACACCAGCTTCATCAGCTGTTCTGAAGTATGATGATGAATTTGCCATGCCAGTTCTACAAGATCTTCACAGGCCTCTGTATTTGTACATAAAAATACATAGATGCTTATTGTATAGATTCTGAATCCTGTTTATAATCCTGAAATTCTATAGTTTTGTGTTTAGCCAGGCATCCCTTTCCATCTATAAGTATAGTTTTAAGCTGTGGGCGTTGACCTTAGTGAAATGTCTTGACAATAAATCCATATCAAGATTATTATTATTATTATAATATTATTTGCAAGCTATCCATTTAGATTTCTTCTCCTGAATTGTTTCTGCCTAGAACTTTGTGCCATGACCGAACCTCCTTAGAAAGAAAAATAAATTATGCAGTCCCAATATTATAATTGACCTTTGCTGACTGTTAAAATGTCACTCAAGGAGCATTTTATGGATGGTTGTTTCTGCTTTATGTCTCTTTTATTTATGTGGGGTGGCTTCTGCATAGAAAATCAAACTGATGGACAATCAGTTAAGTGATAAGTACATAGACATAGTTTTTATCTTCTTTGAACTTCTGGTTGATTAGGTTTTATTCTTCAAGAGCACGTCCTTAAAGGCTGATTGGCTTAATCCATAGTCCATATTTTCTCTTTTTCTTTTGTTACAATGGAAACTTTCGATCTGAGAAAGAAAAATACAGGTGTTGAGACTGAACCTCAAATTTGAAGAATTCTCGTGTCTTAGAAATGGAGATATGAACATTCAGACCAATATTCAAGATCATAATCCATTCTCTTGATTTCAATTCATGACAAGACAATTCTTATTAAAATATCTTTCATTTAGCTAATTCTAAATTTCTAATGATCATGTGCATGCCAAAATGGATCAACTTAAACCCACCCAATGAGCTGTTGTATGAGAGCTTTTGTCCCTAATTACAATCCCATGGAGATATTTTGTCAGGCCATGAAAGGAAAAGAAAAATACTGATTGAACAGCCAAACAATCCAAACAAATAAGATTCATTGAGTCATGTCCCACCACAGACAACCTAGTCCAACATTGCAGACAATGTGAATTCTGTATATTCTGCATAATTATAAAAAATAAGACATTGGGTTCACTAGAAATTAGAGATGTGATTGCTCTCTTGTTAGGATGTGCTGCGTTCATTGCACCTTTGCCCAGAAGAACCCTACAGATGATGCAAGTTGGGTGAACTGGGTTGCCATGGGTAAGCAGCCTTTATAGATTCAGAGTATGAAAAACTGTTTTTGTCTTTGATTGGAATCTTCATTGATTTTTGTTTGATTGTCAAGTAGATGACAAACGGCATCTTGGTGGTCAATAATGGTTTTCAACTTTGATTCATATTTTCTGTGGCCATGTGCTTGAATTTGAAACTGTTTTTTCCTTTTGGGAAATCATCAAATTAATTAAGTAGTAATTATGACAAATTGAAGTAATTTCCTTTCTATAAACATGTAATTGAATTGATATAAAAAAAACCAAGATTTAATTAGTGTTTGTTGTTAAGAATGATTAAGTTCAAATTTTGATTTTTCTTCGTGCTTCTTTATGATAAAAAAAATTACTTAAGAGTCACAAATTTGTTCTATCTTACATACTTTTATCACATTATCATTTTGAAGTAATAAAAGATTCACTTAAGGGTCATTAATCTGTTTTTAAGAGGATTAAATTTTAATATTCAAAATTTCTCACACTTAAAAGTAATAAAACGAACTAAAAGATGAAAAGATCAATTAATGTTGATTCAAATGGCAAAAAGATTTCTTTTTCTCTTAACGGTCTTGAGTTTCAATTCATTAGAAAATTATTAAGTTTCATGGAAATAAAACTATTTGAACCGATCTTAAAAAGGGAATTAACTGAATGAAACTTAAAAATCCTCTATCGTTTTAAAAAGTTGAAATGAATCAAAGGAAAAGCAATACTATTTGAACATAACATTTCTAATTAACCAGTCATCACTCAACTTCAAATTGCCTATAATTCTATAATTGTGTCCAAATCTCCTTTGATCCACCTCATTTTCCCTCTTCAAAAGAAAAAATAAAAGAAGAAAGCAGTCATCTTGTCTATCTAATTATAATTGGTATAATTGTTGTAACTTGTAACCCACCCTAGTGTACTTTGTTGAAAAAAGAGTAAATTGATGGACTACCAAATTTCTAGAAAATATATGATTGGGATACGCCACGTTGCGTATAACACCCAAAGTTTTCTCCTTTCGGCAGAATTTGACATTAAAGTTTTATTTAATTTTATTTTGTCGAGCTTAAATATAATCATTTATATATCTATATCACATCTATTTCGAATTAAATAATACAAAACATCAAATCTATTACGTCGCAATACCTCTCAATTTTTTTTGGTTCAGGGAAGGAACACATCACTAACACCAAAACGCTTTAGTTTGGGTTAGCGTGGAATTCCTTCTAAACACACACACATCACAAAGCAAGTGATGTGGGACGGTGAAAACCCACACACACATGTTTTCAATACACGCATGCAGTCAAGCAAATGCTTAAGTCGCACAAGCACACACATCACACACAAAGCAACATATATGTTTTTTTGGTCCAGGGAAAGAATACATCACTAATACCAAAACGCGTTGGTTTGGGTTAGCGTAGAATTCCTTATAAACACACACACACACACCACAAAGCAAGCGATGTGGGACGGTGAAAACCCACACACACATGTTTTCAACACATGCATGCAGTCAAGCAAATGCTTAAGTCACACGAACACACACATCACACACAAAGCAACATATATGTTTTTTTGGTTCAGGAAAGGAACACACCACTAACACCAAAACGAGTTAGTTTGGGTTTGCGTGGAATTCCTTATAAACACACACACACACACCACAAAGCAAGCGATGTGAGACGATGAAAACCCACACACACAGCAATACCTCTCAATTAGGGATGGTAATGGGTACCCGACCCGATTAAGTAGGATTATGATAATATATAATCGGGTTCGAATAGGGTTCAGGTAGTAAAATTACTACCTGTCACGGGTTCCGGTAGGTTTCGGGTAATTACCTTAGGGTACCCGCTATCCGAACCCGATTATAAATAATAATTAATTAATATGATATTTTTATATTTTTATATATAAATTATGTATTATTAATATTGTATTTAATTAAATTAATTGATTAAATATCATAATTATGATTTTTAACTTTAATTTATATTTATTAGTTAAATTAAATTTATTAACTTAATCTTTTAAATAAATTATTCCAAAATTGATTTTAAATTAAAGTTTAAAAGTCAAACTTTGACTTAATAAACTTGTATTTAACGGGTTCGGGTAGTTAAACGGGTATTTTTTATTTTATAGGGTTAGGGTTTGGGTAACGCAAATCAAAATAATCGGGTAGTTAATCGAGTTTGAGTTTTATATATTTTAATTGGGTTCGGATTCGGGTATTTCAAAATTAGCGGATAACTGACCCGTTTACATCCCTACTCAATAGTCATCAATTACCGTGTCTGTACGTGAGTTTAATCCAATTTTGATCCAATTTTATGTTGTATTTATTTAATTATTATTGATTTGATTATTTATTTAAAGTGATGGAGTTATTTTCCAATATATTGTCACTAAAATTTTTAAATTCTACATTCTATCTTATATTAAGTATATATTGATTTGATTTTTTGATTTTAAGTGATAGATTATTATTTAATACACTATCACTGACATTTTTTGATTATGCATGTTCTTAAAAAGTATTTGTCATCATTTTAATTCTCTTGGTGTATTAGATTATAATCTAATTGATGTGGGTCAGGTTAAAGATTACTGGGCTTTTCTATAAGTCAAGCTGAAGACAATTAGGTCGAATGATAATTTAAGCCCAAGAGAAAAGAGGATCAGAAGGCCCATAAATGATCCACTAGATTATTATTTAAGCTGTGAGTCTTAAAGGTAATTACGCGCATCAACACTCCTATAAATAGGTCCCAGGTATCATTCTTAAACCCTAAGCTCTATTTGCCTATTGAAACCTTGCCAAAACCCTGTCTGACTGAAGCATGGGAGTGCACGCGCAAGGAAAAACCCCTGCGCCCCCTGATGGTTTCCTATTTCGCAGATTTCTTGGAGACAGACTAACGCGAAGATCGAGGATCCGACGTCAGCAAACATTTATTGTTGTTTTGGGCAACAACAATTGGCGCCGTCTGTGGAAACAAACAAAAAAGCCAAATACAAAAATGGTGAAAAGACAATCTGCGAAAGGCAGGGTATGTAGGCTGCGGTAGGGTACACAGGTTACGCGATAAGGTCTTGGGCGAGAGACTGACTCTCGCACATGAGACAGGCATTGGGCAAGAGAATAGGCCTTTGGCGATAGAGTGCATGCAACTAGCGACAGCCTTGCCATACGAAAATTATTGGCGATAGAGTAGATACTACTGGTGACAGCCTTGCTTGTCGCTCGAAAGATCTTTGGCGACAGAGTACAAAGGAGTGGGCGATAGCATTGGGCGAGAGACAAACCTTGGCGAGAGGTGAGCTCCCGCACGACAGACGCTTGGCAACAGGCCTTGGACAATATATGCTCTCGCATGCAATAGACCCATTAGAAACTAATAAAGTATTACTGCATGCTGACAGCTAATATGAGCTTCATACTTTCAAGCACAGCTGTGGGCCCCTCCTACATCCCTTGCCCTATATCCTCGCTACCGCTGCTTCATCCCGTTTCAACCATCATCCATGGCTACAGTATTTGTTACTATCCTATGCAGCACCTACGGCACCATTAGAATAGGGAAAGCGGTCTCATGCATGGTTAATCAGACAGAAATTAAGTGACGCTTTATGTGCAAGTAGTGCTTCTGTTACCGTGTAGGCTAAGAGGGGAATATAGATAATGCGTATCAAGTTTTTAAGAGGCAGCAAGAAAGAGACCTCATGCCGTGGAACTCAATCATCTCTTGATAAGCTCAGAATTGTCATTCAAAGAAAGCTCCTAAGGTAGTTGAAGAAATGCATAGGCAAAATGTGGAAATGGATTATATAACATTTATCAATGTCCTTTCTGCCTGTACTCATTCCGGATTAGTGGATGAAGGTGAAAGTACTTCAACATAATGGTAAAAGATCATCACATTTGTCCAACAATAGAACTCTATTCTTACATGGTCGATCTATATAGTTAAGTTGCAATGCTTAGAAGACCATGGATATCAATAAGATTCCATGCCCTGCTGGTCGACCCTGTGGCAAATGCTCAGGGCTGCTTGCGCATTCATCACAATTTAGAGCTGGAAACTTGCTGCAGAACAGTTCACCTAGCTTCAGCCACAAAACTTAGCTGAATATATTTTGCTTTTCAATATTCATGCTGCAGCAATAGTCGATATGAAGGAATGTAAGGAAACTGATGGAGAAGAGAAAAGTAAAAAAAAAAAAAAGGGGAAAAAGCTAAAGCATGTCACCCCAATCAAGCTTCTAGTCTTCTGACAGTACATAGGCTTGGCCATAGCCTTCAATGTTATCTGGTAGCTGTGCACAAGCCATCCTCTCCTCCAATGGCAACTTAAAGAACTTTTGTACCCGGAAGAAGCACCAGTCTTTGCAAGCCGCATGGAGTTCTTTCTGTTAATCATCGTGGCCTACTTTGCTCATGTCGATCACAGGAATCTTAAGGGATTCATCGATGGAATTATGGAAACTACATCAAACTCAATCTCTGGTCTGATGTACATGGATGGGATTTCTTTCAGGTTCTTTGACGTAAGAGCTTGGACATTCTCGGTAAAGGACTGCCGAACCCCTTTCTGTGAGGCACCTCTGTTTCCTTTTCTGTAAAGCTGTGAAGTTCTCATCCAAGGTTCGTTCTGCTTCTTGTCCGTCCAAGAGATTAGCAATCCGTTTCTTCCTCTGGTCTAAATTAGCAATCATTTCCAGACCACCAAGCATTTTGTCGTTTATGAATTGATAACATTGGAACTATGGAAGTCAGCTAGCCAAGGGGAAAAGGACAAAGTTTCTTTAGTGATTCTTGGTTTTTCATCATGGAAATGTGAAACTTGTCTCGGATCAAGAATATAATCTTTCTAGATCAAGAACAGAAAAGCGTAATCCATTCATTATTTACCATGTAATACAGTTAGAAATTTTAGACACCACGGTCACACAATCAGAAAACTAGTGGAATATGAGAGAGGCATGGGCAAGAGAGAAGCTCTCGCCAGCGACAGGTTGAGTGAGAGAACCTCTCGCCCGCGACAGGCCTTAAAAGAAAACATACTTTGACGCATATACGTTATAACTTGAAAAGTTCCGTTTCACTATCTTCAAATTTTTTCAAACATTTATTGCTAAAGTTATCAATTGTTCAGTGGCATTAAAAGATGTCAGTTTGTAAACAAAAAAAAAAGACCTACATCATTATTCGTCATCACAATTATTAAATGCCTTATTTATTGTGAAAAATGTTAGAGGCTTGTGATGCCTTGTTTATTATGAAAAATGTCAGATGCTTGTGATGCCTTATCCTCTCATCAGTTTGTAGATGCCTTGTCCTCTTGTTGCCTGTTGTGTGCAAACAGTGAATGCTTGTGATGCTTTTTCTTTTGCATGATTTGACAATAAAGCAGGCCCAAATATTGTCTTTTGATCTTTATATGGAAATGATTATGGGTGCTTTTCTACCACTATACTATCCAAACAAACGTGGAGATCTTTCTATAAAATTCAAAAAAGGTCAAAAGAAAAAGGACGATAATAAATTGAAGTCAGTGGAAATAATGTTGTTGACTGTTTGAGAGAACGACATCTTTTGTTGAAAGCATATTTTTCGTACTTTCAAGGCACGACAGGCCTTGAGCGAGACAAGGGCTCTAGCACGCGACAAGCCTTGGGCGAGAGAGGAGCACACACGCGCGACAGGCCACTCTGTCGCAAGCATAGGCGAGCCACTCTGTTGCTTCCACTCTTTTTAACTAGTCTGGCATATGCAAGGTTTCACACGACAGAGCAATTCACGCTACAGGCCACTTGACCATGGTAACGCGACAGGATGTGTGCGCAACAGGTGCAAAAAAAAAAACTTTGTCGCATAGTAAAGCAATATGAACGATAATAGCTATCGCACACAAGGTTCGCCCAATTCGGGTGAGCATAGGTCCCGCACGAAAGGCCACTCTGGCGACACCATGCTTAACTGCGCGACAGCTAAAGCAAGAGAGCAATGATTCTCGTACGCGACATCTCCCCTGGGCGAGAGGAGTCTCCTAGATGTAAAACGGGGATAGAGTGGCTCTCGCAAGCAAACGGCAATAGAGGGTCTCCCGCAGACTAACAGCGAGAGAAGGGCTCCCACGCTCAACATTCCCTTTTGTTGAGAGTGGCACACGTGGCAAGCGCCCAAGTAGAACAACGCATGTATGCAAACAAAGCCTAACTAGAAATGCTTGTTTGGCGATGACGAACAAAGGACTATTACGATGACTCACACCAGGGGCAGAATGTGGGCAAATAGGACCATGCGGCAGGACCCTTTGGCTAGATATAGCAACCCACGCATGCAAGGGAGAAAGGGTGCCACATGAAGAGCACACGCAGGTGTGAATGTGGCAAGCATGTTGCATCGCAGGCCTTTGATGAGAGATTGTGCTCGCCTATCGATAGCCAGAACAGGCGAGCATAGTTAAACGCGGCACGAGTTTTGACAAAAGAGTAAGCCGCGATGGCGAGCACCGCACATACATGACAGTCTTGGGCAGTAAAGAGACAATGGCAAGCACGGCCTGTAGAGTAAAAGATCGAAAAAAAACAGCTAATGTACGACAGGTGCCACCACAACAGAAGGGCTCCTGCAGCGACAGGTCAATGACGAGCATAAGACCACTGCAACAGACACTTTCGGTAATTGAGTGGCAGGTGGCGATCGCATAACCAACGCCACAGCCTAGCCTCCATAGCAAGGCTCGCTTGGGAAAACACTTGCCAAGGTGCGATAAGCAATCTAAAGGGAAAAGCAAGGAACAAGTTGAAGGGTTTGGCAGAGATGCGCACACAATGCTAGATGAGCTCGCCTAAGAAAGGAAAAAGCTGGACGAAGAGCTCAAAACGAGCGAGCATAAGTCCAGAGGAGCTCTATTGGGCAAGCCCCAACTAAAGACCTCAGGGAACACGCTAGAACTTCAAAGGCCAGCTCGCGTTCGCCCAGGTGCGTAAGAACATAGACAAGCAGCGGAAACCAGGCAAGGCACAAAAGGTCAGCCGAGTCAGCAATTGCCACACGAGTATGGTTGTGAATGGCAAGCAAGAATATGACTATCCTAAGACCTAGGCCAGAAAGCCTTTGTCGACTGAGACAGGAACTCACCTAGGAAAGAGAACTCTATGGGCAAGCCATTCAAAGTGACCAAAGCGAGAAAGGATTAGGTGACTCTGTACATCATTAGGCACAACGCTTGAGAAAAAGTTCATCTTTGAACAGGAATGACAACACTGCTTCAAAAAAGAACGTGGGGAACTATATGGTGTAAAGGTACGCTAAATACCGTAAAAGTAAAAGGTATGGTATTGTGCCACAAAAAAAACATGGAAAGACAAAAGAAGAGAAAGAAAAAGCTGAGGCTACGACCAGTCACATATTTGAGTGCATGGAATGGGCGACAGGTAGTGATCTCTGGTGGCAGAATACAAGAAGTGGGCTACAGCCCTGCCTATCGCCCAACAGTTCCCTGGTGATTGATCATACGGAATGGGCAGAACCTAGCTTGTTGCCTGAAAGATCTTTGGCGACAGGATACAAGGAATGGATGACAGCAGTGTCCTCGATTCGGTGAGCACAGACACGAACATGACAAATTTTGGTGACAAGGTTCCACGTGGCAGACTCTTACTGCGAGAGGTGGCTCACGCGTGCGACAGCCAAAATAGCGAGAAAAGGGGACCACTATTGAAGATCTCACAAAGATGCCACTCTTTTGAATAGTCAGTTGTACGCAAGACGTCATGCGACAGAACAATCTGTCACTCGAAAGGTGCTTGATACACTGCAAATTTGAGCGACTACAAGCATGCAACAGGCACTCTGTCACGAGCTAGCTCAAGGCCACGTGACAGAGCAATTTGCACAACTATAGGCATGCGACATGACTCGAACATGGGCAACCTTATCTTCTTCGTTGTCAAATTGAACTTCAAAGCCAAAAACCACGACAAGCCTTGGACGAGACAAGGGCCCCCACGCGTGATAGGCCTTGAGCGAGACATGGGCTCCCGTACACGACAGGCCTTGAATGAGATAGGGGCTCTCGCAGGCGACAAGCTCCTCACTTGGATAAAATGACAGCGAAGAAAATTAGGTGAACACAGTACCCATAAGCAAGATTCCCCCGTTAGCACAATGCAAGCGAGCAAAGAACACCCGAGTCGTGCCTTTCGGCAATGGCTATCAATGCTGGCAAGCATGGAATCCAAACTACTGGTTCGCCCATTAGAAAAGAACTTTGGCGAGCACATTTAAACTTGACGATCAAAGCGCACACCCAAGTGCGGGATCTAAGCAGAATGATCTAGAATCTTTTAGACCTGGTGCACGCATTAATCCGACAAAGTGTCCAAAAGCTTCCTTCGGCCCATCTGTCGATCGTCTGACATAGAAGCTTCCAAGAACTGCTATAGCAACCATCTAGAAGTAGCTTAAGAGCCACACACTTGGCCTATTGACAACCACACATATGAAAAGAGGGTTTGTCTATATAAAGGGTGTGTCAGCTTAGTGAGTCCTTTAAGCAAGACAAGGATGTGCCAGCTTAGGGCTTCGAGATCAAGGCTGTATCTCCCTTGTAAGCCCATATACATAGCATTCTTGAGTATCAATATAAGTGAGTGCTTGGCACAACGAAAATTGCAAACACACTCAAGTAGGGACATACAGGTGGTAACCAGATTTGAGGTGTCCGAGGCAAGCACTAGCCACTGTCATGTAAGGCAGCAAGCCAGGGAGAGCTGGGTTCGATCGAAAACAACTTATGGTAAGCTCGTGAAGGTAGATTGCTGGTACTGAGGCACGACTTAGTGCACAATCCATGGTTGATAGCAGAACATCCTAGCACTCACACTTTACAGATTTTTCAAAGACAAAGACTTGGAATGGTACTGGTGATAAACATTTGCTATTATTGTTTTAACATTTACTGCAATGATATTGTTACTTACACCATTTAATTGAAAATACTACACTATGAAACGAAAGGCCAGTTATTTTTATCTGTACTATGATAAATCCTCCATGTTTGATAGACATGTTGCCGGAATAGAAGAAGAAAACAGAAGCTGGCCAAGAAGATGCTAAAAGGGCAAAGTAAGACCCTAAGCGGGCATAATAAGACCCTAAACAAGAAGAAGACACTAAAAGGGCAAAGTAAGACCCTAAGCGGGCATAAATAAGACCCTAAGCATGACGAAGACGCTAAAAGGGCAAAGTAAGACCCTAAGCGGGCATAAATAAGACCCTAAGCATAACGAAGACCCTAAGCGGGCAAAATAAGACCCTAAGCGGGCAAAATAAGACCCTAAGCATGACAAAGACGCTAAAAGGGCAAAATAAGATCCTAAGCATGAAGAAGGCGCTAAACGGGCAAAGTAAGACCCTAATCGGGCATAAATAAGACCCTAAAAGCGAGAAGAAGACGCGAAACGGGCAAAGTAAGACCCTAATCGGGCATAAATAAGACCCTAAAAGCGAGAAGAAAATGCGAAACGAGCAAAAATAAGACCCTAAGCGAAAAGATACAAGACGGCAGAAAGTAAAACATATTACGAGGTATGTTACAATATATATGTGCTGCAATTGATTCAAAATATATATATATATATATATTTTTTTTGTGATTGGCTTATCAAATCTAACAAGTCCTTAAGCGGATAGTACGCAAGACAGGACTAATACTCCAATAAAAGTTCTTCTTTGGACATAAAAAGTCGCAAAGAAAAACTTGGAGAGCACACAGTATACAGGCTGTGAGGTATGGTACGAGGTACGTTACAATTTTATCATTGGATATGTGCTACAATTGATTGACAAAGTGCATCTAACGTTTTATATTGGCATTCCCGATATAAAAACGATGTTATAGTCTTATCAATTCTATAAAGTCCCTACGCGAAAAATGCGCAAGATGGGCAATGCATGCACTTAAAGCGAAAAGTGCGTGATGAAAGTCATGCATGAAGTGCTTGTGCTTAAAGCAGTAATTGAGCAGCATAAGCCATATATGTAAAAGAACTTGAAGAAAAAAGTGCACAAGAAAAGTCTGATTATTACATAAGACTAATACAAGGTAAATGTGTAGTTGCCTCTGCAGATGAGTTTGAAAATGTGTTGATCAGTTTGTAAGAGACTAAGCTCTTTCACAAAAAACTGGAGAGCACTCCAGATTAACTTCTGCCTCAAAAGGAGCATCGATACTAACAGGTACCCAATCATGTACTCCCAGAGATGCTATAATTATCTAAATCATCTTCGTCCTAGCCTATAAGAACCCTGACCATCTCAGGTCGAGGAAAAGGCTCTTAAGGGCTTGTAAGATCAGATAGATTTTTATAAATGCCTATCCTCAGAAAAGGTTCCAAGTCCTCAGCATCTGGATCAAGCTTCAAGCAATCAGGAGCAAGCCAAGCACAAATCGCATTTGATGAAACCTATGCATCCTCTTGTGGCACTTCTTGACGATGCGCCCTCATGACTTTAACTCAAATTTGGTTTTCTTCCTCATGGCTAATAAAAGGCTTTGGTGGCTTTGCAATCTTACAACTTCTCCTTATAGCTCTGGGTTCCGGTCCACTAAGACCTTAAAGTTCAAAAAGAAGGTTGACATATTCCACTTAAGAAGCATTTTGCTCAAAGAAGAAAAACATATCCCGGTAATGTCCTAAAAAAGGCACTTGACAAAAGAAATGATGACATGATGTCGTTTCTGTTACAAATAATGATGAAGTCCACTAGTTGAGCCCTCAAATGAAGATGAAAAAACTCTTGTGATAATCCCAGAAAGAGGGTAGCAAAAGAATTTGAAAAGCCCATTCTTTATATACTCTTTCACAGGATAAACCCTGCGAAAGAGTGAGGAACAATTGATGTGGGTCAAGTTAAAGATTACTAGACTTTTCTATAAGTCAAGTTGAAGACAATTAGGCCGAATGATAATTTAAGCCCAAGAGGAAAGAGGATCAGAAGGCCCATAAATGATCCACTAGATTATTATTTAAGCTGTGGGTCTTAAAGGTAATTACGCGCATCTACACTCCTATAAATAGGTTCCATGTATCATTCTTAAACCCTAAGCTCTATTTGCCTACTGAAACTCTGTCAAAACCCTGTCTGACTGAAGCATGAGAGTGCGCGCGCAGGGGAAAACCCCTGCGCCCCCTAATGGTTTCCTATTTCGCAGATTTCTTGGAGACAGACTAACACGAAGATGGAGGATCCGACGTCAGCAAACATTTATTATTGTTTTGGGCAACAACACTAATAATTTTTTATATGAACGTAATACTTTATAATTATAAAGTCATAAAAAATACCTACTAATACATTAAACAACATATTAATTTTTTAATTTTTACTTAATTCAAATATTGAAAATTTGAGATCTTAAATTCGAGTCTCACTAAATATGAAATTGAGTTTAATATAATTATTTACTAGTTTAGTTAGTTGTAGTTATTTATTAGTTTACTTACTTCTAGTAAAATGATTTTCATAATTACTAATACATTTAGTGCATGAAATATAATATGTTGTGATTTATCAGAGTTATGATTATGATTATGATTATAACTTTAAATGAAAATATACTACTCAAAAATATATATAATTTTTGTTAAAATTTTAATTCATATTATTTTATTTTTTTTATCTTTAAAGATATTTTGGTATTAAATTTGAAAAAAACATTTTATTTAAGAATATTTTGGTATTAAAATTAAAAAAAACCGTTGTCACAGGGGAAAAAGGTAGTGATTTGTGAGCAACTCTTCCCTCGGTTTTAAGTTAGTTTCTAAAGGCTTTCAAAAATATTTTTCTTGAATAAAAAAGGGTAAACGAGGAAATATACGAGACATTCTAGGAAAGGAACGCAGAAAAATCGCTCCTTGCCCTCAAACTGATTCGAATTGCTCTAAGCCTCTGTCTGAAATAAACGGCGCCGGATCATAATCTAACCTTCTGGTTATTCTAGAGGCATTATTCTGTCCTAAAGATTCACCAAAACCATGTCTAAGGCTGCTTGGGGGGCGATTGACCAATAAAGAAAAGCAAAGAGTCCCTTCAAAAAGCCTGAGTGCAAGTAGCCAGAGGCACCCGAACCGATACGCTGGTTTTCGAATTGATTTCCGCCTCCTAACTAAGCCACAAGAGACTTGGATTTCATTCAAATGGCTACTCAAAGAGGCAATTAATAAACTACGAAGAAGAAGCAAGAGAATTAATTAAAAAAAAAAACTGGGATTGTAGAGGAAGAGAAGGGCCAGTCTAGGATTTTGAGGCGGAGCTCGGCTAGGATTTTCTGGCTGAGGCTTATCGTAGCGATGGTTTGTGAAATTACATGGATGTCCTTTTCCTTTTTTAATGTTCATAAATAAACTTAACTAACACAAATAGAGTATGAACAATATTAAAAAAATAAATAAACAAATAACAACGTAATAACTAGGGGTGTAAACGATACACTGATACTCGCAAGCTATTCGGGCTCGACTTGAGAAAAACTCGAATTTGGCTCGATTTTTGTTGAGCTGAGCTGGAGCTCGACCTACTCAAGTGAGCCGAGTTCGAGTAATATAATACCCGACTCGAATAGCTCGTGGGCCTACTCGAGTATTTAATATTTTAATAATATTATAAAATTACAGACATATATATAACATAAAAAAACCCTAACCTAATTTTTTTTCTTCACTTTTCCCTTTTAGCGTAGCAACAGCCAAACCCCTCAACCCATTTTCCCTTTCACCGGTCATTGCCCACTGGCGACACCCCTTCCCTAAGCTCCGACAACCTTTTCGACTTCAGATCCGGCCTTCCCTCACTAGACGAGTTCCATCCACGCCAGATCCGGTGCCCACGAACCAATGTCGAGGAGCATCTTCCTCAGATCCGTCGACGAGACCCCCAGCCTTTAGATCTGACGCCGACGAGACCCACAACCCTTAGATTTGACGCTGACAAGACTCGCAGCCTTCAGATCTATCCCCTTTCTCTCTTCTTTCTTCCTTGCCTCCCCTCTCTCCTCTCTCCCCTGATCTCATCTACTGCTTTGACCTTCTCTGGCGTCGGAAAGACCATTGTCACTAGCTGATAACCATTTTCCCTCTAACTTATTTTTCTTATTTTTGCGTTTAGTTTTTTTATTCCTAACTGTTTTGATTTTTTTTCTCTTCTGTTTTTGTAGTTGTGTGTATACATATATGAGGTGACTGATGGCGCATAGCATAGCTTTGTGATTGTTTTGTTTTTTGGTTGTGTTAACTGTTAAGTCGAAGGTCCAAATGTTGAATAAGGCAATTGCAAGTTGTGATGGTTGGTAAAATGTTTTATTTCAAAACAAGATTTTGTTTTTATATCTCGAAGTAGTTTGTGTTTTTGCCTTTAAAGAGATTTCTGTGTACGTTGTTTTTTTTTCTATGGAGCAAAGTATAAATTTAATAATGATTTATTGTTTAACAGTTCATTGATCAAAATATTTACCCAAGTGTGAGTATATGATAGTCTTCAACATACTCATAAATTAATTTGTGTAAATCTGTTTAAATGTCTCAATATCTGAAAATCTAGCCTACAAACAAGGGCATCTAACCCAATTTCTTCAAACTCCTAGTCCACATATGAAAGCAACCAGGAAATATCCCAGCACTACCTCCTTCCAATCTTGTGTATGTTGTGATAATTGTGTTTTGATGTTGTAGTTGGCTTGGTGGGTTTGTAGATTTGTTATATAAGTTGTGGAATTCAACTGAATGAATTAAAATGCTCATTTTACTATTCCATATCTTTGATTTGAGTTCGTTGCCTTTAAAAAAAAACTGTAGTAAATGTTGCTACTGAATCTCTATTATGGTTTTTGAGAGAGAAATTCATTTTTCATGAATCGAGCTCGAGTTCGAGCATGAAAATCGAGCAAGATAAACGAGCTTATCCGAGCGAGCTCGAGTACCTCGATTTTCATTTTGAGTAGAGCTCGAGCTCAAAAATTAAAACTCAATCGAGTTCGAGTCGAGCTCGAGCACCCCACTATATCGGCTCGGCTTGGCTCGATTACACCCTTAGTAATAACATTCATTTATATACCTAACTTAAGGTTTTTTCTGGTTTTTAAAAAGCCCATATGAAAAATTCTTCTTCTTTTTTTAACAGTCTTAAAATCATATTACATAGTTTTTAAGTATTATGTTATACACTATCCATAAAATTCATGAGGAATATTTAAATATTATCACTTTTTAATCCATTTTTATTATTTTATTAATTTCTTTCCATAAAAATGTTTATGAATTTTTCTATATATAATCTTTTTGAAACATGAATCAATTTTTAATTTCTTTAATGAAATTTAAAACCATACTTCTTTAATTAATTAAAGCAATAAAACGTGTTCTTATATTTTAAAACTAAAAATATTATAAAATTAATTTTTATCCTAAAAACTTTTGATAATACAATTTGTTTTCAATGAGAGGTACAGAGGGAGGAGGGGGATTTGAACATTGCACTTAATCTTTTTTAAAAGTAACAACCATTAGGCTAAATCTTGATAATATAACCTTAAATTCGAATACATCACAAGTCCCAAATAAATGCAAAAACCAAAAAGTTTCTTTTAATAGTACATTATAAAATTTCTATATCTTAAATTGTGGTTTTTTTTGTTCATAGGGAGATACAAAAAGAAATCGAATCTTAAATCTAATCTCTCTTTTTAAGCATCGATTGTTTAAATTGTGATATCTTTTATATATAATAAAAAAAATTATCTAATGCCCTTCATTTCCACAAATATCCCTAAGTGTCTTTGTAGAATTAAAAAACCTTACTATTAATTAATAGCATTATAATATTAAAAAATTATATTATAAAATAGGGGGATTTTACATGCGGAAATATATGCTATATTTTTAAAGGAAGATGAAGATTTATAGTAACTAGTAAGAAATTAAGGATGACATTTATTTCTTATAAACATAAAAGCTCAATGGTCTTTGGACATTGAGTATTTAAGATTATAGGAAGGAAAGTATAATTCTTTTTCTCTAAAAAATTTTTATTTTGCAATTTGAGAAATCTTAAACTTAATGAACGTTTACACTTTAAAGGATCATATTTGAGATTTTAACTAAACTCAAGCTAACATATCTTGAAATTTTAAAATCTCAATACCTCATCTTTATTATTAAGCCAATAACTCATTTTAAAATTTAAATGTACATTGAAATTAATTTATAATTAAAATTTAATGACTTAAAATGAAAAAAAAAACTAATTAAAAAGGAGAAAAGATAAATGGAATAGATGTCCCTTAGTCCATAGATATCCTATGATTGGTTTTCGAAGGTCAATTCTATTTCTTACATAATTAAGG
This sequence comes from Heritiera littoralis, assembly GCA_031772115.1. Classification (NCBI taxonomy): domain Eukaryota; kingdom Viridiplantae; phylum Streptophyta; class Magnoliopsida; order Malvales; family Malvaceae; genus Heritiera; species Heritiera littoralis. Next base: position 1,586,405 of record JAPDPK010000114.1, read on the forward strand.
CATTGAGCTGGTTATTGGGCAGGGTTGGCCCGACCCGGTTCACAACCGGATTGGGCCAACCTGGCCCAATAACCGAACCGGTACTGTACCGGTTCTTATTAATTAGAACCAAGCCCGCTAAAGGCCCTACCCATTAAGGACTAGGACCGTTCGGTCTCGGTCCAGAACCGGAGCGGTTTCGATTGAACCGGTCTGGTTCAAATTAAAAAAAAACAAAAAAAATAAATAAAGGAAGGCTGCCACTGCACTTCTAGAGGCAAGTCACAAAGTGCTATGACTTGCCTCGGCTGTTGCCCATCAATTTTTTTTTAATTTTTTTATTTTAAAAATTTTATTTTAATTTTTTTCCGATAAATACCTCATTCTATCTTCTATTTTTCTTTACATTTCTTCTATATTTTCTCTCAAATCTACTAACTACATTCATCTACTCTTATTCTCTTCACTCACATACTCTCTCAATATTCACTCAAACTCTCTCAAATTCACTTAAATTCCTTTATTCCAAATTTATAATATCATCATTTCCTTTCTAAATTTCATTTTTTTTTATTTTATAATTTTACAAATTTTTCTTTTAATTTTCAAGTTTCAATTTCCAATTTCCAAATTCCAATATTATATATATATATATATATATATATATATATATATCATACATCTATTTTTTTTAATTTTTAACATATATTTATTTTCAAAAAAAATATAAAAATGTCAAATTTCTTTCGTCTTTCATACTCTGTTTCTCGACCTTTTGGTTCCACTGAAATTCCTAATTTGGGTAACAAATCATTTAATGAAATCGAACCCGATATTCATCCGGAGGAGGAGCTTCTTTTGGCACCATCATTTGGTCGTGGTCGTGGTCATGGAGGAGGCCATGCTCAAACACAATCATCAGCTACCACCACTGCTGCTACATCATCAAGATCGAAGTTTAGTCGAAAAAAACAAGCAGGGTATGGGAGTATTTCGACATTGTAACAAAAGAAGGTGAGACGAATAAATATTGTGCTATCTGTAAATTGTGCAAAGGCGTTTACTCTTATAACTCCGGTGGAGGTGGTGGCGGTACAGGTACGTATAAAAGACATTTAATTACTATACATAAAATTAATCCTGATGTCGAAGAAAATGAAATTTTAGAAGGTAAACAATCTCAAATTAATACACATGATGGTGGAAAAAATTTTAATTTTGATAATGTTCAAGCTAGACGTGGTTTAGTTAGATTTGTAGTTAGGACTGAACAACCATTCACAATTTGTGAAAAAACAGGATATTTAGAATTTGTTTGTAAATATTTACAATTCGCATATAAATCTGTTTCTAGACATACATTAAAAAAAGATTGCATGGATATGTTTAAAGAATATAAACAAGTTGTAATTGATAAACTTAGTAATATTTCATGTAGGGTTAGTTTAACTAGTGATATATGGACTGGTACTAATGGTATAAGTTATCTTGTTATAACTTGTCATTGGATAGATGAAGATTAGTCCATGCAAAAACGAATTTTATCTTTAGATGTAATAGAAGAAGCACATAATTCATATACTATTCGTAAATATATTACTAAAGTTTGTAAAGTATATGGACTAGAAAATAACAGAGTTTTTGCTATTACTTTTAATAATGCTTTGTGTAATACTGTAGCTATTCCTCATTTAATTAAAAGTTTAAACCCTGTTATACAAGGCATATTTTTTCATGCAAGATGTGCATGTCATATTATAAATTTATGTGTTCAAAGTGGTTTTAGTTCTAGTGGTACTGGTAGTGGCATAGGTCCAATTAATAAAATTAAAATTTTAGCAAAATGGACCAAGTAATAAATGTGAATGGAAGCAAATTTGTATAACAAATAATATACCTATTAAAGCGTTTCCACTTCTCGTGGAAACAAGATGGAATTCACTTCATCGTTTGCTTTCTTTTATTTTACCTTATAAAGAACTTGTTACTCCTTTTTATAACAATTATACAAGTAGCACGCATTTAGTACTTTTTGAAAAAGATTGAACTTTTATTGAATATTGTGTTGATTTATTATCTACTTTTAAAGATGCAACCGAAAGATTTTCAACTCAATTTTATCCAACTACACCGTATTTTGTTCATATTATCTACACAATGTTTGAAAATTTTGTAAAATTTAGGAATCATGAAACTTTAAGTTCTTTTGTATATGATATGGAGGAAAAATTTTAAAAATATTGGGAAATAATTCCTCCTATTTAATATATTGCAACTTTACTAGATCCTAGTCAAGGTGAGGTAAATATAGAGATTTTTTTTTATTGTTATAAAAAATTTCTTGGTCTTGATTCTATTGAGGATCAAAAGTCCTCAATTAACAATCTTTTTTTAGAATTGTTTAATGTTTATGAAGCAGAAAGAGAGCAGTTCAACTTTAACCGAGGATAAGAAGATTCATATGAAGAAACCGAGAGTAGCAAAAAAGGAAAAGGAATTTTAAATGTAATTAAGGAAGCAACAAAGAAGAGAATGAAGCTAAAAGGAAAAGCCAACGGATCGGGATCAACAACTCGACGAAGTTCTAACTTCAATGAGCTAGGAGCTTTCTTAAGTCAAGATTTTTCTGTAGATGAAAACTTTGATCTTCTCCAATGGTGGAAAGAAAACCAAAAACAATTTCCAATTTTAGCTTCCATGGCCCGAGATGTTTTTGCAGTGCAAGTTTTTTCTGTTGCTTCGGAATCCGCATTCTCGACGTGTGGAAGAATTATTGGAGACCATCGAACCACTCTTAATCCAGATTCATTGTGCATGTTAACATGCTTTAAAGATTGGTTTGATGCGGAATCGCGCAATGCAGAACTTGGAAAGGCCAATGAATTCGCTTATAATAATTCATAAGAGGAGGAAGAAATTTTCAAGGCAATCCGTATAAATTATGAAGAATAGAGAATAATCTTTTTTTTTGTAAATTGTATGTAAAATTGTAAATAAGTTTAGTCATAGTAAATATTTTTATGGACTACGGTCTATACTTATCTATGTTTAAAATAAATTTAAAATACAAAATGAATGAATATTTTAAAAACATATTAAATAAATGAATAAATAAATAAATGGATAAATATTAAGTAAATGATATTTCAAATATAATAAATTATTTTAAATGCAAAATGAATATAATAAATAAATATAAATAATGATATGCAAAATGATATTGCAAAATAAATATAATAATAATATTCATAATATCATTATTTGTATTTTGAATCAAATATCATTTTATCATAATAACTTTATTATAATATTATATTCATAATATAACTTTATTTTATTATAATAATAATTTTATTAGATAATTTTATAGTAATTTATTTTTACATTATTATTATATTACTTAAATAAATTATAATAACTTTATAATAAATTATTGTTAAATTAAACTATTAACATTATTTATTATAAAAATAAATTTATTAGATTAAATTATAAAAATATATTAACATAAATATATATTAAAATAAATTAATATAAATTTTAAACAATAAAAATTTTAAATTTATCAATTAAAAAAATGGACCGAACTGGTTTAAACCGGTTCGATCCGGTTTTTAAGTGAACCGGTCCTACAAACTGGGCCAGTTCGCACCTTAATATCATGCAAACCGGCCCGGCTCGAACCGGTTCGCTGCCGGTTCAGACCGATTTTCCTTTAGTATGGGCCGAAATCGGTGAAAACCTATTCGGAACGGGTTCGGTCCGACCCATAACCAGTTAATGATTGCTATCAATTCCCACTTTCTATTTATAAATTCAAGTTATAATTGCACTTACAGGAACTAGCTTGGCCATCCATTTCCTCATTTTCAGTTTGTGTTTCCCCAAAATGAACTGTTGTTTATCATCTTAAGAGTATCCTTTGAAGATTAATATCATTTGCTAGTAAATTGTGAAATACCGAACAAACAACTCATTTGTTAAACTAATCATAAGAATTTCGGATTCAACTTAATTGTTTCATTTATTTTTAGGAGAAATTTTTTTAAAAAAATTAATAAAATTTTAATATTTTTAATTTTTTATTTTCAAATTATGATAAATATGATTTTTTTCATAGAAAATGTATAAAAGCATAAAAAGAAATCATAAACAAACAAATAATTCATTAGGTCACCAACAAACAAATCACATCAATTATACATTAAAATTAAAACAATAGAAATTATACATTGACTAGTAGTCACGATATAAAAAATGTAGAAAGGAAATTTCCAACGGAAAAATTCCTCCAGCTTTTCTTTCTTTCTCATCCCATAATCAAAGAGTTGTATGCCCGTTGAAAACAAAGAACTAAAGAAGATAACTTGAGGCAGAAGAACCCTACATAAGCCCGAGTCTTGAAAAGATAGAAAAGCAAGAATATTGTAGCTCATCCAACACCACCATTTCAGAAAAGAAGGCCAAATGCAAAAGCAACAAGGGAAGCAAACACCGTTGGCACAAAAGTTGTGGCGTCGGAGGTAGGGCTAGGGGCCGGGGGATCAGCCGCCATGACATTTGGGACCGCAGATAGGGCCATCAACACAACCACCATGGCGAAAAATTGTCTCATCGTCAATGCCTCCATTGTTGATGTTTGAAGATTGAGAAATTTGTTGCAGAGGGAGGAGATTGAATATGTGGAAAATGTTACTTGAACAAATTGCGACAAGCAATTATGGGATGCCATAAAATGAGATTTAAATAGCTGATGGGGCAAGAGAAATATTAGGGGTTACGGGCAGACTACCCGAGATGACAGTTGGTCCAAGCATTTGCGCATGGTCACTTTTTTGGGGCTGCCCGTTTGTCGGGACAGGGTGGCTTTAACCTTTAGGTGCCAGACAGCTGTCGCCAACGGTTTGTGGCCATTCTTTGTAGGGTCCCTAACCCTTTCCTTAACTACCTAACTCTTTGGGGCAGTGCGGGCAGCTCGATTGTATAGAAATTTTTTAATTTACAAATTTTGGAGTACTTTATAAAGACTATTTTAACCCTATATGAAATCATGCTCTGTGGTTTGACTTTGAGTCCAATTTTTTGTGGCAATTTTGGCATTTGAGGCGATTATTAATTAATAATAAAATGGTATTTTATGTGCTTCGGGGTTTAGTAGAGATATTTTACTTTGGTGTGTTTTCTTATTAGTATTAATCATTGAAAATTAAAATATTGAATTTTTGTTGGAAATGTAGGGTGGCGTGAGCTGTTAGGAATTGGGACCCTATGATTCACTGGCATTCACCAATTTATCCTATCATTTGCCCCATTTGAAAGGATGACATTTGTGATTATTTAATACACTATTAAAGTATAGTTAACATATTATCTAAAAAAATCATATTTAATATTTTCATTAAACAAACTAATATAAAATCGAACAAATATAACATAAAATTGAACTAAATTCACACACGATTGAACTTTAAGCTAAAACTTCAATATTTCAAACTTTTTCCTTACAACTAAATTAATATTTTATTGGCATTTTTTTAATATCATTTTAACTAGTATTACTAGATATGAATTAACATTTTTCGTAAATTAATTTTTGCGTTATCAATTGTAATTTTTTTTAATAATTTTTGCTTCATCATTTAACACAGAATTAACATATTTATAATTAACACAAATAAGAATCACAAGAATTATTCTCTTTTTTAGGCATAACTCTTATAAATTTTGTGGTGGAAACATTGAGCCCCAAATTAATAGTGTAAAAAAAAAAGAAGTAAATCTTTTTTTTTTTTTTGAGTTTTAGAAGTTGTAAGATGTGAGAGGTTACATTTCAACCTCACATATACAAATTTCATCTAGATTTTTTTTCCTTTAAGAATAGGACAATATGGTTCACAAGCAAGAGTTTAGAGCCATACATCAAACCAAATTTCATTGTCGAAGGTCACCAAGAATTCCTACTCATTTTGTTTTTCTCCCAAGTTTGCTTAGGCCACAATCTCCCTCCATTGTTCAAATCCACAAAATTCAGACAAGGCAAATAAAACATGTTGATTTACGAGGCCAATTTCCCTTCCTACATTTTTTTTTTGTAATTAATGAAGTTTTAATTTCCTAAATTTAATTGATTGTAGCTTAATTTACACTTCAAACTGAAAGGTCATTAAAATATATCATGGGATTTTATTTGTACTTAGTTAACGTCTTGTCATTAAATTTTTAGGAATTTAATGTTATTTTTTATGTAATAGAATCGTCCATCCAAATAAAGCATTGAATTTCTTTTAGCAGTACATTACATGAAAAATTGTATTCATATTCAAATATTATATTTATAAAATTTATAATCATATAAAAATCACTCAATTAATTAAATTAATAAATAATTAAATTCAATAATTAAAATTAAATTATCATGACATACAATAATATTTGAAATAAAAACTTCAAAATTTCAAGATCTCATTCTTGCCGATTATCACTAATCTAAAGTTTCGTTGACGTCTTACTAATCCTGCAGTTTTTTTTCTCGAAATGAGAGCTCTCTCTCTACCCTGGAGTTTCCCTCTCCAAAAAGTGAGAGTTTTTAGGGTTTTTTGTTGGTTTTCTTTGGTTGTTTTAGAATGGAGTCTTGTGTCAATCCTTACTGAGTTTGTGTTTAGGTTTTGTTCATCGAGTGAAATTCCTTTTCTTTTCTTTAGGTTTTGCTTATTTTCCTTTCGGATTGTTATGCTTACGAGAATACTGTTGACAAGGTAATAGAAGATTCATACTCTGTACATCCAAAATTCGTGTAGTGTTAAGATTCTTTTAATCATTTTAGTTGCAGAATGGGTAGTAACTTAGAGATTGAGTTGGAATCAGAAAAGGAGAATGTTGAATTGGATACCAAATTTGCTTTAATTAGGAAGATCGTAGCGAAGAAAATCGTGAATAGAAGAGGGGTTCTCAATATTCTTAAGGGGATTTGGTCGTACAAGGAGGTACGAAGCATTAGAGATCTTGGTGAGAATCTCTATGGAATAACTTTCACTGATGCAGAGGGGATGGAGCGGGCTCTTGAGAAAGGCCCTTGGTTGGTAATGGGGTATTGTCTCAATCTGCAGAGGTGGGATCTGGTGAAGACGATTCAGGAGGCTGACTTTTCGAAGGTAAATTTCTAGGTTCAGATTCATAATTTACCTTTGGAAATGTTGAATAAACAAAATGCGGTTAAAATTGGGAACAACATTGGTGATCTAATCAAGATTGAGGATACATCTTGGAAGCAAGGGGTCAGTAGATTTTTTGAGAATTAGAGTTGCAATTGATGTTAGAAAACCTTTAGTGGAAGGTTTTTGGGTTCAAAGAAAGGGCAATTTGAAGATATGGGCGGAGATTAAGTATGAAAAATTATCTGATTTTTGTTTCAATTATGGAAGATTAGGGCATGGTGATAGAATATGTTCAGAAGAAAGTATTGAAAATCAAAATCCACATAAGGGGAGGAATCGGTATGGGCCTTGGTTGAGAGCTACATTAGTAAGGGAGAATGATGATGTTGTTGAAGGAATGTCTTTTGGAAAGAGTAGGGATGAACAGGGAAAGAAAGGCTCCTACACATCCTCTAAGAGCTGGGATTTTGGGAAGAATTTAGGGAAGATGGAGATTAGGGATGGTGGAGAAAAGGTGGCGCATGAAGGAAGTGGGGAGATCAGGTGCGTGGATTTAGCTAGGAAGGTTGGTGAGGTAGTTGCAAAGGTTGCTAGAGAGTTAGGTGATTTGTCAGTTAAAGAATCAGATAAGGTAGTTAGCACAGATAGAACAGATAAGAATAATGATAAAGAGTTAGTGGACAATCAAGACGGATCTGGAAACTTGACTGGGAGCAATAGGAAGACTCTTGAGGACTACAACTATGATAAGCAAAAAGGGTTTCTAGAGATGGAGGGCGAGAAGAGGAGTACTAATGCAGGAGCAGGAGGTATGATGGCTAGACCCAATGACTACTTGCTTTCAGATTCTTTGATGGAAAAAGAGCATTATATTAGTAAACTGAATGAATACTGTATAGATATAACTACTTAAAATACTCAATCCCAATTTGTTCATAGCACTAACCTAAACAGTAACACCATAGTAAATAATGCCATACTAATCCAACAAAATAATCCAAATACATACACCCAAAAAAATTGCCCAAACACAGCTACCCAAAAAACTTTTCTAGATGCTCATATAGTAATGGAAAACAATCAAAGTGGAGTAGGTGTGTATAAGGAAGGTTTGAATGGTGATTGGTCGAGTGTTGTAAATGTTGTAGATAAGGGGAATAAGGGAGTTGTTAATAGACGGGAAAAGGAGATTGAATTGGGAAAGTGTGTAAATGAGTCTGTTGAGTTTACAGGAAGTTATAGTGATAGCAGATTCTTATCTGAAGGGGAACTCAGAGAAAGGGGGTGTAATTCTAGTCTCCTTACTAAAAGAGGCTGGGGTATGGTGAATATGGAAGAGAATGAAGATGATAGGGTACAAGCTAGGGTTGTGCTTACTAAAGAGGGAGTATATAAAAAGTTTGAGGGGATAGACAGGACAGTTGAATTAACGAGGAGAAGTGGAGAGATAGAGGATAGAGGAGAAACTATTAGGAGTGAAGGAAATGGGAGGAGGAAAGTAGGTAGGAGGAGGAGGAGGGTTAAGGGAGCAAATGCAGGGGAAAATGGGCTATGGGAGGTCAGAATTGAGGAAAAAGGGGATTGGTATGAAGTAAGTAACAGGAAAGGAAATTTGGAGATGTCTGATAGTGTTGGTTTGGGTGGCTGTACCAAAACAGCCACCAAGGAGCTATAAAGGTCTTATCTTGGAACTGTCAAGGTTTAGGATCAGCCTTGACAGTAGAAGCTCTTTGGGAGCTGAAGAAAGTATATGATCCTGGGGTTGTATTCTTAATGGAAACAAAAAATAAAGAAAAGAAAATGGAGGAGGTAAGGAGGAAGTTGAGATTTCAAGGAAAATGTTATATTCAACCAGAAGATATTAGTGGGGGCCTAGCTTTGTGATGGACAGAGGAAATAGAAGTGAAAATTATAGGAACTTGTAAGAACCTGATTGATACAGAAATTTTTAATGAAGACAGAGGTATTGTCAGTAGAATTTTATGGATTTATGGTCCTACAGATTTTGCAGAAAGACAGGGGACTTGGAAGCTTATTGTTGACAGATCAAGGGATACAAAAGGCACTTGGATGTGCATTGGGGATTTTAATGATATTTGGTATCATTATGAGAAAGTGGAGGACAGCTTAAAGCTGAGAAAAAATAAAGGGTTTCAGACAGATGATTGAGAGCTGTGGACTTATTGATATTCAATCTAAGGGGCAGCTGTTTCCATGGATAAATAAAAGGGAAGGGAAACTAATAAAGGAGAAGATTGATAGGGCCCTTATAAATTTGTGTTGGATTGAGGAATTTCCAAAGACAAAGGTGTTTAATTTACCCATTATAGGATTAGATCATTCACCTATTCTGGTAGATTTAAGCTTTGGTGAAAAGAAGTCTCCTAGACTGTTTAAATTTGAAGTAATGTGGACTGAGAAGGAAGAATGTGAACAAGTGATAAAAGAAGGATGGAGTTCAAGGTTTGCAGGTTCCTTCTCTTTTCAGCTAGTTCAGAAGCTAAAGAAGTGTAAAAGACTATTGATTGAGTGGAGTAGAAAAGCTTTTCCTAATAATAGGAAGGCAATTGCAGATTTGATGACTAAAGTGGCTGAGTTACAAAATTCTGACATGAGTAATCAATGTTGTGAAAAGATTGAGAAGGTAATTGATGAAATTAGAAGACTTTAGGAATTTGAAGACCAATATTGGTTCCAAAGATCTAGAGTTAAGTGGTTGGGGAGGGGGATAAAAATACAAAATTTTTTCATCTCAAAACAATGAGGAGAAGGAATCAAAACAAAATTTTGAGTTTGAGAATTACAGATGATGTGTGGATTGATAAGGAGGAGGAAATTCACAAGAAGTTTACTGATTTTTATAAGGAGTTATTCACTTCTAGTGGGAGAAGAGATTGGGGACAGATCTTAGAAGTTGTTCCAGAATGTATAGATGGAAGATTAAACAGAATTCTAACTAAAAATGTTGAAGAAGAGGAAATAATGAAGGCTGTTTACCAGCTAGGAGGCATGAAAGCTCCGGGTCTTGATGGTTATAATGGGGTTTTTTATCAGAAATATTGGAAAGTGGTGAAGGATAGTGTTGTGAAAGCAATAAGAAGCTTCTTCCATGGAGGGCATATGCTTAGAGAATTAAATAGAACTAGTGTGGTGTTGATCCCAAAGGTGAAGAATCTAGAGAATATAGTGCAATATAGACTTATAAGCTGCTGCAATTTCTCTTACAAGATAATTGCTAAGGTTTTGGTGAACAGATTAAAACCTTATATGGGAGCATTGATCACTCAGAATCAGAGTGCATTTTTACAAAATAGGCAAATTCAGGACAATATAATAGTGGCAAATGAAGTTTTCCATTACTTGAGGATAAAGAAGAAAGGGAAGAAGTATGACATGGCCATGAAGGTCGATATGAATAAGGCCTATGACTGGGTTGAGTGGGATTTTTTTAAAACTATTATGATTAAAATGGGTTTTAACATGAAATGGATTGAATGGATAATAGAGTGTGTCTCTTTTGTCTCCTAGAAGGTTATTGTCAATGGGAAATTCTATAGCACAATCATTCCATCTAGAGGTCTTAGGCAAGGAGATCCTCTATCTCCTTACCTTTTTTTGTTCATCATTGATGTGTTGTCTAGGGCTATTAATAAAGCCATTGAGTCTAAAAAGTTAGTGGGAGTCAAACTGAGTAAGGATTGTCCAACTTTATCTCACATTTTTTTTTGTAGATGATTCCCTGATTTTCTTGGCAGCTACAGAACAAAATGGTGTGGAGCTAAGCAGATTATTGAAGGAATACTGTGAAGCTTCTGGGCAGCTAATAAATTTTGAGAAATCCAGTATGTTTTTTAGCTCTAATGTCCCAGATCAGTTACGACAGGAGTTAACAGGCAGAATTGGAATGAAAATGATTCAGAACCAAGGATCATATCTTGGAATTCCATCATGCTGGGGCAGGACTAAAATTGAGTCTATGAAGTTTATTAGGGATAGAGTTGTTGCCAGACTGAAAGCGTGGAAGCAAGGTTTACTATCTCAAGGTGGACGGGAAGTTTTAATCAAGGTAGTAGCTTGTGCCATTATAATATATACTATGCAATGCTTTAAGATTCCAGTAAAAATCTGTGATGAGGTAAACTCTGCTATGGCTAATTTTTGGTGGGGACAACAGAATGATGAAAAAAAAGTCCATTGGGTGAGTTGGGACAATATGACTAGGAGAAAAGGGGACGGTGGAATGGGATTCAGGGATTTAAGGGTTTTGAATATAGCATTATTGGCTAAACAATGCTGGAGAATTCTTCTATATCCTGATACTTTGTGGGCCAGAGTTTTAAAGGGCTTAAACTTCCCTCAGTGTTCTTTTTAGGATGCAAAGAAAGGAGCTCGAGCTTCTTGGGGCTGGTCCAGCTTACTTGAAGGCAGAGATGTGCTAAAAGAGAATGTTAGATGGCAGGTGTTAAGGGGTAAAGAGGTTGACATTTGGCAGGATAATTGGATTCCAGGTGGTCTATCTTCTGTTCCAATAGAGGAGGAAGTGTTAAATTGGAACTTTCCAAGGAAAGTTAGTGAGATTATAGATAGAGAAGGCCGTTGTTGGAAGCTGGATGTCATCAGCAGAGTACTCTCTTCTAGTGAAGTTGAAGCAATTCAGAGACTTCCAATCTGTTATAGTGGAGGTAAAGATAAAGTGATATGGCCCAGTAATCCTAATGGTGAGTATACAGTGAAAGCAGGATATCATGTGTTGCATGATAAAGGTATCTTTAGTGGAAATTACAGACCATCTTCTTCCTTTGTTATTGACAAAGGACTGTGGAAGATTACTTGGAAGACACATGTTCCTACTAAGATACAATGTTTTATGTGGAAAGTTTGCAAGGATGCAATAGCTACTGCTTGGAGTTTATGGAAAAGGAAGGTTATTACAAGCCCTATTTGCTAGGCATGTCGAAAGGAGTATGAAACTATTGAACATACTTTAATTGTTATGCGATTGGACTTTGCTAGTTTGGTTTGGTTTGAATATTGGGTATAAAGTTGACAGGGGATCGATTAGAACAATGGATAGATGGCTAAAAGAGGTGATAGATGATAAAGTGTTAATTGTTGAGAATAAAACAGTGTTATCAATAGTCATTGCTCATGCTTGTTGGGCTATTTGGAAGGAAAGGTGTACTGTGGTATATCAAAAAATAAAACCCAGACCGTTGGAGGTGATCAGGAAAATTAATAAAGCTATGGCTGAAAGCTTGAGTTTGATGAATAAATATCAGAAACAGAAGGTAAAGAAGAAGGCAGAGATGGCTTGGCAAACACCTTCAAGTGATTGGTATAAAATAAATTGTGATGGGGCGTTTAGTGAGAAGAATAAGGAAGCTGGAGTTGGGGTGATAATCAGAAATAGTAATGGTGAATTGATTGGAGGTAAGGGTAGGATAGTTGGGGTGGAGTCTTGTATTGAAGCAGAGGCTATAGCAGTTCGGGAAGGGCTGCTTTTAGCAAAAGAGGTGAAGTTGAGGAAAGTTATAGTTGAGTCTGATTCAAAGCTTCTGTGTGATGAAATAAGACACAGAAATAATGGTGGACAATGGAGGATTGCTCCTTTGATGTGTGATATCATTTTGATGAGGAGAGATTTCATGGAATGCAGGTTTGAATGGGTGGGTAGATATGCGAATAAAGCAGCTGACTGGGTTGCAAAACAATTTAAAAGGAGATTGTGCTTGTCAAATTGGGTGATTCAACTCCCAATCTCTTTGGTTCATATTCTGAACAAGGATGGTCTTCCTTGTCCCCCCGAAGTAGCTATTGATTGAATACCAAATGTTATGAGATATGTGAATTGTAGATGTCTCAGTAATAATATTTGGTGATTGGTTTTTTGATGTATCACTTGATGTACTGACTAGTTTTTCTATGAAATGAAGTTTCTTTTGATGGCTAAAAAAAAAAAAGTTTGATTGACGTGAAATATCAGTTGCTACGTCTTCCTTTCTATCTAATTTAAGAAAATTTTATTAATTATAACAATTTTATACAAACAAGACTTTATTGTTAATGGTATCTATACTATTCTTTTGATACTGACGTTGTACTGCCAGGCTGTCTCGCTTTACTCTTGGTCAAATCAAAAATCCAATTTCCATCTAATCAATTTGATGATTAACATATTGAAAGAGTTGATTCAAACATAAAAAACATAATGAAAGATAATCCGCTTTCTTCCAATTACATGCTTCAATAATTTCATGTTAAAATTTTCAACTATTTAAGTTGACAGGTGAAGATTTAAACAACTGTGACTTCATCATTCTAGAGAAAGGCATACCATTATGGGGTGTGAACTTTCGTTTTTCTTTTAGATTTAAGAATAAAATGCATTCTAAAAAGAAAAATGAAAATTCAGCGGCATCCATTATATAATGATTGAAAAAAGAAAGAAAAATAGGAGAGTTATTCTTATTTCATTTAATTTTTATTTTAGAGTATTTTTGCATGAATTAAAAAAAGATGAAAGCGAATGCATGTTAACACCCAATCATTTGACATTAATAAGATCATACATATTTTCTTTAATTAAATCGGATTCAAAATTTTCTTTCTTTAAATAAAAAAATACATATTATTTTAGATTCCTTCAATCACCTTCTTACACAAACAAACTGTTTGCATGTTTTGAAAAGTTCATGGGATAATCAGAAATATTATTAAGTGTTATTAAAATATAATTACATTTTTATTAATCTTTTTATTGAATTTTTAAAATTATATCGTCTTTTTTTTCAAACATTTGATATTTTTATTTATTTCATAATCACCTCTAACTTTGTAGATTTTATTTCATGAAAATAAAAAGGTGAAACTTATAAATTAAATGCATTTCTTCATGGATTTATATTTGATAAACAAACAATGTATAGATGCTATACATTTTTAGTCAACCACAAATTGTCATTTCATTGATGATTAAAATTAAAAACTATGCAAATCGTTAAAAATAAATATTAACAAAATTTTTTATTTTATTTTTAAGAGCTTGAAAATCTTTAAACTTTATTGATCAATGAAATGATAATATGTAGACAATGCATCAAATATAAGTAATCAAACAATTATTCACCAAATTATCTTCAACCGATTTAAGTAACCAAAATTTTATTAATTGAAAAGTTCTTTTAGCTTCTAAGTAGTAGTACCAGCAATGTAAGATTCATTGTCTCTCCTTTCTCTTCCATTCTAAGCAATCCAAAATATTCTCTCATTTTCTCCCACCCGTTCTTTCGTTGGCAGAAGTTGCCACTAATAGAAAAAGAATTTAAGAAAATAAGCACTAAGATAAAGTCAATGAAAATGATACAAGGTGTTGAATAGTGCTGTCCAACAACCATTAATCTTCAATAAAATTTTCGTGCCTAGCATCAACTAGGTTCTATCATCCTTTGTATGGTAAATTCAAACAAGTTTAAGCATTCGAGTTGCAATTATGGCATTGGCAAAATTATCAATGCCATGGCCATGGGTCGCTTTCTTTTTTTATTTTTCAAGCTTATGTCCATGTTATGATTCCAAGTGCTATGATGGAAATATCTTAAATTCTTCTCGACTTTCGTCTTTTGTTGTATATATAAGATTATATACAATATATTATCAATGTCATTATCTTAATTTTGTCTGTAAAATTTAAAAATTTTATTGGTATCATATTAAATAATAATCCTTAATTTATGTTCATTTTTTTTATTTTTAAACGGATAAGATTTAAATCTCCCTATTTTATAAATAAAATCATTATGATAGTTTTATTTTATTTATCCATCTTAATCCATTTTCAAATTTTCTATTTTTTTAAATAGATCTTCTTCGAGTGATGGCAGATCATAAAATTTTTGCAGATAAGCAAGCAAATTTTTTTCTCATAAACTTAAATTTCTAGTCGATTTTTAATGAAAAAGTAGTGCTTAGCATATCATCATCTATCCTGATCTAACAAATTGCTTCTGGTTTCTGTTCTAATTTCTCTACTTTATTTTTTTGGGTAAGTTCAGATTTTACAACAATTACAATAAATTTTTTCTTCTGTGGCTAACTGAAAAATGATTTTTAACTATTTATTTGGTGAAGAAGTTTTATATACATCAAGTTAAATGCAAGAACATGCTTTCAACCAAATAGAAATTCACACGCCGTCTAAAGATTAATGTGGGAAAATATGCAACCAAAAATTGACATTAAAACGGTACAGTAGAGTTGAATGCTTGACTAAAGCTTTCTATAATCATGTATTATCTAGGAGTGTAAACAAATCGAACATGAACAAACGTCATTACATTCATGTTTGATTGTTTATTTTTTAAAACTGTTCATGTTCGTTAAACTTATTTACGAACATTAATGAACTTATCACGAACATATGTTTGTGAACATTAAATGAATATATACGTGAATATTTTACAAAAAAAATTATATAAGTAAATTGTGTTCACTTTAATATATATGATGCCAAATTAAAAGTTCTATATAAATATATAAATTTGATAATTACAGATTAAAATAAAGTATGAGTAAATATGTAATTTAAAATATTATTATTATTGAACAACAAACGAACACTAAATGATTCATTAAATGAACGAGTTTGAAACAAATCTTAAACATGTTTGTTCGTAAACATAAACGAACAAACCATACATTTGTTTGCGATCTTTTGTTAAGAATAGTAAACGAACAAAAATAGAACAAATTAAAAAACTATTCATTAAACGTTCTGTCCATTTACACCCCTAGTAATATCAATAAATCTATAATTATTAATTTTTTCAGCAGTCACTAGCATTTTGTTTTCCTTGAAATTCAATCTTAATTTGAAATTCCTAAAACTACTTTCTTAAAAGATTTTGGTTGTCTTTAGGAAATTATCAAATTAAATTTAATTATAACTTAAATAATTTTTATAATTTTATTTTTGGAATTTAATTTATTGCAATTAACAAATTATATTATCATCAATCCCTAAACAATGTAGTCTATATATACTTTGAATATGTATGTTGACACCTAATTTTGTCCCGTTATTATTATTATTATTATTATTATTATTATTATTATTATTATTATTTTTATTTTTATTTATTTTTATTTTTATTTTTTGTCCAAAACTGGCGGCACCAACTCTACCACCGGCCTACTCCTTCCCTCTAAAAGCCAGCCCACCCTTGTTGACTGGCCGCTTGTTTAGGCTGAAACCTCTATTTCAGTCGCCGGTTTCACCAAAAATTCAACAAATCCACCGCAACCTACCCTGTCAGTGACAGTCCCTACTGGTAACCTAGAGACAATATTCAAAACCTATACTGGATTGAATGATGCTTCTGAATAGGTATTAAAAGACATGAATAATTCGAGCAACAAAAAAAAAAGAGTCTTGGACACTGGAAAATTGACAGAAATCCTAAGAGCCGTGGCCACCATTCACCACTACACACTCCCCTCAACCACTGCACGCCACCATCGATACACCATCACTCCCATTCGGTCACAACCACTGCTTGCCTATCACCATTTTCGACCACCATCAACTACCTCTCAAGCATCCCCATTCATCACCAACACAGAGCCAAGCATCACCCTCAACCGACCAAAACCCTTTGGCCAGCCCCTTTACAGACACCAAACAGCCCACGTTCCGCTACCCAAAACCACCCCAGATTTCCACCATACCTTACCAGCCGTAACCCAACTCATCATCCTTACTAAACTCAAAACCCAGAAATTAAACCCCGACCTACAACAGCAGCCCAAGCACACACACACAAAAACCCAAACTCCATCCCAAAACCGTGAACCACCACACAAATCAATACCTGCAAACACACATACAACCACATACAAACAACAACCAAACATAAGCTTGACAAAAAAAAAAGAAAAGAAAGAGTTCCGGTTTAGGGGGTTTTAGTAGTATTTGGTCTATGAAGTTTGGTGAGGAAGTGGCTTAGGGAGGAGACTAAGAACATAGCAGAAGGAGGAAGCAAGAAGAACGGTAGTGAAAGGCGTTTCGGAGTTTTGAACCTATGGCTTTGCTTCCTAGATCTAGGAATTTTGGTTAGTTTTTGAGGAATCCAAGTTTAGAAACAGAAAGAGGAGGGAAAGATCCTTCCGAAAGGAATTTCCTTTTCGATTTTGGTCGCCGATTGGCGGCTGTAGGAGGCGGCCAGTGGCGGTTCCGGCATCTGAAAGCAGAGAGAGGCAAAGAGAGTTGAAAAAAAAACATATTTTTTTAGGGTAAAGTTAAAATCTGAAACAAAAAATTTTTTTTTGGGTATTTATAAGCAGCCTAAACGGCTGCGTTTTGAGCGAAAGAGAAGGCTCATTCCCGGATCCACCTAACGACTTGACCCGACGCCTCTAACCCGACCCGATCGCACCTCACCTGAGTGCCAGCCAGCCAACCCGACCCGTTCGGCGACCCGCGCGTGACCCGATCCACAATCCGTCTGTGGCTTGTGTCCAGCCCAATAGACTTAGCCCACTGCAATTTGCATTTGGGCTTGACTTTTGGGCCAACTTGGAAGGCTTCTATTTGGGTTCTTAGCCCAAACTAATTTAGGTATATTTCTTTTATTTTTAGTAATTTTTGTGTTATTATTATTATTGTTATTATTATTATTATTATTATTATTAATGCATGTTGTAAAACAAAAGTTTTTGAAAAATTTTTCTTTTATTTGTATTTTCATTAATTATTATTATTGATTAGAAAATGTATTTAAAAAAATGAAATTTAAATTTGAGTAAACGATAAAATTTTAAATTTAATTTGAATGAAATTCTTCCGATGATGGGATGTCATGAAACTCACAAGTAGTGATTTCTTGACTGATCCCTAGGTGAGAAGAGCCGTGCTAAATGTTACCAGAGTATTGGGATGTTTAGTATGATTTTTCAATAATTTAAATTTTTATTAAAAAATAAAAATAAATAAGTTTTTCAAAAGAAAATAAGAAAAGGAAATAAATAATAAAATTTAAATTTAAGTAAACAAAAGGTCCGATGATGGGATGTCATGAAACTCATAAGTAGTGATTTCTTGACTGATCCCTAGGTGAGAAGAGTCTACTAAATGTTACCAGCGTATTGGGATATTTAGTATGATTTTTCAATAATTTTAATTTTTATTAAAAATAAAAATAAATGAGTTTTAAAAGAAAATAGAAAAAAGGAAATTAATAATAAAGGTCCGATGATGGGATGTCATGAAACTCACAAGTAGTGATTTCTTGACTGATCCCTAGGTGAGAAGAGTCGTGCTAAATGTTACCAGAGTATTGGGATATTTAGTATGATTTTTCAATAATTTAAATTTTTGTTAGAAAATTAAATCAGTAAGTTTTTTTAATTAATAATAAAATTAAGATTTAATTAAATATTTTTCCAATGATGGGATGTCATGAAACTCACAAGTAGTGATTTCTTGACTGATCCCTAGGTGAGAAGAGTCATACTAAATGTTATCAGAGTATTGGGATATTTAGTATGATTTTTCAATAATTTAAATTTTTATTAAAATAAAAATAAATAAGTTTTTAAAAAGAAAATAGAAAAAATAATAATAAAATTTAAATTTAATTAAATGAAATTTTGTCCTATGACGGGATGTCATGAAACTCACAAGTAGTGATTTCTTGACTGATCCCTAGGTGAGAGAAGTTCACTAAGTGTTACCAGAGTATTGGGATACTTAGTGCAATTTTTCAATAATAACAATTTTCATTTCAAATAAATAAAGAAATATTTATACAAAGAAATCAAAAAATTCATTTGCATCATTTTTTATCTGTTTGCATCATATGCATTCATAATAATTTTCAAAGCGAGTGTGAATCTTCCGATGATGAGATTCTATAGAACTCACAAGTAGTGATTCTTAAGAAATCTCTAGGTGAGGAAAATTATTTCAAATGTTACCAGAGTATTGGGATATTTGATTTAATTATTCAATACAAAAGGGTTCACACTCACTTTCGATAAACAAAATTTAACCTTTTTTTAAATGAAAAATAATTTTGATAAATAATAAAAATGCTTCAAAAATACAATAAAAAAAAGAGAATTATTTTTAAATATTAATTCAAGACCATTTCATTAAAATCAAATGATAACACATGATTATTATGGTACCGTTTTTTAACAGGCGTCGTGGGGGTGCTAATCCTTCCCCACGCGTAACCGTACCCCCGAACCCAACGTTGTTTTCGCAGACCAAAAATTATCTTTTAATAAAACTTAATTAATTTTGAGATTTTATTAATAAGATAAATATTTTAGGTGGCCAATCACACCTAGTCAAAAAAGATTGGTGGCGACTCCCATGTTTTGTTTTTAAACGCGTTTTTCAAAAACCGTCGAGCACGAAGCCGTTACGACAATGTAAATAATTAAATAATATTAATTTATGTATTTACATAAATTACAATAAATAAAACCACATGCAGGTATACTAGTTATTTTGGTATTTCAAGAAAACGTAAAGTAGGGAGATTCAAATTTTGAATTCAAACCTTAAATCCAACTCAATGGTAGTTAAATCAAAATTGGTTTGTCTATCATATCTGAAAAATGATGAGATTTGGCTTATCTTCTTTGCAAGAAGAGTAAACTAATCCAATTGATTTTGACAATGGGAGTGACTTATGTTAATTGAATTCATTCTTTTGTTGAAGACTTGAAGGTTGTCACCAGCTAGGTAGTGGCCTTAGACTTCAATCCAATTTGAAAGATCAGCATACCTTAAGAAAGGGGATTGCCATTCAAACTCTCAGTCAAAACAGGGAAATAAATGTCTTCTGCTTTGACTGCCTTTGAATGCCGACCTTAATAGATGATCTAAACCAGTTTCGCCAATGAAATAAAAACCACATGGTCTATATTTTTTTGAGGTTTCAATTTGTTTGGATTTGACTGGACGATGTGATTGAAATTTCAAACATTCATGATTTTGAGTCATGCTCACGTTATTAAAGAAAAGAAAAAAGAGAGAGAAGGATTATATCAATTTAAATGAGGGAGTAGACATTAGCAGAGTTCATGGATATTGTTTTCCTCATTAGAAGACATTAGCTAAAGAGTGGTTAGAACTTAATTAGAAATTAGCCCTACCTTGCCCTTTTCAAGTTACAACAAATGCTAAAAAAAATACTTATCACACCTCGTTTAACAAAAAAAAAAATTGATATACTGTTAATGAAGGTTTTGAATTTCATGAGCTATTTTAGAATATATTAAGAAATAAGAAAAGTAACAATTTTTTAATTTTATTTATAAAATTAAAATAATTTATTGTTCGTGTATCACGTACAAATTTAAAAGAAAAAAATCTAAATTCCTGAGCGTCCAACAATTTTGCTTAGTCAATAAAAAAAAATAGATTTGCATATCTATTGGCATCTCTTTTCTTAATTTCATCCTAATAAAATTATTCAATCACTCAAGTTGAAGGCATCAATCTAAGAAATCAGAAAGAAGTCAATATAATCCGCTTTTTTTTTTGGTACATATAAGCTGTTCACTGCTTTATCATTACCTTTTCTGAGATCAAGCTGGTTCCCAAGTCGCCTACCTCCTAATTAAAAAAAAAATTAATTGTTTCATAAACAAAACTCTGAGTTACAATTTCGAGTGCACATTTTCAATAAATGCAGTCCAAGATTCAAAATGCTCAAAAATGCATTTCACAAAAGTATGAGGGTTCGGTCCAACATATATTGTAATAGAAATAACCATTTAGGCAGACACCAGTTAGGTGATCTGTTGATAAAATGTTAGACTTTTAATTTTATTGACCAAAATTCGAACCTTGACAAATTTTATGAAAAAAATATGACAATTGAGATACATGATAATGCAAGGGGCCAATGATCGAGAATTGAATTTAGAAATTGGATTGTGGCATTAAAATGATGGGTGACAATTCGGAGAATTCTACAATAAGATCATAAATTTTGATCTTATTGTAAGATCAACTTAAAAAACACATGATTAAGCATAAATTTAAAATTACTAGACATAAAATACGTTAGAAATATTGTAAATGCTTGATAATTAACTTAAAATTAATGTAAACAATACATGATTAAGCATAAATTTAAAGTTATTAGATGGAAAATATGTTAGAAGTATGTAAACATATGATAATTAACATAAACATACATTATAGCAAAACTATCATGTGTTTAAATCTATTGACACTAATGTTTAAATTTCATTGATAATCATATTTTTACGATACTTCTAACATATTTTACGCCTAATGAGTTTAAATTTATGCTTAATCATATGTTTTTTATATTAATCTTATAATAAAGTCAAAATTTATGACCATATTATAAAAATTCCGGTGAGAATTGTGATAGATATTGAGATCAAGATTGAAGATTGTTGTGAATTATTCCTTTTATAGATTTACCAAAAATTTATATTTAATACATTATCAAAGTATAATTTTTATACACTCATTGAATCATATCATGATATCTTATTAATTAGTAAATTTGAGAATATTTATTCTTAAAAATCTCTCATTTTAAAATCTATGAGTTAATGAAATAATATACTATAATTTATTGATAGTATATAAAATTTATTAGAAATTTATTAACTAACAATAGATCAAATATAATCTTTTTATCAAAACCTTGAACTTGCCATCTCTCTCTTCTCCCTTGGGATTCACCGAAAAAAGTCTTGTCATTGTAAGATTTTAAGACTTTGTAATTTGCAAAGCCCGAAGAAATATGCTTTTTAGAAATCAAGGCCTTGCATAAAATCCCAAACACAAAGCTATAGCCCAATCTCTACAACTTAAGATGCATCCAAAAAGAAAGTAGCATCTGCCTTTGCCTAGTTGGTTTTGGTTAACCAACTCACTCAATGTATACATACAAATAATTTTGTCTTGGCTTTTTAGCTTAACCTAATTACCCAAATTTGGAGGGGAAAATAATGACAATAAAAATAATAAAAATTAAAAAAAAAAACTAGAGTGGGTCCCACATTCCATCAAGCCGTAATATGCCAAATCGGACGGTTGTTATAAATCACCATTTTTTAATTATTTTCAGCATTGGTACGGGGTAGATTAAGAGAGAGTGAAGAAAGAAAAATTCAGAATTCAGAAAGAAAGGTTAAGAGAGAGAGGAAACAGAAGGGAAACAGAGTGTGAAAGAAAAAACGCCCTCCTCAAATTCAGTAGGCAAAGCAAAACAGAGAAATTGAAGCAACAATTTAGGCAAAACAAAGAAAACCCAACTTTTTTTTCTCTGTGATGATAGTTTTTCACTGTAAGGTTTCTTCTTCTTCTTCTGGATTATTCCCAAGCATTTTTCTTTTCTTGCATGTTAGCTGATATGTCTTTTGGTTTGAATTTCAGGACTTTTTGAGGAAAGGTTCTAGTGTATTTGCTTAGATCATTAAGGTCAGGCGACAAATTCCTCTCGGAGTTCCAATCTTCTTCTCCTCTGATGGCTGACTCTTCCCTTACTTTAACAAAAACAGCAGAAACCCAGACTTTATTTTCATCATCTCTTTGATTTTCACAGCATAAACCACCTGGGTTTCCTCCAAAAAATCCATTTTATGTTTTCATTCTCTTCATCAAAAATTCTATCTTGGGTCTTCCATATTTCTTCCTTTTTTCTTCAACTTTGATTTTTTTGGTAAGAAAATTGATTTTTTTTTTCTGTTTTTGATGGCAGAGATGGAGAAAGAAGAGAGGAGCCAAAGAACTTGCAGAACAATAGAGCCAGAGATGTTTTTACAGTGGGGAAACAGAAAGAGGCTAAGATGTGTGAGAGTTAAAGACCCTCAAAAAACCTCTCAGAAATCGAATGCCGTAAATCGTAGAAGAATCGCTTCTCGGCTTTTAGATAAAGAATCATCTCTTTTCTCTCAATCCAATCATCGTCTCACTCGGTAAAACATCAGTTTTTTGGGGTGTTGTTTTGAAAACGACGAGATTTTCTTCTCCTTTTGCAATTTTTGGAATTTTTTCTTGTTACCCTTTTGTTTGGTTTCCGAGAAGCTGTGGGGTTGGGGAGAGAAAAGATTGAAATTGAATTTTGTTTTAATTTTTTTTTTAAAATTAGCTATGGATGGCTATGGAATCTTTTTGGGTAAAAAAAAGAAAGAAAGAAAATCAATTTCTCTCTGTCTCAGCCTCCTAGCTGTGTTTTAAGGAATTTTCGAGAAAATGAGGTTGGACCCCTTGTTATTCCTTTCATCTGTTTGGTTGCTGGGAATAGAGAGAAGGGAGGTTTGAATTTCTCTGTTTTATTCCATTTCAGTTTTATGACTACCATTTTTGGCTCGCTTAGCAACCAAACTTGGTGTTAAGAAATTTCCCAAGTAAAATTTTATTTGAATAAGCAAACTGTAAAATTGTGAAATTTTACTCGTTTTTTATGTTTGGTTGTAGGAATTCTGAGGCTGCTATACTCCGGTCAGGCACGACAGAGCACCGGAAATCCTTGTCGCCGGAGAAGAGGGATAGGTACTACACAAGTGGCTCAGCAGTGGGTTTGGTGGATGAGAATGGGAAGGTTGCACTGGATAGCCATAATGGAGATGATAACAAAGGGCTGGTGTGGCCAAAGCTGTATATCACTTTGTCAAGCAAAGAAAAAGAGGAGGATTTCATGGCAATGAAAGGGTGTAAACCCCCTCAAAGGCCTAAAAAGAGAGCCAAGATTATCCAAAGGAGCTTACTTGTAAGTAAGAATGCTGGATTTATGCTTTAGCTTTCAACAATTGAAGCATACGTAATTTTTTGTTCTTTGATGGGAAAAGAAATGAATCATCAAACAATGAATTGGTTTTTGGTTTGTTTCTTTTGGAGGCAAAACAATATTCTCTTTTGAGATTTGATGATTTATCTTGTGGATTTCCTTGAAATTTGCTTTGCTTTCTTGGTCTAATGTTGACATCTTCTGGTCGCTGGCAGCTGGTGAGCCCTGGGGCATGGTTGACTGATATGTGCCAAGAGAGGTATGAAGTTAGGGAAAAGAAGAGTTCTAAGAAGGTACATGATTGACTCTCTTCCTCTAGATTTCTCAATGATTCTCTTCTTTTTTCTTATGTGGTTTGGCATTGTGCAGAGACCAAGAGGATTGAAGGCCATGGGGAGCATGGAAAGTGATTCAGATTGAGAGATATGCCATGCATCTATGGCAGCAGCAGAGGCTTTTTCTCTTCTGAATTTTTGGGAATATTTTTGTAGTTAATGTTAATGGTGTTGTGAGAGATTTGAGGGAAGAGAAAAATGTAGAAAAGTTGAAGAGTCTCTGCCAGGTTTGTTGTATAGAATCTTTTTATAAATGAGAATAATCATTCTTCAACTCACTCATTCCCATGCTCCAAAAACTTACTGCAGACAAGTGCATGTGACTCTCTTCTTTCTACCCTGTTTCATGATCAAATTGTGCAATTTTGGTGATTATGATGGTTAAAGTACAACATTGATACCCTTGAGATTTTGTCCTTGATATCATGCATGTGGTCAAAAGCAGCAGTGCGTTTGGTCAAAAATTGCCTATTTTGATGGCTGGATTGGCCTGATCAGCGTGAGCAAAACCATATGACAAAGGTTCTGTCTGTAGATTTATTGGCTAGCATTTGTCAGTGGCTGTTCTGGTTGGATTCTCCTTGCAATATCTCAAGTACATCCTTTCTCCCTAGAGTAAGCAAAAATGTAAAATTTGCCTTACTTTTTGTACCATAGAGGAGCATCAGAAGGGAAATTCTGCAATCTTTCAAGAATGGTGAGAAACAGATTCAATTTCAAAAGCAAATGAAGTATCTGAGTGCAATGGATACAACCAAAAGGTTCAAACAATTGCTGAAGAAAAAGTATAACTGGGCTGCATTAGTGTTTCAGATTATCCATAACATTAATCAACATATTACCCACAGGGCAGTGAGAAAAGTACTTTGCCAGTCTTTTAATATACCCTGTGCACGTGAAAACTCTAGTCAAATTCACAGCCAAACCTTTGTATCTAAGTTGTCAAGTTATATTTCAGCTCCAATTACGCAATTTTTATCCAACTCCACTTCATAAGGGCAGAAAGGGAAAGATGAAACTATTACATCATGGCAAAGTATATACAAGAATCACCAATCTCAACTTTTATGGTATCACAAAATGTAACGGCAACAACTTGAAATGAAAGTATCTGATGTATAAGATGCAAAAAGCCAATTATCCCAGCTGGTTGTCTTTGGTAACTGCATTCTTATCGTGATGTCTTCTGGAATTCTATGTTGGATCATATTCTGGAGAAGTATAGATGCAAATGTATCGCGATATCCAGCAAAACCAAGCCAATCAGCATGAGAAGGCTCTCCAATTTTCGATATCGCTGCCAATATACAATTCATAAAATATGGTATTTAGGACCAGCAAAACATTTAGCTCCGCAGCTAGATGACTTTTGCTGTGCACATAATTCATAAGACCATTTAGTAGTTTTCTGAAAAGAATGACTATTCAGACTAAACTTCCTTTATAATGCTGAAGCTGATAAATGACTATAATAAAGACATACACTTAAGTTTATACAAACAAAAGTCTTCATATCTTGCTTAGTACATAAAAAATGTAGTTGAAACAAAGATTCAAGAAATTTGAAACTTTCTCACCTCTTAGGTTCACTTTTAGCAGTGTGGTCAGTTGATTTGAGACCGGGCAGCTTGGAGCAAATCAACTATGAGGGTTTTCACATCCCTAAGACACGTAAAAAAACCAGATTGAACAAGCATAAAACGCATCTAACACACTCAAACATCATAAAGTTTTGCCCAAGCTATTGTTCTTTTACATAAAGTCTTAGCCAATCAGAGGTCCTGGATGCAAAGACAATCATGTCATTCAGTCATTCCTATTTAAGTTACTGGACTAAAGAAGACAACATGCCTTGTCCTCCACAATTGTTTCAGTGGCTTTTGCCAGGATGGTATAAATTTCATTTTCATCTAGAAAGAAAATTAAGATGAGAATCTCAGAGCAGATGCCTTAAAAAAAATACATCCAACAATTAACAACAGATGACAAGTAAAATATCAAGGAAAGTTTCTTAAGAGACTAGAAAATTTTTAATATATCTCACTTTCTATCTTCTGCATGTCTAGGAAAAGGAATTCGAAGCTTGAAAGTATTTCCTTGATAACCAGCCTGCAAGGAAAAAGGGAAAAAAATTCATATAGAAAGAATTTGAAAACAGTAGGAATTGATGCACGAGGCAATAGTGAAGGGAATTTTGGATAATATTTGACTTCCAAGTAATGGAAAAAGTTACTTTCCATTAGCCGATAACACAGATTCAATATAAAAGGTTAAAAGTAATCAGAACCTTGACATTGAATCCAAGACTATCCAAATCCAGCATGTAAGCATAGTCCACCTGGAGAAAGACACAAATCAGCTAGGGAAAGGAGAAAATCAATAACAAAATATGTAAACTCTCTATCAGTAAAAGGTCTTCAATGTGAAATTCAGAAAGAGGATATCATTGCATTGAATACTAGTGATAGAAGCTTGAGAAGAAATGGATCTGCAAATCATTTTTAGAGAAGACAATAGCTGGTGAGAAGCTTTCTTATTTCATCATAGAAAAGATTGGCAGTTTTCTAATGTGGCGAAAAGTCATTGGTCTACAAAAGAACATTGGGGAAATATTGTCTGAAAATATAAACCATGTGAAGCTGAGTTATAACATTGGACCTTCTAGAATGAAGATTCTGTTTTCTAGATTTTCAAGATTATTAGAATACACTCGGGCAAATTTCAGTACACAGGGCAGCCTGAACTGGGACTCTGATAAATTCAACAATTTAATTCAAATTTGTTAAACTAAAATATTACCAAACGAAAATATTGAGCATAAATTAGCTATTGAGGCATTTTCTACACATTTCCAATTTAACCAGCAGGTCTAGCTGACTTGGCTCTTCCATACAATATTGCTAAAATTTTCCACTTCATGTAAGATGTAATGTTAAAAAAATTATATTCCTGATTACCGGGATTGATGTTGAGAATTGCACAATGACTTTTGTGTCTTCAGCATGATCCTTATTCATGTGGGACTGAAAGGAAATGCTGAATCAATAAGGAAGGACAATAGAAGGATTCTAATGAACATATGAAATGTTGTACAGCAGAAAATGAATAGCCAAAATACCGCAACAGGCTTAGAGAATTGAGCTATTGGATCAACTTTTGAATCTTGGTACTCCTCTTTGCTGAACTCTAAAAATATAAAAATAAAAAATGACTAAGATAAAATAAAATAGAAAAATAGAGAGCAATAGCAGCAAAAACAAATCCGTAAGAGTTGCTGAAAACAATAAATAAAATGGGTGAGAGGGCAGGAGCAAAAGCTCCACTGTCTAAAATGAAACACTAATATTCTTCACAGAGATAAAAGAGGAGAAGAAATGCAGGACATAATACGGAAAAGTAATCAGAGCACAAACCTCCTGATCCTAGCAAAGCTGTCGCAACACCTGATACATATCTTACAACCTTAGGTTCAATGCGCAAAAATTGGAAGTCACCAAAGTCAACCTTCGCAATGAAAGTATGCTAAGTTATCTATCTAAAGCAATTAGTCACATCATTTATCCTAAGAGACATAGTATGCAAGGGGTTGAGAGGCAGAAATACCCAGAATGCATTGGGGTGTTTAGCCAAATAAGCAGTTCGAACAGCTGCTTGATCTTTTTCAGAAACCTATATAATTGATCAATACATCATTTCAAATACTTCAGAACACCAAGAATTGGGTGTTAAATAGTAAGATGCAGACCTCAGAAATGAGTTTAAAACCAGAATCTCCTAAGAGATACATAATTAGGAGAAAGGAAAATAAGAAACAACTTACAACAATAGCATCACCATGCAGGGTGATTACTAAATCAGTCCTATCCTCAGGATCTCTAGCGACAAGCAATGAACATTTGGGATTAGCCATTAGGTCCTGTGAAAAGAAGCAAGTTTTGTAATAATTAATAGGTAAAAAAAAAGGTAAAATGGACTAAAATTGTTGACAAGGTCGAAAAAGACACTAAGATTAACAAGGGAGAAACTTCCAGATGGTAGAATAAAGACAGATTCATGACTAGAACATAAGCAACTAATCCTAATCACAAGAACACGTGTATGTTGGAGCTTTCCTAGCTTTCATCAAAATTGGGCAACATGAAAACATAAACTTAAAAAATCCTAATAACTACCATTATTTGAATTTATGAGTCTCCATTTCAATGCACAAGACTAATCTGAACATCTATCCAATATCCTGTTGATGTTTCAATTCCCCTTCTCTCAATTCCTCTGAGCCAGGGCAATGGAAAAATAGATTCCAACTCAAAGCATTCATCCAAGTAAAATTCAAAATCTACGTGAGAACCTTTGAATGAACTGCAAGGCTGCTGACTGCCAAAATTGGAGATCCATTGGCATCGCATGCAAAGTCAACCATCGACCCTGATGGATAGCCCTCATGCTTCTGCATAGAGAAAGAAGTCAAAATGAGTGGGACAACAATGAGAGAAAAATGTCTAATGAATTGTACAACACCGAAAAAAAAGTCTAATGAGTAGGACAACACTGAGAAAAATGTCTAATGACGGGGACAAAAATTAGAAAAATGTCCAAAGTGATGAATTTCATGACCAATTATCAAAACCAAAAGATCTGGCAAACAAGTAAAGAGGGTGATCCTAGTTCTTAGATGCATATGAAACCCACAAGCAATCCTAATATGAGATGTTCAGGCACATATAAGTCATCATTTTAATTCCATCCAAAGACTGTCACAATAATTTCCAAAGAACCCTAGATTGTGGAATATCTTGTTCCCATCATATGGATTCTGTATAGAAAAAATCAGTTGTATCAGCATTTAACTTCTTGACAGCACAGTCTAAGATACCATAACTGCAAATAGGCAGGATAACAAAAGTGGAAAGTCTGCAAGATTCAGCTACAGCTTGTGCAAGCTTAGATTATAAGAGCCTTCATGTTAGCTAGTTAATTAAGTTTATGTTCATTATAAAGATGCGCATGGATTACAAGATTCAACTGCTCATTTTTTGAATTCTCTGCAACTTGATGAAGAATCCTTCAAAATTATTCATTCCTAATCATATCCATGGAATGGGTAGAGAGACTGATAACAATCTTACAAGAAGGTCACATTTAATTGTATAGTACCTTTCACGTTTAAAACTCGAGAAGCGGTAACACCTTTCAAGTAGCTCTCATTTCTCTCAACAAGATAAATATACAAAGCACCATGCACAAGTCAAAAAAGACAAACTCTAGGACAGTAATCAATAGCCATTCTAAAGCTTTCAGCTGGTTCATAATAAAACCCATCAAGACAATCTTTCTTTGAAAGACTAAACAAGCATCAAAGGTATCTCTATATTACTCATCATACTCAATTAACCCGAATTACAAATGGTGTGATCGCAAACCTGCGAAAAAGTTGAAAGCATTCCGCGCGTGCTTTGATCAAGCACCGTACGAATTTCCTCCACAGGAGGAAGCCTAGCAGCCTTCTCCTGAAAATAGGACAACCCCACTACAATAAAAAAAAAAGGGGGGGGGGGGGGGGGGGGGTGTGGAAACATATCCAGCAACAACATTTAAACATTAAAAACACAAAATTCAACAAACCTGGTGGGCTTGAATTAGCTGAAACAAATTGGTTTCCTTGTTAACATCCCCAGGAGACACGGCCTGGTAAAATAAACAAAAAACCCATTAATTTTGTAACAAAAAAAAATCATTTCCAATCAATTTATTCTTTTTTCAGATAAAATCAATACAAAAAAAGAAAACCCAGTTTTTCTTCTTTTTTTCCCCCTCTTATACAAACAGAGAGAAAGTTGAGTGTGTAAATTACCTGGGAAGAAGAAGATTGAGCAGCAGAGGCCATGATGGAGAGAGGCCTAGGAAGACGACTGAGGGAGAAATGAGGGTGCCAAAATTGAAACATGGCAGAAGATGGAAGGAATTTATAGACATTTATGCGTGGAATTAGGGAGAGTGTTGAAGATGCAGCTAGAGTCGTCATCCTGCCTACTCACCTGCTAACTGCTATGGAGTCTTACCATAAAAAAACTACTCTAATTTTAATTTTATTTATGATTTTTCTTTTTCAAGCTCAATTGCTCAAAGGCTTTTTCATTTTGACTAGCTGATAGGAATTTAAAATGTAAAAAGCTTGGAAAATGGAGATAGCCAACCAGCCAAACAGGAGATTGAAGAGTAACGTTCAAGGCAGGCAGCTAAAACAGGGCCCAGTGGCTTTATCTTTTTTTCATCGAGATTTGATGATTATAGAAATAATACAATAATATAACACAAAAAATAATATAGCAAAAGATACAAAATGACTGTTAAAATTTTGAAAAAACTTATATATAAATGAAAAAATATCTAAAAAATATTTTAATCTCTAACTTATTAACATTAATTATGATAAGATAATTTTGTATTTTACATAAGTTAACACAATATATATAAATTGCAAGATTTGATTTAAATATACTCAATCCAATCTTAAACAATATTTTTTAATTTCTAGTAAAATATTATTTATTCACTTCAATTTAAAATCAGCTAAAATGTTAATATATATTTTTATCAAGCTATATAATTAGTTCATTTACTCATGAAAGATTTAGTTTTACAAATAAATAAATAAATGTACACTCACATGATATATCTCTAATAAAAAAATACAAATGAATTCAAATTTTAGATTCAAATAATTTTCATATTTTAGAGATGAAAATATAATTATCTTTTATATACATATAAAAGTTAAAGCAGTTGATTCAAAATAAAACTTTTTATATGGATTATCTATATTTATGACATGTGTAATTTATTATAATTAAATAATAATTATCTTTTTTCAAGTTTAAAACAGATAAAATTAACTATTTAAATTCATTATCTATTTCAATTTTTTAAAAGATAAACATTTATATCTATATATAGATTAAAATTAATAAAAATGACATACCATTTTAATATTACACAATATAAAATCTATATATATAGCTTTTATTAATTTTTTTATTTTTTAAAAGAAAACATCTATATCTATATATCTATATATATTAAAATCAATATGGACAACATAATATAATATGAAATATTAATATAATAACATGTTACGTATTATTAGATTACCAATTGAATATTTTTAATATTTTAAAAGCTAACATCATTTTTTAATTTTTAGATATTTTTAATCAATACGTAATATACATAATCATTTCTTTTTGCCACATTAATGTTACAAAATATAACATTTATATCTACTTTTTTTATCAATTAATTTTTTTTAATTGTCTAAATGATAACGTTTATATATATTAAAAATTTTAATTATCCTTTTTCAAGTTTCAAAAGGATAAAAATCTCTCACTATTTATAAAAATATTATTATTATAAAATAAAAGTTTTATCGTGTTTTTAATATTGAGTTATTTATCTTTTTTTAGTTACTTTATTTATATATATTAATTTTATAAAATAATATCACTTATTTCTTTAAAAGTGTTAACTTAAATCTGTGTAATATCAATAAAATAAAATAAAAAATCAATTATCCATGCTACAACATATTATGATAGGCAAAATTCAAAAACTGTATGTGTTACTTTCACATGTAGTACATTACCATCACAAAAATTACTCATAGTATATGTTAAAATTGAGACTCAAGCATTGAGTTTTGAAGTGTAAAATTTTGAAGATTAGTCTCTTTACACCGACATGATATTAATACGTTATATTTTTTTGGTATAATAGAAATAGCTATTTAATTAAATTTATTTTTGTAATTTTTTAACATTTAACTTAAATAAGTAGAATATTAATAAAATATCTTAAGAGACAAATTATAATTTTAAGACAAAGAGTACTAAGCTTACCGTGTCTAAAGTGTATCACTTTGATCGTTAACTTTAATATTGAAAATTTCTAAAATAGGTA
Source organism: Heritiera littoralis (assembly GCA_031772115.1). Lineage (NCBI taxonomy): Eukaryota > Viridiplantae > Streptophyta > Magnoliopsida > Malvales > Malvaceae > Heritiera > Heritiera littoralis. Next base: position 1,618,613 of record JAPDPK010000114.1, read on the forward strand.
TGTATAATTTATATAATATGACTATCTTTGTTATATTTTCATATTATATATTTTATAGTTGAAACTTAATAGAATCAGATTGCATATTAGTATTTTATCAATGTCTTCTATATTTTATGTAAAATCTATTAGATCATCAAATAAAGTGATACATTATTCAAAGACAGCAAGAGATATGCAAAAATTATTTATCACATCTTCAACTCAATAAAAATTCATTGAAGAATCTTCATTTAGGAAATAAATTGTATACGATATTGATTTTAAGATTGAAAAATTTTCAATTTCTTTAAATCAAAGACATGTTAAATATTTTTTATATACCATTTTCATTCAATAAATTACAACATAAGTTTGATTTAATTTTTATAAAATTTACATAATTATATCCAATATATAATTTTTTATATTGCTGTATTGTTATATACAAAAAAATAAAAATATAATATACAAATGTTATCTTTTTCATAAATATAATAATTTATATTATAAAATTTCAAAAAAATATATATTATCAGTAAATTTATTATTTAATTAATATATTTATGTGCATTTCAAACTAGTTTGAAGTAATATTCAAGACCAAACTTATATTATTTTGTATGAATCAAATTTTCATTAATTGAATTTACAGTGTTCTATCAATTTTGTTGATTGGTCTGTTGATTTACAGGTCTGCATTATTTGGACGTTGATTATGACGATATATATTAACAAAAAATATTGTGACATTGAGAAAAAATATAACATTCTTCAAAATTTTTAAAAAAATATGGATTATTTTTTATAATGTGTCTCAAGGTTTCAATAGAAATTTAACATCTGTCCAGTAAGTCTAGACAGCAAATAAACTCCTGCCAGACGTTCACCAAACCATCAACCATTTACAGTAGTTGAAAATTTTAATGCAAGGCATTAAATGTAAATGGTAATAAAAGAAATAGGGATTTGACAGGAATAGACCAATGAGATTTATCCCTAGTCACTGTATAAGGAGAAAACACTATATTTGGCTGATTCACAAAAAAAATAAAAAATTAAATAACTATGGATATAATTTTAAATATAAATTTAAATGATTATATCTTTATTTAAAAAATTATTTTATTTTATCTTACAATCAATATATTTTTGAATTAAATTGTGCGCACTTTAATATTAATTTCTCATCGAATAATTTTGAGAACACATCCTTTACATTGACCTATTACATTTAAAGATATTAATTTCGTTATATGCTGGCTTTAAAACTTAAACTTTAAATTTAAACTTGATCCAAAAACCGATGCTTGTTTACCCGATTCAAGTATCCAACATCCTAAAACTAATTTAAAAACTAAAAAAATCATAACTAGCCGAATTGTTGTCAGCAGTACGTACTAGTAGAGTGAAAAATTCAACTCTCCAAGGAAAGTATTGTATATTTGATGTAAAGTACGATTATAATAAATGTATTTTCATATTAATTTCTATAAGTGAAGTGTATTATATATATAAAAAAAATGGTACTAAATTATTCTTTCAGGTTACTCGAAGCATTAGAGTAGTTAATTAGAAAGTGAGGTGGACAGGAGAAATGTTGGTATATCGTTAACATATGCTTGTATGGTCAAACTTGTTGAATTAACTCTATTAATGTGGACTAGTTAAGTGTAATTGACATCATATAACATTTAATTAGTAGTATATTTTGTATAAAATGTGACAATAAATTACATAATATATCTATATTATACATGTATTAATTTTTAATGTGACGGATATAATACATGATTCAAAATATGGGAGGTCCCTACTCTTAGCACCAATATATAAATAGTGGCCCATTAACCATTTGTGTGTGTGGGAAGGTGTACAAGGGTAGCTTCTCCCTCTCCCTCTCTCTCGATTCTCCTCTTTCTCACCATCATCTCCTCTCTTCCTTCTCTCAGGCTACCATGGTAGATCAGAATGGACGCAGCCAGGTGTGGGTGGACTTCCGGCGACATTCCTTCCCCCTGGCAGTGGCGACAATGGCGTTGAGACGGTGGGTATTTTGTTCAACCCACCTAAGGTTAGTTTTTCTCCTTTTGTTATTGTGTTAATGACTTGGTGAGTTCAATTAATTCCAACAATTGGCATCAGAGCCACTTACCCAAAGAGTCATTAACCGTTCTTGGTTGAATGAGAGGAGCCATGAAAGCTTCTGTTGAATTTTGGGACTTTTTGGGTTTTCTGAAACCCATTCTGTTTTGCCAATTTTTAAGCAAAATTTGGTTAGATTTATGTTGTATGATGTTTAAGGGTGACAAGCCCCTTAATTTTGGTGTCAAAACGAGGCCAAAAATGGCCATTTTCGACCGAGTCGGGTCCCTAGACCCCTTTCTGTGAAACACTAGATAGGCGAGTTTGATAGTCCTCGAAATAGTCGAGAAACATGATGGCGAGCATTATGATCGCCCAAATAGGAGGGATAGTTGATCGCCTAAGAGGCAAATTTAATGATGGGCGAGTATTGATCGCCCAAATGGGGTGACGCATATGATCGCCCAAATAAACATGATGGCGAGGCTATGATCGCCCGAATGGGGCGAGGCTATGATCTCCCAAATGGCGCGACTATTATGATCGCCCAAAAATGCTCACCAATTAGGCGAGTAAGGCAATTTTAAGATGATCACCCGAATTAAAAATGGTCGCCCAACAGGTGAGTAAGGTGATTAAGATGATTACCCAAAAATGATGGCGAGTACTATGATCACTTAAATAGGCAAGTTAGATGATCTTCTAAATAGGTACTTAAAGATGATTGCCCAGTGGGTGAGGATGGGATCGCCCAAAAGGAATGATCGCCGATTAGGCAATAAAGATCATGGGCGAGTATGGTGATTGCCCGAATGGGCGAGAAAGGTGAAGGGCGAGTATGTGATCGCCCAATGGTCGAGAAAGAGGCCAAAATAAATTTTGTAATATTATGGGCATTATTAATTTAGTTATTTTTTAATTGGTCATTTAGTATTAAATTAATTTTGGGCCATTAAAATTAATTAATTTTAAGGCCACTTTGCTTAATGAATTTAGGAGCCATGTTGCTTAACTAATTTTATTTGGCTATTAAATTTGAATTAATTAGTGGCTATTTTTTGCATAATTAATTAATAGGCCATTTTGGATTATGATTTAATTGGTTATTTTGATTAATTAATTATGGGCCATATGGTTAATTGATTTTTTGGACAATTTTGGATATTTAATAGCCATAATTAGTTGTTATGCTCAAAATTAATGTGATATAAGTGAATTTTTTTGAGAAATTAATTTTAGGGTAATTTTTTTAAATTCAATTACCCATTGTAGATACCTAATTTTGTCAGAAGATTTTTTAAATAAAAAAATAAAAAAAATAAAAAAAATAAAAAATTGATAAAAAGAAACAAGTCAATTTTGGTCAAATCTTAAATTGGTACCCCATGCATTCCATGCAAACCCTAAAATTAAAAATTTCAAATTTGAAAATCTCATGTAAAGCACATGCAAAATTTACACCATCAAGAGTTGACTTGGTTAATTTGTTGCCAAAAAATGAATGTGATAATTTGCAAATTGAAGGAAATAAATCATGAATGAGAATCCTATGATGGCAGCCACGATTTAAGCATCAAAAAGGGGGAAATTTGTTTCCTTCCGTAAAGTTTTAAGTTGAAGTGGCTATAAATACCAGTGGAATGAAACTTTGAGGGGGGCGGAGACATAGCCTTGGCTCACCATCCATCATCATCACTGCCAAGTTTTCACCCTTTTAAGCATTGCACATTGCTCCACCATCCTCTGTCATCCTCCCTGCAACCTGCAGCCACCTCGCCCAGCTCTTTGCCGCTGCTTCGAGTTTACTCCACCGCAACCACCTGTCGCGCACCCCTGATGCTGCACTTCATCGCTGCCTTGAACTGCACCGAACCGCCACTGCTCACCCCTACAGCCCGTGGTTTTGCATCACTGGAAACAGCCCTGCTAATGCAGCACTATTGCACATCGCTCCACCACCGTTCGCTGTATCAAGTTGCTTGCTTGTTTACACAATCCAGATCTGCCTAGCCCTGCTGCATCAACTGCTCTGTTTCTTGCATCCCGACTGTCGCTACATCATTGCCGGTTTATCACCATCGGCGCTTCTGCTGCATTCATTATTTTCAAGCTTATTGCTATTGTGAAGGTAATAGATTATTAAATATTTGCTGAGCAAGTTTACGTGCAGCCATGATTTCTTAGTTCTTGTCTCTTACTATTTCACTTTTCATTTTTTATGTGACATCATATTATTTGTTAGTCCTTTATTTATTTTCATTAAAATATATATATAATTTGTTCCTGCCTCTTTTCTAAAAAAGGACGTATGCCTCATGAAAAATATAATTTTCAATGTCTAAGAAATAAGAATTCAAATAAATAAGGATTATAGAATTTAAATAAATAAGAAATTTTCGATGATAAGATTTCGAAGAAATCACAAGTAGTAATTCTTCAACAATTTTTAGGGTCAAGAAAAATTTTTGGATGTTACCAGCGTATTGGAACATCTAATTGATTTTATCTTGATATCAAATTTTTTATATAAAAATAATAATTTTTTTAAATATTTAAAAATAATAATAAATATGGATTTGAAAATAGATAGACAAATAAGAATGTAAGTGTTAAAATAAACAAATAAATGTAAATATGTAGAAGTATAAGTGTTCAAATAAAATATATAAATTAAAAATATACATTTTTAAACAAATAAACAAAAAATATAAAAAAAATTTCCGATGATAGGATTTCATAGAAATCACAAGTAGTGATTCTTTGATAATCTTTAAGGTTGAAATGAAATGTTTAAATGTCACCAGTGTATTGGGGCATTTAAACGATTTTATTTCGATATTAAATTTTTACAACTAATGATCTTTTTGAAATAAATAAATTTGAAATAATAATAATAATAATCATAATAATAATAATAACAACAACAACAATTAAAAGCAAAAAATAAATAAAAATGTAAATTTTAAAGGAAATTTCCGATGATGAGATGTTGCGGAATTCACAAGTAGTGATTCCTAATTGATCTCTAGGTGAGAAGAATCTGCTAGATGTTACCAGCGTATTGGAATATTGAGTATGATTTTTTCAATAAAAAATAAAATTTTATAAAATAATAATAATAATAATAATAATAATAATAATAATAATAATAATAATAATAATAATAATAATAAAAATAATGGATTTCTCATGTGCATCATCTATAGTTTGATTGCATCATTTGCATCCATGAAATTTCAAAATAAGTGTGAATCTCCCGAAGATGAGATTCTATAGAAATCGCAAGTAGTGATTCTTAAGAAATCTCTAGGTAAGGAAATTATCCAAAATGCTACCAAAAGTATTGGGGTACTTCAAAATAATTTTCAATACAAAAGATTCTCATTTATTTCAAATAAAAAATAAAATTTAACATAAATAAAAATAAAATTTAATATTTCAAATAATACGCAAATAAAAAATTGTTTTCAAAATAAATGAATTTCTTTTTAAATGTTTAATTAAGACCATTTTATTAAGATCAAAAGATAATACATGATTAAGAGGTACCGTTTTCTAACGGGCGCTATAAGGGTGTTGATCTTTCTCCACGCGTAACCGAACTCTCGAAGCCTAACTTTGTTTTCGCATACCAAGGATTGTCTTTTTAATAAAGTTTAATTAATTTTAAGATTTTGTTACAAAAAATAAAAGATTTTAGGTGGCCAATCACACCTAGTAAAAAAATAAGATGGTGGCAACTCCGTTTGTGTTTTCAAAATCGTCTAGCGATCGAGTTCCTGGACGAAAATCATTACGACACCCATTTAATTCATAATTCACTTAATTTTAGAATATACCCATGCCCATAAAATGTTGATGATTGGCCTAGTTAAATTAGTTTAAATAAATTATTTAGGTAGTTTGTTTGAGTCATTTTAGATTATGGTCTACCTATTCTGTTAATAATTTATTTCAATAAATAAACTCTTTAAAATGAAAATTGCCTTATTATTTGAATATTCACATTTATGTGAAATTAATTTAATTAATTAATATTGGATTTAAAATTACTACATATGCTTAAGGAATTGCATATTTTGGGTGTAGTTAATTTTGGTCAATTAATTATGTGAATATTCTTAAAATTATAAATCATTAATTGGATTGACTAGCACTTACCTGTCGCAAGAATAGTCATGTAGATTTTTTGACGATTTATTTTGATGATTTTAATGATATAATAATAAGGCAATGCATAGTAATAGTTTCAAGATTTACTAAGATCTTTAGAAGTGATAAGTCTCTCCTTGTCGGATTGCTTGTTGCTTTGAAAGATGCTTGGGACTAAGAGGATTCTGGTTGGGATATGACACGATCTTCCTACCCTGTCAGTGGGCGATCATTCAGGTTTATATTCAACCAGTTTTGTTTTATCCTCGGTAGTGAATTATGGAATAAAATCGATATTCATTGAGTTATTCCAATAGCCCCCATTAATTCTGATTAGTTGTGCAACTATCACATATCAAGTCTCTAGCATGATCAAATTAGATAGATGGTATGAATCGATCTATACGATTAGGGACACATTAAATTAGGAAGTAGTTCCGAAAGTCCATCAATCTTTTATACCTAATAATGTGAGCTCCTGGAGGACGAGATATATAGAATTTTGGGAACACTCAAATGAGAATTCTCTTATTATATAGGGCATGCCATTAATTAGCACATCAGAGAAAGTATTCCAGTTAGTGATAAACAAGAAGTATTTATGGATGCCATTAGGAAATAGTTCGTATAGGATTGATAAAGGTTGCAATAAGGAATTAGTTCCATATGTGGTATATTCAGTACGACTTCCTTCTGGGGTAGAGAGTTGGAGATCTTCCAGGTTTGCAGATCTCATTCAGTATACCTTAATGGACAGAAGGAAGTATGGCATTTTAATATCAAAATTGATATTGTCATTCAAGAGTGAGAGATTTTTTAAATTAACAGATCTCATTTAGCCATAATGAAGACATATGCCAATATTAATGCCAAAAAGGAAATATTATTAAGAGGTCTCAATAAAAGGTCACTTTTAGAAGAAGAAATTTTTCAAGTTTACTTCCCATTTTGATTCTACCAACACTTTCAAATATCGATGTGTGCCACTTTTGTGATAATCTTGGGCACAAGAGGATAGATTGCAAGAGTATTCTAGATTGGGATGTGTAAAAGGCATTTCAATAGCCTTTATTTTGGATCCAATCTAGGAAGTATATCCTCTAATTGTTGGTGATTGGATACCGATGCTATTATCGATAAAGTCATAAGCAACCGGAGATCAAATAAGGGAAAATTGTTGTGAATTAGGGCTATAGAGTTAGAATCCATACCGAAAACATAGCCAGTTTGTTGTTACATTTCATAGACAGTTTTGGAATTATTGTCGGTCGATACTTTTCATATTGATAACAGAAAAGTATTTCTATTTAGTACCAACATATGTACTGATTCTGGCATTCTATGTGATGGATTATATACAGTAGATTCGTACCCCAATATTGGGCAAATTTTCTTCAGTAGTGAATGATGTGACTATTGATTCTAATTCTGGTAAAATAGATAAGAAATCTATTATGTAGTGGCATGAGTTAAGGACATTTTGAAGCACGTGAAAAGATTGCATTAAGGGAAAACTTACTGCTGATCTTGAGGATATGATTAGCAGATATTGAGATGATTAGGAACTGATATATACCGACATTTGTAGATCATTTTCGCATACTGTATTCAGTGGATATAAGTGTTTCATCACTTTCTCTAAGGACCTTTATGATTTAGGTCATATGGAGTAATAGATCTGATCTTGTAGAAGCCTTAGGCATTTTGATTAATTTCGTTGCGCTACTTAAGGCAAGATCAGATAGTAGTGATGAATGTTGTGCTTGGTATAATGAAGCTAGGCAAAATCATATACCAATTTTCGATTAAGTGCACTGTAGGATTATGTATTGACACCTAGTGTACGGTGCTTGGAATATTGAAAAGAATGAGATTGCAGTAATAATCATTCTTACATTTTGATACGGTATGATTTATGTTAATCACTCCAAATTTTCAAAATTTGGGTGGAGTGAAGTTATGAAAACTGAAACTCACATTCAAAATGATATCCAAGCAAAATCAGTTCCTAGATTCATCTTAAGTTGTAATCAGACACTAAGCAGAGTTTGTGTCTCTTTTCGTGTTTAGGGTTATAAGGTAAGGCAAGAGGCTTATAACCCATAGTCAAGAAAACTTAACGAGAAAACTATCAGTGGCAATTCTATTGTTATTATATTGGCTAGAAAGATTCTAGACTTTGTTTTCTTGTTATGTGATACTAGAATCATTAAGTCTGACAATGCAATCTGATATTTGTGTCTTCTGATTTTGATATTTGTCAGGAGACTATATTGATCCAAACTCTTAAAGTTAGATATTTGCCACGCAAGATGAGTAAGCATCTATGTTGCATAAAGATACATGGGATCTATTTCAGTTGTCACATCATTATAGACCAAAAGAGACTCTAATTATTAGGTAGAAGATTTAAAGCCAAATTTGGTCAAGGCTTTAAATAAAGAGAAGGAATTAGTTTTGTGAAAACCTTCTTTCCTGTTTCTACCTAAGATTCTTGAAAACCTTCTTTCCTGTTTCTACCTAAGATTCTTTTAGAATATAGCAATTAGTAGCTCATTTCGACTAAGAGCTACATCTTGGATAGAAAAATGTTTAAGTGAAGTAACCTAAAAGTTTCTAGTTCCTAAGGTGGAACATACAGTATGTGACTTGAGAAGTTCATTTGCGAACATTGAAAGGCATCCATATTGCAATATGTAAAGTTTGATGAGATTGTCACTTTAAGGAGAACACATTTGATAATTGGATCCATTGCAAGGTCAATGGGAATAATTGTGTGTTTATTGTGCTCTAAATTGATGATATCAAATAACAACCAGTAGCACTGACCTAATGTATGAGACAAGGTTCATGTCGTCATGTCACTTTAGGACGAAGAATCTAAGTGAGGTTTTATTTTGTTTTAAGTATTGAGATTCTTCGTGACATATTTATAGGCATACATTATTGGTCTCAAGGAAACCTACATTATGTGTGTTGAGTAGGTTTATTGTATATTGTTCTTCTATTTGACGAGCCCTTCCGTGGAAAGTGACAAACTGAAAATCTCAAAGTCCTCAAAATGAAAATGAAAGAGCTTCTATCGAGTGTTGTGTATGCCTTATTGTGAGTAATTAGTGTATGCTCAAGTTTGTACACATTTTGATATTGTGTATGTTATAGGTATATTTCGGAGATACTTGAGCGATCCTGCAATAGAAAGCTAGAAGCTGTAAAGATAGTATTTGGATATCAACAAGTCTGACATTCTAGGTTTAGTAAGATATTTTTATATTAATTTTGCAAGCTATCCAGTTGATAGAAACAAGTTTTCTAATTATATATTTGTGGACATAAAGGAGCTGTATTTTGGAAGGTGTAAAGTAAACACTTATAGCATTCTTGATTATGGAGGCTAAATATGTAGCATGTTGTAAAGCTACATGATGGCCCATTTAGGCTGTAGAATTTCGTCTCAGGGCTGGTATTCTGTGGTTGCCATTTAGAAGTCTTGGAGATGCACTATGGTAATGCTGCAGCAAGTACTTTCTCTCTCAAAATACTAGGAGTTCCTCACACTCCAAATATTTAGATGTCATCATTCGGTTTGTTAGAGAGAAAATAATGAAATCCATTGCTTGATTGGATTGTAGAGCACATGATTTAAAAAGCTCATTTTGGCTAATTGAAAGTTTGGTTGCTAAAGTGCTTTGACAACATAGCACTTGTATGAGGCATATGGAGCCGTTTGCTACATTAAGTTAGTGGGAGCTCTATAATGAAATCAACTGCAGTTGTGTGGATGGATTCCTACTTGGTCATATATGCATATTTTGTTTGCGCGCATTTTGGTGAATATGATATTTTGTTGGATGAAACATTCCGTATTAGTTTCATGTGTTTCTGTTAAAGCGGTGCATCATTTGGTTTAGATGCATAGACCTAATGGAAATGAATATTAATTCTGTTTTCATATCATTTCCATTTCACACTTTTACACTACTATTTTGTTGCAGCCTTTATGAGTTTACGCATTTATATCTTATCGGTATGATGCATTCTAAAGCTTGTAAAGGCTTGTTGTTGTTATTGTTATTAAAGTATTTGTAAGTCTACACATCTGTACCATTTCGGTACAATGTATTTAGAAGGCTCATAAATACATACTGATATTATATGATGATTTTGTTAATTAACTTAACTATCCAAGTGGGAGAATGTTGAATTAACTCCATTAATGTGGACTATTTAAGTGTAATTGACATCATATAACATTTAATTAGTAGTATATTTTGTATAACGTGTGACCATAAATATATATAATATATCTATATTATACATGTATTAATCCTTAATGGGACAGATATAATACATGATTCAAAATATGGGAGGTCCCTACTCTTGGCACCGATATATAAATGATGACCCATTAACCATTTGTGTGTGTGGGAAGGTGCACAAGGGTAGCTTCTCCCTCTCCCTCTCTCCCTATTCTCCTCTTTCTCACCATCATCTCCTCTCTTCCTTCTCTCAAGCCACCATGGTAGATCAAAATGGACGCAGCCAGGTGTGGGTGGACTTTTGGCGACATTCCTTCCTCTGGCAGTGGCGACAATGGCGTTGCTCAACCCACCTAAGGTTAATTTTTCTCTTTTTGTTACTATGTTAATGACTTGATGAGTTCAATTAATTTTAACAAAACTAAGCCCATTGATTACGTTGCGGACTCATCAGATGGTTTGAATTCGATCGGTACCCGGCTTTACTTCCAAGGAAAGTTGACCCATTCTCGTTAAGCATTCCCGAAGCCACATTAAAAATTCCCAACCTGGAATTTCGTCGATCTTATCACAATACAAATCTTAGACTTTCCACCTAATGATCCAATCTTTCTTGACTTCGGCTTTCATTAATCAAACCATGTCTTTGAGAGTTGAAAAAAAAAAAGAAAAACCCACCTATATAATTGGTCTGTTGATTTACAGGTCTACATTATTTGGACGTTGATTATGACGATATATATTAACAAAAAAAATTGTGACATTGACTAAAATAATATAACATTCTTTTTAAATTTTTCAAAAAAATATGGATTATTTTTTATCATGTGTCTCATGGTTTCAATACAAATTTAACATCTGTCCAATAAGTCTAGAGAGCAAATAAACTCTCGCCAGACGTTTACCAAACCATCAAAGGGATCAACCATTAACAGTAGTTGAAAATTTTGACGCAAGGCATTAACTGTGAATGTTAATAAAAGAAATTGGGATTTGACAGGAATAGATCAATGAGATTTATCACTCATCACTGTATGGGGAAAAAAAACTATATTTGGCTCATTGACAAAAAATAGAGAATCAAATAACTACATATATGACTTTGAATACAAACTCAAATAATCATATTTTTATTTTAAAAATTATTTTATTTTATTTTATGATCAATATATTTTTGAATTAAGGTGCACACACTTTAATATTAATTTTTCATCAAACAATTTTAAGATACATCCTCTACATTGATCTAGTACATTTAAAGATATTAATTTCATTAGATGCTGGCTTTAAAATTAGAACATTGAACCTGACCTAAAAATGGACACTTATTTACCTGTTGATACAAGTATCCAACATTTGGGTTCCTAAAACTAATTTAAAAACTAAAAAAATGATAACTAGAAGAATTGCTGTCATGTAATACTCAACTATGAACTATTCAACTGTTTTAATTCTATTTTATCTAGGTTTTGAATTTTAAAGTCATTTGATTTGATACGTAATATGAAACGTTAAAATATTTGAAATTAGAATATTCCTTAGAAAATACTAAAGTTATTAATTTTACTGTTGAATTTTTTAATTCAGCTTAAAGTCATAAGTATATATTTCAAAATTTTGAAAAGTAATAACTTAGTTAAAACGAACTTTTTGTGACATATAGTACATGTTTTTGATTAAAACAAGATGGGCTTTAAACTAAAAAGGTTACCCTTCAGAATTAAATTGTGCCAAACATTATAATTCAATGACCAAATAACTGAAAATAATTTTAACAAAGAATTAACATAAGCTTTTTATTGTTAATTTCTAAAATATTGGTTCATTCATTGTTGCAATACTTTTTTATGGGATCGAAATTTAACTAATTAAGGATAATTTTCTTAAACATACTAGATTAATTAACTATCTATATGAATAAGATTGAGAAATAAATTATCATATTTCAAGTTATTTTAATGGTATGGTGCAAAAGAGTTGTAGGCATACTGGATAAAGAGAATTGATGAGGTTCTTAATTGATTATGCGCAATTAATTATGGGAAGGGAGGACGGAGAATAATAATTAACGAAAACAAAACTGAAGACTTATAGATTGTGACTCAGTTGACAACGTAGGTTAAGTTTGTGATAAAAATTTTCGGGTTCGACTCCTACTAAACACCTTTGGAAGAAAGATGAAGAGTCTTAACTATAATGAAACTCTGGACAAGATTAATCTCTTATCGTTAAAACAAATGATAATAGTTATGATTTACAGCAAGAAAACAAAACTAATGAAGCAAGATGGTGCGTGCGTACATATGTGTATAAAGAGAGTAAGGGGAAGAGATTTATTTGTAGTTGTGTAAAATTAATTTAGTTTTACATATTTTAATATATTTTATACTATTTATATTTTTTTAATTTATCTATTGAATTGTATGTTCTATCCACTTAGATTTTGCATGTTATATTTTAAATTAATTGAAAATATCTAATTATTAATTTGATAATAATAAAATTTCAATCGTTAATATATATTAAAAAAATATGTTTTTTCTATCAAAATGATAGGTGTAGACACCAAAATTTTTTTGGGCTTAATAATTTTGAAATTCAAAGATCGAATCTTGCAGAATGAAATTGATACAAATTTAATTAAAGTGTATTTTTGTAATTTAAAGTTCGATAAAAATTGTGTAAATTTGAGTCATGTAAACTTTTGTTAGGCTTGTGGATTTCAAAATTCAATTTAAGTTAAGTCATTTTATAGTCCAATTTTTGTAAATTTAATTAATATTCATTAAAAAAAGTAAAAAAAAAAAAATCTTGTAAACCTCAGCCAGTTTACTCTGCTCAGGACCCCAAAACTCACTTTCTCTTTTCACTAGACTGCCTCCTATTTCGTTCCCCAAGCTCTCTTTCTATCAACTTATTGCAAGAAGCAAAATTCACAAGGTCAGCCATTTGCTCTTTTCTTCCTTCTCGACAACAGGGGCTTCTCTCCTCTCGGTCTCACCAGTCCCATTCAGCCAAAACAGCCCTAACACCAACCACTGCCTAACCCACCAAACGGCCTCCCAAGCCTCCATTCTAAGCTACCGTCGAGCGCCCATAAACTGTCTTTAACACTACCCAACCACCACTAACCCGAAATCCCAAATCCTCCCACCGCTACACAGCCTCAATCCCACAAGCAATCACTTCAAGCAAAAAAAAAAATCAAAATTTCCATCCCCTTTCAAGAATCCTCACCAAACAACACAAAAAAACCCAAAGAAACCTAACCCGAAAACCCTTGTTTCAATAACCCAGACTAACTCCACCACTCACCATGGCATTCAAAACCCGAGAGCCCTTGATTAAGATGGAAACCTCCCATTAGTGACCATTCAACCCGAAAGAGCCCTGTTTACAACAAAAATCGTCACCCTCAACAGCCCATTTTGAAACCCCTAAAAGAATACAAATTCGTTTTTTAATATTTCAGTGCAAAAGGTAAAGCAACCAGGAGGGAAAGGAGACCAAACGTGGGAGGACTAGGTCACCGATCAATAGTCAGGAAGAGTAGAGGCTGCCGGCGACGGGACTACCCGTGCTTGCGAAGGACATACTGGCAACGGCGGTGGTCAAAGGCAGCAACGACGGCGGCTTGAGTAGTGGGTCTCCAAGCAGATCGGGAAGGAAAAGCGGGAAAAGGAAGACAAAAAAGAAGTACTAAATGGAGAAACGAAAATACGGGAAGAGTCTATCTTATTCTTATTCAGTATGCTCTTATTACTTTTTTTTTTTTTGATTCAGCTCTTATTACTTCTTTTATTATTTTGTTCACCATTCATTTAATGTGCTTTGACTTGCTTGTCTTTACAAATATTAAAATTGATTATTTAAATGTTTTGTGCTTGCACGTGTATGATTTTTCTCTTGTTTATGTGAGTTAGTCACTATTTGATTTACTTATTTTATTTCTTTTAATACATATTGATCGTTAGAGATGAGTGGTCAAGCATATATTTAGACGTGTTGTACATTTGTTTCCATTGGCTTATGTAACTATCGAGTTGACTAGTCAAAAGTTTGTAGGAATGTTATGTGTAATATGCCTTAGAATTTATATGTTAATTTTATTTTTGGACAATTTATTTTAAAATGTTTATTAATTATTTTTCATGTTTAGAAAATAATATGCATCAAATAAAATTCATAATTATAAAAATAATAAAATCTCATAAATTGATTAATAAATTTAGAAAATTGGATTAAATTTGTTCGATGATGGGATGTTATGGAAGTCACAAGTAGTGATTCCTAACCGATACCTAGGTGAGAAGAATCCATTAAATATTACCAATGTATTGGAGTATTTAGTGTGATTTTTTTAATAATTTAAAATTTTGTTAAAAATTAAAGCGAATAAATTTTTTTAAAAATTAATAATAAAGTTTAGATTTAAGCAAATTAGCCCGATGATGGGATGTTATGAAATTCATAAGTAGTGATTTCTTAACTGATCCCTAGGTGAGAAGAATCTACTAAATATTACTAGCGTATTGGGGTATTTAATACGATTTTTCAATAGTTTAAATTTTTGTTAAAAATGAAAATAAATAAGTTTTTTTAAATAAAGAAAATTAAATAAATAAATAATAAAATTTAAATTTAAGTAAATATAGTCTCATGATAGGATGTTACGGAAGTCACAAGTAGTAATTCCTAACTGATCCTTAGGTGAGAGAAGTCCATTAAATATTACCAGAGTACTGGAATACTTAATGTGATTTTTCAATAATTTAAATTTTTGTTAAAAAATGAAAATGAATAATTTTTTTTAAAAGAAAAATAAATAAATAATGAAATTTAAATTTAAATTAAATATAAGTTTGATGATGGGATATTACGGAAGTCTCAAGTAGTGATTCCTAATTGATCCCTAGGTGAGAGAAGTCCATAAATATTATCAGAGTATTGGAATACTTAATGCGATTTTTCAATAATTTAAATTTTTGTTAAAAAAATGAAAATGAATAAGTTTTTTTTGAAAAAGAAAAATAAATAAATAATGAAATTTAAATTTAAATTAAATATAAGTCCGATGATGGGATGTTACGGAAGTCACAAGTAGTGATTCCTAACTAATCCCTAGGTGAGAGAAGTCTATTAAATATTACCAGAGTATTGTAATACTTAATGCGATTTTTCAATAATTTAAATTTTTGTTAAAAAATGAAAATGAATAATTTTTTTAAAAAAATAAAAATAAATAAATAATGAATAATGAAATTTATATTTAAATTAAATATAAGTCTGATGATGGGATGTTACGGAAGTCACAAGTAGTGATTCTTAATTGATCCTTAGGTGAGAGAAGTCTATTAAATATTACCAGAGTATTGGAATACTTAATGCGATTTTTCAATAATTTAAATTTTTGTTGAAAAATGAAAATGAATAAATTTTTTTAAAAAAAAGAAAAATAAATAAATAATGAAATTTAAATTTAATTAAATTATGGGATGTTACGGAAGTAACAAGTAGTGATTTCTAACTGATCCCTAGGTGAGAAGAGTCTATTAAATGTTACCAAAAGTATTGGAATATATAGTGTGATTTTTCAATACAGGAGCTTTTATTTTTTAAAATAAAAACAAATAATATTTTTAAAAAATAATAAATATGTTAAATAAGGAAATAGAAATCCATGTGCATCATATACCATGTGCTTGCATCATATGCATAAACGTTAATTTTAAAATAAATGAAATTCTTCCGATGATGAGATGTCGTAGAAGTCAAAAGTAGTGATTTTTCGAATATCTCTAGGTGAGAAGAATTAACTAAATGTTACCAGAGTATTGGGACGTTTAACTAAATTTTTCAATATTGTGAGTTTCATTAAGAAAATCAAAATATAAAGTTCTTTTTATAAATCGATGTGCATCATACATCTTTTATTAACATCATATGCATCCATAATCAATTGTAAAAATAACATGAGCCCTACCGAGAATGAGATTCTATAGAAGTCACAAGTAGTGATTCTTAAGAAATCTCTAGGTGAGGAAAATTATTTCAAATATTACCAAAAGTATTGGCGTATTTGATTTAATTTTTCAATAAAAAGGGTTCATGCTTATTTTCAAAAATGAGATTTTTTTAAATATATATAGTAATTTTTAATCAATTATACAAATAATGTGAGCTCTACCGAGGATGAGATTCTATAGAAGTAACAAATAGTGATTCTTAAGAAATCTTTAGGTGAGGAAAATTATTTCAAATATTACCAAAAGTATTGGAGTATTTGATTTAATTTTTCAATACAAAAAGGTTCACATTCACTTTTGAAAAATAAAATTTAACTTTTTAAAATAAAACAGAATGATTTTTACAAATAAAAAATGACTTTGAATAAAAAGAATAAAATGGATTGCAATAAAAAGTAAATTAATTTTAAATATTAAATTTAGACCATTTTTTTAAAACAAAAAGGATAACATATGATTAAATTGGTATCGTTTTTTAAACGCGCATCGTGGGGGTGTTAATCCTTCTCCATGCGTAACCGTACTCCTGAACCTGATTTTGTTTTCACAGATCAAAAATTATCTTTTTAATAAAATTTAATTAATTTTGAGATTTTATTAAAAAATAAATATTTTTATGTGACCAATCACATCTAGTCAAAAAAGATTGGTGGCGACTTCCTTTGTTTTTAAATGTTTTCAAAATCGTCGAATGGTCAAATTCTCAGACGAAATCGTTACGACAATAGGACTATCAAATCATTTGAAACTTTATGTACATAACATATACGAATAAGTAATTAAATCAATGATTGGTTTATAAAATATAAATCCTACATAAAGTTATAAAGATCGTGTAAAATAATTTGTTTTACACTTGTATAACTTGAACACTTCTCATATATATATATATATATATATATATATATGTGTGTGTGTGTGTGTGTGTGTGTAAGATTTATATTTGATGTGTTGATAATATGTAGTGGTTATATATTATCAATCAATTATGAAATGTAACTTCATTAATAATCAATAAAACTAAAAAAATGAAGTTTACTTAAAAATAAATATCAAAACTTTTAAAAAAATATTGATATTTATTTCAAGTACCTATGTATTTTGTGGTTTTAACTCATTAATGAAGTAATTTTTTAATTAAGTATTATTATCCAATAAACTATTGTGAAATTTTTAGATTTTATAAGTGATGTTAAGATAGTAACATTGATACTGACACATACCTCACTTTTATTTATTTTTATTTTTTTAATATTTCTTAAAAGATTATCATAATTATATTTGTGAAATCTAAAAACTCTACCAATAATGTATTGAACAATAATTCTTTAATTAATTGACAATGTTTGTTATACATTATCTGTGTATTAAATATAAATTCATATAAATATATATGTACACACACATTATGCTACATTGAGATTTTGTGATATAATAAATCTAAAGACTAAGCATTCTGGCTAAGATATAAAAGTTATGAGAGTGTTTGGAGCGTATGATTAACGGCATAAAAGTTTCTTTGGCCATGGTTCCGTGAAGTCAAACAGAGCTACTGATCTCTGATTCAATCCATAATAAATGTTAACGTACAAGAGACAGTCTTCGATTTTTCTTTTTAATTAAATAACGGCTTCAGTGAATTGAACTTGGAGCCAATCTCCCTTCGGCAAGTCGTAAACGCCGGCGACAAGGAACACGTTTCACGTTCTACATGGCCACCACCTAATTCCCGGAACCCTGAAGAATTAGGTTACATCAAAAACGCGCAATCAAAGACAAACAACGTGGACGGCGGTGCTGGCATGGTACGCGCTATATACACTGATAAATAATAAGATAAAATGATTTTTATATTTTTTATTATATTTATTATAAGTAAAATGAGAGTAAAATATTTCTCTCTATTTTTAATTTTTTTATGATTTAAATTTCAAATAATTTTTATGGTTTTAAACATTTATCACTATCAAAAAAATTGAAAAAGATTAATTGTTTTTGAAATTATTAGTTTATCTAAACTATATTTTTTCTTTATCAAAAAAGGAGAGAAAGAGAAAGAAAGAAAGAAGTTAAACAATAAAAAGAAAAAAGAAAAATAGTGAAAATAAAAAAATAATTTGGATTAACCAATTAATCAATGACTCTTGACATTTCTTTAAAAGTTTAAGTTAATTTTTAAGTGTAAATTTTATGGATAAAATATAAGTATATATTAGCTAATTACATGGAACTAGAATTTAGAAATAATCCTTTCTTTTTTTGAGAGAATTGAATCATTATATATTAATAGTATGGTTAATTTTATTTGCAATCCATTTTTTTTATATACGCTAAACATAATATAAGATGATAATTATTTTATTCCATCTTTCATCTTATGCATTAAATACGACTTAAATTTATAAGGTTTTCACATTCTATAAGTGGAGATATGATTATTTGAATTAATATTTAAACTAATTTCATCAACAATTGAACCACAAATTTCTTAAATTTTATTCTTTTAATAAAAAAATCGAGTAGTAAAAAAAATGAGGATTTAAAAAAAAAATTGTATTTGGGAAGACAAGAAATTCCATGGTAAAAATAGTAGGTTTGCACGTGCATGATATCAAACGCAAGCTATTACGAATGTCGGCCCAACTGTCCAAAGGGACGACCCTTTGAATTCTCGGGTTCTCTGTTTTTGCTTCGAACAACAGTGTTTGTGACATACCATCCTCCAAAACTTTGGAAAATATACGTTTCTTTCTTTGCTCCTTCCTCCGCTTCCCTATAAATAAGACCAAACTTCTCCCATTCTTAGCTACCACTAATCACATTACCATCCAACCCAAAACCAGCTCATCCGCGCAACGCATTCTCTTATCACTCTTGCCAACGACAGAGGAGGATTGAAAATGGAGTTTACAAGAAACAGTCGACAGCTTTTGTCAAAAATAGCCACTGACGACCTACATGGAGAAAATTCACCCTATTTTGATGGGTGGAAAGCGTATGACAGCAACCCCTTTCACCCCACTCAGAATCCTGATGGGGTCATCCAAATGGGACTGGCTGAGAATCAGGTTTGTTGCTTGGTTTATCCAAACTTCGCGACTTTGCTTTATTCGGGAGCCACCTGAATTTAACTACCATGAGAACTAACCATTTCCTTCTTACTCTTTGTTCTTCTGATCAGCTTTGCTTTGATTTGATCGAAAAGTGGATTCTGGAAAACCCTGACGCCTGCATCTGCACTGCGGAAGGAGTTGATAAGTTCAAAGATATTGCCATCTTTCAGGACGATCACGGCCTGAAAGAGTTTAGAGAGGTATTAAGAAAATAATCAAGACTTTTACTTTTACTGCAGTGCTGAAGAACAAATGATGGAACCATATATATATATATATATATATATATATATATATATATGTTCTGATCAATCATTACTTCTTCTTCTTCTTCAGGTTGTAGCAAAGTTTATTGGAATAGTTGGAGGAAACAGAGTCACATTTGATCCAAACCGGATAGTTATGAGCTTCGGAGCCACAGGAGCTAATGAGACGGTCATGTTTTGCTTGGCCGACCGAGGCGACGCTTTTCTTGTTCCTTCACCTTATTATCCAGCGTACGAACTCTTTTTACTTTTATCTCTTATTCGATTATTATAGATGAAAGTTTAAATTATTTGGATTCAAAACTCAAATATTATAACATTTCATACCTCTTGTTTAACCATTAAACTAAAATATTATTTGTTGTGGGTAATTTTTCTACTTCATATTTCATTAAGTTTTTCCTATTAATCTGAGTTTTGACTTTGGAAACATAGATTACTATACTTTTCAATACAAAATACTCTCATTCAAACTTTAGCTTTTATAGATACATTTTTGTGGGTTAGGGTGTTCAAACTTCAAGTTTCAACGGCTCAAAAAAAGATAATTTTTGTCGTGAAAATGAGAGAAGTATTTGAAAAATGTAGAAAGAGAAGCATAACCACATGGTTTTGATACACTTTTAACTAATATGGTTATTTTCTTTGCTTATTGAAAGGTCTAATGCTCTATATTCCCACCAAAATTAATTAATATATAGAGAATGCTAGTAAGATAGGAGGCAATTTCCTATATCCGGCTTTGTAGGAGTGTTAAAAACGTAATTCTCTTACCCAAGGGTTGTGGCTCAGTTGGCAACGCAGACTGAGTTTGTGGAAAGAGCTCTCGAGTTCGACTCCCACTAAACACATCTTTGGGGAGGGGTGAAGAGCCTTAACTGTGACTAAACCCCGAACAGGATTAATCTCAGACCGTTAAAACGGATGAGGATACCTGTGGATTATACCAAAAAAAAAAAAACGTAATTCTCTTCTCCTTAGTTGGTTTCCTTTTTGAAAAGCTCATGGAAACGTGTTCATTCATATAGTAATAGGCATTAATTTGCTTTTTATTTAAAAACTATGCAGATTTGCTCAGGACCTAAGATGGCGAACTGGGTTGAATATAGTTCCCGTTAACTGCAATAGCTCGAACAATTTTCGCATTACAAGAGCAGCCTTGGAAGAAGCCTATGAAAAAGCTCAAAGCTCGAACCTCAATGTCAAAGGCGCTATCATAGCAAACCCTTCAAACCCTTTAGGCACCGTCTTGGACAGAGAAACAATGAGAAGCTTAGTGAGCTTCGTCAACGAAAAGAACGTCCACCTTGTCTGCGATGAAATCTATGCAGCTACTGTATTTAGCTCTCCTAGATTCATTAGCATTGCTGAGATTATACAAGACATGGATTGCAACCGTGATCTCATTCACCTTGTTTACAGCTTGTCCAAGGACATGGGATTTCCTGGCTTTCCGGTTGGCATTGTTTATTCCTTCAATGATGTAGTCGTTAGTTGCGCCCGCAAGATGTCGAGTTTCGGATTAGTCTCCTCGCAAACTCAATATTTACTTGCTTCAATGCTTTCCGACGACGAGTTTGTCGGGAATTTCCTAACAGAGAGCTCAAAAAGGTTAGCAGCAAGGCACCAAGTTTTCATCGAGCGACTCGAGCAAGCAGGGATTTCATGTCTAAAAAGCAATGCTGGGTTATTTTTCTGGATGGACATGCGACCACTCCTCAAAGAACAAACTGTCAAGGGAGAAATGGAATTGTGGCGTGAGATTATCAACGAAGTGAAGCTCAATGTTTCTCCAGGTTCATCATTCCAATGCTTGGAGCCTGGCTGGTTCAGGGTTTGCTTCGCAAACATGGATGACGAGACTGTGGAAGTAGCACTTGACAGAATTTCACCATGGATCGAGTTTCATAAGGAATATCACAGCAACTACCCAGAGCAGGGGCACATACTGAAACAGCTTAGCAACAGAGGAATAACCCACCAATCCACATAGCTGTAGAAACTTGCAACGACAGCACCACAAGCTCAGCAACGAATTCTAAAAATTAGGAATTAGTTGTTTTCATATAACTTTTTTGTTATTTTTTTCAAACTTCTGTTATTTTTAAATTTCTAGCCAATATTTGTATTTGCTTCCGCCAAAAGCTTTCCTTCTTAGCAGCTATATAAACTGTAATGAACACTGAAATAAATATTTGAATAAAAGGCTCATTCTCTTGAGCTACCATTTCTTCATTTTCTCCTCAATTCAGCTGTCGTAATATGGTATCAAAGCAGACAATTTTTTGATTATTTTCTTATTTTCTCGCCCTTTCTTTCTCGCCAAACATGCTCAGCTTCATGGCACAAATAGTTCTGCTTCTGAAAATCCACCAGTTAGTGTTTTAGCTCTAGAAAGTCAACCAGCTCCAGAAACTCAGCAGGCTAGTCCTTATTTCTTGCATTCTAATGAGAATCCCTCCTTGGTTTTGGTTTCTTCCCCTCTAAATGGTTCAAATTACCACTCGTGGTCAAGAGCCATGAAAATGGCATTGCTCTCGAAAAACAAGTTGAACTTTGTTGATGGATCAATTATTGCTCCAACACCAAATGATCCTCTTTATCCCGCTTAGGAATGGTGCAATACCATGGTATTATCATGGTTGATTCACTCTCTCTGTTAAGAATGAGTAACTCAAGAAGATGATGAGAAGTCTTTTTTTGTTCATCTGATGGTATAGTGTTTATATATACAAAGTCAGAATAGAGAACTAACTAACAGATAACTGTTTTTAACTAACTAGTGATTAAACTAACTACAACAGTGAAATAAGTTAGTTGGATAAGGTGAGCTGCTGGACTCTGTTAGCCCCCCTCAAGCTGGAGTGTAGAGAGTCTGTAGATTAAGCTTCTGTAGATATGGAGCGAAAGTAGCTGGATAGTGAGGTTTGGTGAAGATGTCAGCAAGCTGAGAAGAAGAAGATACATGCAGCAGACGAATCACTCCAGCTTGAAGTTTTTCTCGGATAAGATGGCAGTCAATTTCAATGTGTTTTGTTCTTTCATGGTAGACCGGATTTTCAGCAATGGCAATAGCGGATTTGCTGTCACAGAACAGAAGGGCTGAATGGGGATGATGAACTTGAAGATCATGGAGCAAATAGGTTAGCCATTGAAGCTCACAGGTCACAGATGCCATGGCTCGATATTCTGCTTCAGAAGATGACCGAGAGACGGTTGGCTGTTTCTTTGATTTCCAGGAAACAAGTGCATTACCAAGGAACACACAGAAGCCAGTGACAGATCGTCTGGTGTCTGAACATGCAGCCCAATCAGAGTCTGAAAAGGCTTTGAGCTTCAAGTCAGAGATAGCAGGGAAGAATAGACCTTGACCAGGACTGCCTTTTATATATCGAAGAACTCTGTGGGCAGCTGTGAGATGAATATCAGTTGGTTGATCTAGGAATTGTGATAACTGCTGGATAGCAAACGATAGGTCTGGTCTGGTGGTAGTGAGATACAAGAGTCTACCAATGAGTTTCCTGTAGGAAGTAGGATCATCAAGGGGAACACCAGTGGATTTTGAAAGTTTTAAGGATGGAACCATTGGTGTAGTGACTGGTTTGCAGCCCAGAAAACCAGTGTGCTGGAGTATATCCAAGGCATACTTGCGCTGACAAAGATTGATGCCTGATTTTGATCGTGCAACTTCAAGACCAAGGAAGTATTTCAGGGTGCCCAGATCCTTGATTCTGAAAGATGAATCAAGATATGTTTTCATCTCTTGGATTAATTGTGCATTGTTGCTTGCAAGTATAACATCATCAACATAGATGAGAAGAGCAATGAATGAGGAGTCAACATTCTTGACAAACAAGGAGTGGTCAGATGGGGCTTGTCGAAAACCTTGTGCCAAGAGAGCTGAGCTGAGCTTGGAATACCATTGGCGACCTGCTTGTTTGAGGCCATAGAGGGACTTCTTCAACTGACAAACTTGGCCAGAATTGGCTGCTGGATGACCTGGAGGGAGTTTCATGAAGACCTCTTCATTCAAATCACCATGGAGGTAGGCATTGTTTATGTCCAATTGGTGAAGATGCCATTGTTTGGCTGCTGCAATAGCCAAAAGGGTTCGAACAGTATTCATTTTTGCTACAGGTGAATATGTATCTGTGAAATCCACTCCAGGTTGTTGTGTGTATCCTTTGGCTACTAACCGAGCCTTGAACCTCTCTACTTCACCATTTGCCTTGTACTTGACTTTGAAAACCTATTTACAACCGATGGCTTTCTTGTTGGAAGGGAGATCAGTGATTTCCCAAGTATTATTGTCTTGTAGAGCTTGTAATTCTGTAGATATTGCCTGTCTCCAACAATCATGTGTAATAGCTTCTTCATAAGAATGTGGTTCTGTGATGGATGTAATTGCTAAAGAAAAAGCTCTATGATTATGTGAGCACTTTGTATAAGTAAGGACAGAAGAAATAGGATAAGGAGTACCTGATTTTTGTTTTGGAGGATCCAAAGCAGTAGAGGAATTGGACTGAGCTAAACTGCAATGATAATCTTGTAAGTATGTTGGAGGAAGTCTGTTTCGAATGGATTTCCTAGTGGGTTGAGATTGTGCTAAAGGTTCTGAAGTGTTTGATATAGAAGTAGTAGGTGGTATATATTCATCATGAGAATGATCTAATATAGGAAGGGAGATGGAGAAAGACTGATTATTATCAGTTGAGCAAGAGGAATGAAAAGGGAATATTTGCTCATAGAAGATAACATCCCTGGATACTATAATTTCTTTTGATTGTAGTGCAAAGAGTTTGTAACCTTTTGTTCCAGAAGGGAAACCAATGAAGATACATTTGAGTGCACGTGGATCTAGTTTTGATCTGTGATGTGCCAAGGTGGAAGCATAGCATAAAACACCCAAAGACCTTGAGATTTGAAAACACAGGAAGCTCTTTGTACAAGAGTTCAAATGGAGTTTTGTGAGAGATTATTGGTGAAGGTAATCTGTTTATTAAGTAGGCTGCATGATGAACACAATCAGACCAAAAATTCTCAGATAAATGTGCTTGAAAACGTAATGCTCTTGCCACATTCAGTAAATGTTGATGTTTTCGTTCAACAATGCTGTTTTGTTGTGGTGTTTGTACACAGCTAGTATGATGAATGATACCTTTTGAGTTGTAGAAATCAGGCATGTTGAATTCTTGTCCATTGTCACTTCTGATTGTTTTGATATTTGTTGAAAATTGTGTGTGGACAAAATTACAGAAGTTTATTAACAATGGTCGAGCTTCAGATTTTAATTTCATGAAAAAGGTCCAGGTGTATCTGCTATAGTCATCAACAATGGTTAAAAAATAATGATGTCCATATATGGATGCCACTGGATAAGGGCCCCATATATCAACATGTATAAGATCAAAACAAGATTGAGAAACAGACTTGCTAATAGGAAATGGATTTCTTTTATGTTTTGCAAAATGGCAAATGTCACAAGGAGATTTTATTGGAACACATATAGAAGAATCAATTTTGTTCAACATGTATATTCTAGAGTTTGAGGCATGACCAAATCGATAATGCCATACATTCATAGACTGATTTGAGATAGGGTTGCTATTGAAAGCTAATGAAGAACATGAATGAGCTGAGGTTTTTGAAGGTACGGAAGAATCAGATATCAAGAGTTGATATAAACCTTGTATTTGTTTAGCTAGTCCAATCGTCTTCCATGCTTTGATATCCTGGATAAAACAAAACTCAGATTGAAAGGTTAGAAAACAATGTAATGTTTTTGTGAGTTTGCTAACAGAAATGAGATTGAAAGAGAAGCTAGGAACATATAAGGCATTTTCTAATATGAGGTTAGGAGATATCTTGACAAGGCCAACATGTGAAACAGGAGCATATTGGTTAGTAGGTAATCTGACGTATGAATTAACAGTAGTTGTATAGGATTCAAAGAAATTAAGGGAACAAATGATGTGGTCAGTTGCCCCTGTGTCAAGAAGAAAAACAGAAGGGGAGGAAGCATTGGTAATAGTACATGAGGCAACAAATTTACCTGAATAGGACGTGGTTGCTGGATCTTGATGTGCTGGTGTTACAATCTTATGAACAGCATTCACATGAGAGACAGGAGATGAGGTGATATCAACAGACTGAAGCAATCCAAGCAATTTGGAATATTGATCTCTGGTGAATGACATGGGAACAGAATCATGGGGTGCTGGTTCAGAATTCTGGGAGTTGTTTAGATTCACCTCCACTTGAGAGGTATCAACTTGGTTTGCAGAAGCAAATTTGTTCCTTGGTTTGAACCCAGGAGGGTATCCATGTTTCTTGTAGCATCTGTCAACTGTGTGACCAGAGTAACCACAATGAGTACAGACTGGTCTTTTTAATCCTGGAATGTATCTTCTGGAGGACGAACTATTTGTAGATTGTGACAGCACCTTGTTTGCAAATGCTGATGGCTCAACTGGTTGTGAAGGGAGTTGTAACAGAGAGTTATTCTGCCTCTCTTGCTGGATTACCATAGCAAAAACCTTGTTGATTGGTGGCAAGGGTTCAATCAACAATATTTGTGATCTTACTGATGCAAAGTTCTCATTTAAACCCTTGAGAAAACGAATCACATGGTCATTTTCTTGATACTTTCTTGCTCTGTCAAGAACACCACAATTACATCTTGGATTGCAAGAACATATGAATACCGGTCTGAGATTCAAAATTTCATCCCATAGCATCTTTAATCTGGTGAAATAGTCTGTTACAGAGATAGTACCTTGTTGAAAAGAGTATATCTCTTCTTGCAATTCAGCAATTCTAAAGGCATCACCCTGTGAGAATCTGTCCCTCAAATCATTCCAAGCATCAACTGCATTATCAAACCATATTATGCTCTTTGCAATAGTTGTTGAAACTGAATGTAGAATCCAGAAAGGACCATTGTGTTGCATCGTTCCCAGGCTGGATAGGTTGAGTCATCTTTGCAGGTATTCTAATGGAGTCATTAACAAAGTTGTATTTGTTTTTGGATAATAGGGCCATTTTCATTGCACGGCACCAAGAATGATAATTGGAACCTTCAAGAACTGGAGAAACAAGAACTAAGGAAGGGTTCTCGTTTGGGTGGATAAAGAAAGGGTTTGAAGGAGAATCATCAGATCTGGTATTATTGGCAGAACCAGTAGCCATGATTAATGGCAGATGAAGGATGAAGTAATGGTCGAAAATGGAAGATTAATCTGATACCATGTTAAGAATGAGTAACTCAAGAAGATGATGAGAAGTCTTTTTTTGTTCATCTGATGGTATAGTGTTTATATATACAAAGTCAGAATAGAGAACTAACTAACAGATAACTGTTTTTAACTAACTAGTGATTAAACTAACTACAACAGTGAAATAAGTTAGTTGGATAAGGTGAGCTGCTGGACTCTGTTACTCTCAGTCCTTCAATTGCTCAAAGCATTATCTGGCTTCATAATGCAGCTGAAGTCTGGAAAGATCTTCACGATCGATTTGCTCAAAGTGATTCTTTCAGGACCGCAGGTTTGCAAGAAGAGATATATGCGTTTTAGCAAGGATCACTTTCTGTTTCAGATTATTTCACTCGTCTTAAAATCCTATGGGATGAGCTTTTGAATCTTTGACTTATTCCAACTTGTACTTGCTCTATTCGATGTTTATGCAATGCTCTACCTATAGTGAGAGCATATCAACAATCTGAATATGTTATCAGATTTTTGAGAGGGTTGAATGATAATTTTGCCACTGTCCGATCTCAAATAATGCTCATGGATCCCCTTCCTTCTATAAACAGAGTTTTTGCCTTGGTTATTCAATATAAGAGGCAGTTTCACAGTAATCTGGTTCATTTTTTCAGCATAAGGAAGGTCAATCTAAGACTCGACTCGATGCTCTCACTGTAGTATTATTGGTCACACAGTGGATAAATGCTTCAAAAAGCATGGATATCCTCCAGGATTCAGATCAAAAAGGAAATTTCTGCCAATCAGCTAAAAGAGGCAGAACAGTTTGTACCTAAGAAGAGTACACCTGAAGTTTTTAGTTCAACCTCTTTGCATCACCACAAAGCATGTGAGAAGTCTAAATTCATCACCAATAAGCTTTCAAGCCCAATCTTTGTTACTCAGCCTTCCCAAACAGATTACTCAACCTCAGTTAATGTTCTTACAAGTAATGTAGCTTCAATGTGCAACATGGCAGGTATATCTACAATCAATTCCATTTGTTCTCTTACTTCTAACTCTTGGATCATTGATACAGGAGCAACTTGTCACATCCCGTGAATACATTATTTCACGTTTTCCCACACAGTTTATATGGTTGGGCTGTCTGTAATGCCTTTACACACTGTTCATCTACAACAGTAAACAAATTAGACAATATTTATTTGTTGTCAATTACTATTCACAACTTTAAGAGTTAGTTTACATCCCCTGAAATTACATTTACAACCAGTAGTACTGTATAAACAGGTCTGAATATACAAATGTAAACATGATACCTCGGGAATCTATCATACGATACTTCGAACTACTCAAAGCGCAACTAGTCCATGGTCTAATACTTTATCTATTCCTTACATCAAATCTATGATGATGAAAGTAAAGGAGTGAGCAAACCACGACTCAGTAAGAGAATTGTGTACAAATTCTGATATCTTGAAAACTATATGCAGTAAAACCTTTTAGTTTACCATTGGTATGCTGGGCGTACTAAAAGGAAAGGATACTATAGTCGGCCAAGAAATCTAGATAGAGTAAGGAAGGTATTTTGAAATATCTATCTTGTCCTGGAAACCCAGAGCGACTATAGGGTGTAGACATTTGTTTTAATATAAACTCATTAAAATATTTACTGCATATAAAATATCACATGTTTAAATAAAATAATTTATTCAATCATGTGAACAATACTTGAAAATTATTCTATTTTCCACCGTTGAAATCAATCACTTAAAACATGTGTAGCAGTAAAACACTCGTTCACATATTTCACCAGTCAGTGATAAAGCATCACAATAAACAGTATATTTCGATGGTTATCACCAAAACCAATAATAACACGTGGAATAATAGTGGAGACCAGGCAACACCCTGATGATATCATGCTATAAGTCTCGTAAGGAATAATAGGGTACACATGAGATCCTTGTAGGGATAATATAATAAACACATGAGATCTATGGCCATAGTCTATATGTGTCCTCGGTCATAAAGTGAGCGGGTGACAACCGTGTCACATCCCTTGACCCAATTTTTCACATTATTTTATACATTTTATTTGGTTAGGCTGTCTGCAATACTTTACTTTTCCTTTACATAAAAACAATTTCATATTAAATTATAATATGAATTACATCCCTTATCTTAATGCATAAGGAAGTAGTACTGTTGATAAGTCTAAATACAGAAAATAGATGATCATACCTCATGTAATTAAATCGAGTTGTCGCAGTGTCTCTAAATGCGCAGCTGAGATCCTTGAGATTGTCACTCTCAGTCCTCGAAATATGAAATGTTAAAATTAAGGGGTGAGCAAACCACGGCTCAGTAAGAGAATTATATGCATACTTGATATTCAGCTATCTATATGCTGAAAAACTTTTTCATTTTTCCTATAGGGGCTCTAGGCTCGCATGTAGGAAAGATACTACAGTCAGCCAGGGATCCAAATGGAGTAAGACAAATATTTTGAAATACCTATCTTGTTCCGGAAT
Organism: Heritiera littoralis; assembly: GCA_031772115.1. Classification (NCBI taxonomy): domain Eukaryota; kingdom Viridiplantae; phylum Streptophyta; class Magnoliopsida; order Malvales; family Malvaceae; genus Heritiera; species Heritiera littoralis. Next base: position 1,648,232 of record JAPDPK010000114.1, read on the forward strand.
CTATAAGCAGCTGTAGAGAGTAATAAATTTCATTTCATTTGAAATTTAAATCATTTTTCTTTTTATTCCATATCATTTTCATATTCTTTTCAAAATAATGCTTTTATGAAATAAAGCATTTAAATAAAGTAACTAATATTCATATATTCTTTGAAAAGAATATAAGTTAAATCACTATCATTCAAATTATATTACATGTAAACAGTAGATAGCAGTAATACAATAAAATCTTTTCATTTAAAATCATTTACTGTCATTCACTGTAAACCTTTTCTTTCTTTTCACTTCAGTCAAATCGATATTTAAACAATTCAATAATCACTCGGTGGAGACAGTCATCATTTAATAGAATCATGCACTATCACTATCCCCGAAGGGACACTCACTATCATTATCCCCCAAGGGACGATCACTATAACGAATGGCCATCGTCAACACTCACAGTTCGCACTGGTCAGGTGCTCACTGCGTAAACCTGTGGGTTTTGACCATAATTTCCACAGTCATATACAATATAATAAACCTGTAGACTGATCAGGTCTCGCAGTCATATAACACTATGCATGATCACTAACAAACGACCGTCTCAAAATATTTTCATAATTCATTCATTTAACAGTAGAAATCAATTTCAAATAGTGATTAACGGTAGAAATCATTTTCGATTAAATCATTTCATGTAATTCCTTTCATGTAATTCTTTTCATTTAATTTAATTCATATAAATTCTTTCTCGAAATTCATTTCATATAAATCATTGCACATAAACCACTTCATGTAAATTAAGTCATATAATTCATTTCATGTAAATCGTTTCATGAAATTCAATTCATGTAAAATAATCATGTAATTTACATATCATGAGAATTTTCGGTGATTTCATTTTCACTGATATCGAAAACATGAATATTTTAAAAATGGAATACCATATATTCATGTTTTATGAAAATAATCAATTTCCTGGTTTTTGTGATTGAAAATCATTTCTCGTGAAATAAAATCATTTATTATGATTTTATGTAATTTTCTAAAAATTTTCGGCAGCATAACGACTGTCGATTGACTAGCCTTCCTGCACAAAAACGACAGTTTAAATATTGCAGCCAGCCAATATCCACAATTTTTCAGCCGATGAATCATCACAACATTTTCATAAATTAATTCATAATTAAAAGCATGCAGACTGAATATCCTTACAGTGCTGCATATGCATCCCTTACCTATCCCGAGTTGGTGACTTCTGCGTTATCGGTCGCGCACGTACTCCATCTCTTCCGATTCCATCATCTCATTCGCCGAGAATAATTTTTTAGAATTCAAATTCTAAAAATTAGAATTTTTTCATAATTTATTTAAATTAAATACTCGAAAATAATTTCCGAAATCCTTACCGAATGTCCGAGATTTTCCGAATTTTCGAATTCCTTTTCTCTCTTTTTCTTTTTCTTTTTCTTTTCTTTTTCCTTTTTTTGGTCTGAACCTGTTCAGACCGGTTCAGCCTTCCTCCACCGGTTCGACCACCGTCGGTCCTCCTTCCCGTCGGTTCGTGCCTCCCACAGCTTGCCGGAGTTGCGAGGACACCGGATCTGGTCTCAGTTTCGCCCCATCACCAGCGATGGCGTCGGATCTGGAATCGATGGCAGCGGCTCTTCTCCTCCTCTTTTCTCCCTCTTTCCTCTTTCTCCTTCGTCGCCAGTGGTCCTCTTTCCTTCCCTTGGCCTCCGCCGATGTAGTGGGGGGAGTGGCAGTGACCGGATCGACCGGCACCACCGTTCCTCTTTTCTCTTTTCCTCTTTTTTTTTTGATTTTCGCTTCTCTCTTTTCCGTTTTAGGCCGTCGCCGGTGTCTTCCCTCTTCCCTCTTATCTCGCCTACGACGCCCCCTCTCTCCTCTTCCCTTCCGGTGGCCACTGACAGTGGTCGGCTGGCTTCTGTGTTTTGGACAGAAACGGGTCAGGAAGTTTCTCCCGATTCCGTTTCTGTTTCCATTTTTTTTGTTATATATATATATATATATATGTATTTCTTTATATTAATAATTAATATATATACATATTTATTAATATAATATATATTGTGTATAGTTTAAAATAAATATCTATACACTTAATTTAATTTAAAATAATATATATATAATATATTTCTCATATATTCATATACTTTTATCAGAAACAATAATATATATAATATGTAATTATATAAAACATATATAATATTTTACAAAATATATTTATATAATAAAATTATATAAATATATAATTACTCGCATTCTTATTCCTTAAATTTTGGATTTTCTTAATATCTAAATTATATTTCTTTATTTTTTTTATTTAATTTGGATTTTAACTTAACCAAATAATATTCTCTTCTCTTCATTATTTTCCATACTCCATTCTTATTTCAAAATTTAAATGTCCTTCACTCAATTTCCAATTTTCATCACTTCCTCCATTCTCAGAATTTCCATTAATATTCCGATCTCATCATTCTATTTATTTATTTCAACTAATCTACTTTCTTAAATATTAATTTCCAAAAATAGAAAATTTGCGGTTATCACATTCTCCCCACCTTAAGAAATTCGGTCTTCCGAATTTAACTTAAGTTCAAAATGTGGTGGCATTCTGTATGCTTGTCATCTTGTATACTTATCATTCTTGACCTTTTGATCGTCTTCCATATTATACTGCCAGTATACCTTTAAGATCATAATCGTCTTTTATACCTCTATATATCATTTCTCATCATATAGTTATACTCTCTTAAATTTCTTATCAGTTGGGAGTTATCAATTTTCACTCCTTTTTATATCACATATGATTCATATGGTTCATCATCCATCTTCTTATTTGGTGCCAAGTTGATATATTTCGATAATTATCATTTACCGATTTTAATCAATAGTATGTAATTGTTCCAGTAGCTTTCACATCTCGTGCATCTGCTCTCTCAACATATCATCGAACGTTTCCATACTATGCTCACATATTTACATCATGTACAGAGCGGTGCTGTCTATAAGTTTGGAATCTCAGAGCCTTTTGCTATTTCCCATCACATATAGTGCTCACTGGAACTTCACATACATTCTCATCATCTTTTAATCATATTTCGACTATAGCACTAAAGAATCTAAGAGTTTGATAATGGCGGAGTGATTTCATTAGACTATCAGTCTATAATCACTTCCATATTATCATATCTCTTTTAGATTCTTCATTATTATCTCCAATACTCTTTTCATATTTATTTCATCAAATGTTGCAGCTCCTTTGCAGACTTTACTATTTACCATTTTTTTTACCATAATTTAATCAGGAGACAATCATTTGCTCTCCATATTATCTTTCCATGTAGTATGGTCATTCGATTTTTAAATCCTCAAATTATCCATTTAATCACCTCATTATCCATATAATTCCACTATTTCATCATTTCGAAGTGGTATATATTTATCATTTTCCATTTACATTACTGGCAGTAAAGATGTAAATCATTTCTTTACTTCTTGGAGTATAGTTACTTTTCCTCTATCGAGTTTGGCTCTGTCGTAACGGCTTCGCGCTCGACGATTTTGAAAAACGTTTAAAAAACAAAGGGAGTCGCCACCAATCTTTTTTGACTAGGTGTGATTGGTCACCTGAAAATATTTATCTTTTTAACAAAATCTCAAAATTAATTAAGTTTTATTAAAAAGATAATTTTTGGTCTGCGAAAACAAAACTTGGGTTCGGGGGTACGGTTACACATAAGGAAGGACCACGTCGCCCGTTAGAAAACGGTATCATAGTAATCATGTGTTATCCTTTAGTTTTAATCAAATGATCTTGAATTAATATTAAAAAATAATTCTTATTTTATTGCAATCTTTTTATTCAAAATCATTTTTTTATTTGTAAATTTATTTTGGTTTTATTTTAAAAGGTTAAACTTTATTTTTCGAATGTGAACCTTTTTGTATTGAATAATTAAATCAAATACTCCAATACTTTTGGCAGCATTTGAAATAATTTTCCTCACCTAGAGATTTCTTAAGAATCACTACTTGTGACTTCTACAGAATCTCATCCTCGAGAGGGCTCACACCCATTTCAAAAATTAAAATAAGCATTTCTTTGAAAATAAATATGAATCCCTTTTATTGAAAAATTAAATCAAATATTCCAATACTTTTGGCAACATTTGAAATAATTCTCCTCACCTAGAGATTTCTAAAGAATCACTACTTGTGACTTCTATAGAATCTCATCCTCGGTAGATTCATGTTTATTTGGAAATTAAATGAATGCATATGATGCAAACAATTCAAATTTCATTATTTATTTGTTTATTTATTTATATTTCTTTGCTTTTAAAAAAACTTATTCATTTTCTTTTTTTATAAAAATTTAAATTATTGAAAAATCATACTAAATATTCCAATACTTTTGGTAACATTTAGTAGACTCTTCTCACCTCAGCTAGGAATCACTACTTGTGACTTCCGTAGCATCCCATCATCGGACAATTTATTCAATTAATTTTAAATTTCATTATTTATTTATTTTTCTTTGTTTTTAAAAAGCTTATTCATTTTCATTCATTTTTTTTTAAATTTAAATTATTGAAAAATCATACTAAATATTCCAATACTTTTGGCAACATTTAGTACAACTCTTCTCACCTAGGGATTAGTTAGGAATCACTATTTGTGACTTCCGTAACATCCCATCATCGGACTTTATTATTTAACTTAATTTAAATCTTGTTATTACTTTCTTTTTTCTATCTTCTCTTTCTTTTTCTTTTTCTTTTTTTTAAAAATGTGTTTATTTTTATTTTTAATTAATTTTTTGATACATTTCCTAATTGATAATAATAATTAATGAAAATATAAGTAAAAGAAAAAAATTTTCACTTTCTTATTTTACAACATGCATTGATAAAAACAACAACAACAACAACAACAACAACAACAATAATAATAAAAACATAATAATAATAATAATTTTTTTACTTAAGTTTTTTTTTTAATTTTTAATTTTTTTGGTTTTTAGTTTTTTTTTTAAAACAAATGAATACTAAATAAATAAATAAGTAAACAAATAAAAATATATACCTAAATAGATTTGGGCTAGGAGCCCCAAAAAAACCTTCAAAAGAGCCCAAAGACAGGTCCAAACAGCCTGGCCCAAGCTGATGGGCCGGACACGGGTCGGATCGAGTCGGTCAGGCCTGGGTGCGTGGGTCGCGAGTGGACTAGAGCCGGGTCGGACGCGATCGGGTCGGGTCGGATGCTGGAGCGATGCGCGGATCTTCTTCTCTCCGAAGCAGGTCGGGTGCGTGGGTCTCGGGTCCACGCGCGGATCCTAGGCTTTCTTTCTTTTTTTTTTTTGCTATAAAAGCTAAATCTTTTTTTTTAACTCATTTTCTTCTCTCTTCTTAAAAAAAAATTCCAGAGCTCACAAAGCTCTCGGCCAGGCGATTTTCGGCAGCCACCGGACCGCCGTGCGCCGCCACCGGTCGCCAAAAATGAAAAAGCTCACCACTTTCTGAAGCTTTTTCACCCCCTCTTCTCGTTCTCGGCCTCCTTTTCCTTCGAAAATGCCCCCAACCCCACGGATCTGAGGTCGAAACCTTCAGCCTCTTCATTTTTTATTTTGGTTTTTTTGCTTTTCAGATCTGGTTTTGAATATGTTTGGGTTTGTGTTTTTGTTGCTGTTGTGTTTTTTGCAGGTGGGGGTTCTAAGGTTTGAGGGGCTCTCGGATTTGGGGTTTCGAGTGGCTGTTGGGGATGTGCGTTGGCTGTGGGGGGGATCTGTGTTGGTTTGGGTTTGTGGATGTTTTCGGTTTGGTGAGTGAAAGCCGAGGGAAGCAGTGGGGAGTGTGTAGTGGCTGTTTGGGCTGGTGGTTTAGGTGGTGGCTTATGGTGGTTCGGTTGGTGGGTTTCGGTGGTAAGATAGGTATCGAGTAGTTTAGATGATGTTTGCTGTGATGGTGACTTGGTGAGGATGGAGGGTCTCGGTTCTGGTTTGGAAATGGTGGCCAGAGGCGGTGCCACAATGGAGCTTGGGATCCCGATTTTTTGGTTGAGGCTCCCCCCTGAGGCCGAGTGATGGTGAGGTCTTTTAGAGGAGTCTGGCATGGGGTTTGGTGTGATGGGATTGGGTAGAGTAGTTGGTGATGGCAGCCGGCGATGGGATGGCCTGGGAAGTAGGGTGGCCGGCTGATGGACAGGGTGATGGACTGATTGGACAATAAGCAAAGAAAATGAAAATAAAAAATAAAAAATAAAAACTAATAATAATAATAATAATAATAATAATATAAAACTAATAATAATAACATAAATAATAATAAAAAAAACAAATGAAAACAAATACAAATATATAAAAATAAAAAAAATAATAATAATAAAAAAAATAATATGAGACAAAATTAAGTGTCAACAGGCTCAATTTTACATTTAACCATAATCAGGTGATAACCACAAAATCACTTTTTGTTTTTAACTTCGGGAACTATTTCATATTCATGTTCCCTCTTTATCATGTACTTTCCTCTTATAACATATTCATCTTTTCCTTCATCATCATTTTGATCACTTTTCTTTAGTGATAACATATTCCACTATTACTTCTTTTAACCTTTTATATGCTATCTTTACATTTATTCCTCCACTGACTTAAACTTATTAAATTTTTAAGTCACCTCTGTAGAGCAGCTAACCCAATAACTCTTCCATAGACTAGCAATAGTATTTAGCTAGACCTAGTTCATTCCGTATCTCAATCATTATCTCTTCATCATAGATAGATCCACGTCGCTCTGTCTTTCGAGATCATATATCTTAGAAAGAGATACTGTCTAGCTAAATCTTCTATTTGCCACTCTTAACATATAATTCACAGTCTTTAAGAGTCTGTGGGTTATACCACTATGCTGCTCATTTTCCATTTGTGTCTTTCACTATTTTGACATCTCACCACTTTATCCTTATATGGATGTCTTATTCATTAGTCTTATGTAACTCCCAAGGTATTTCATTAACCTTGTAAACCACTATAGAAACTCGTAAAATTTATCTCGAGTTCTAATCATTATCATCTTACAATCATCAATTTCCAACTTTTCATCTAGTGATGCCTTGTACAAAGATTGGTCTTATAGACTCCTTATATATCTCTGATTAAATCAAATAAGGCATCACTTTCATAGAAATGATTAATTGTTCTTAATAAGAACTCTATTGCATAATAGGAATTTAATTCCCAATTATATTTCATCGTCAATTCACCTCATCCATATTTCCATCATTTACATCATTTAATTCATCCTCAATCACATCATCTGTATTTCCATCCTTTACATCAATACATGTGAATTTCATTATCCATAATTTTCCAAAATTATTTCTTAAGCTTTTCGGACTCTTCTATATTCTCCGATATAAGCTTAAAATAAATTTCATATTAACAATCGAGTCAATGTTAACTCGATCTCTCCAATCTATACTATTCTGAAATCTTATCAGGAATCTCATCCGAGAATACTTTTTAATCACAATCTCGTACTATTTTGGACCTTTCATCTCTATGTCCCTATCATTTCACCGTATATCCTCAAGGCAAAGACATTTAATATTGAAATCATTTTAACATCTGCTCCTCCCTGATTCACTTATTTACTCGTATTTCACAGCATATCGATCAACTTAATTGTATGTTGTATCATGTGTAATTATTTGATTAACACCTTTCACAGCTAACCGATTTATTACTACTATAATTTACTTTTATAATCATTTTCATTTAATAATTTAGGTTAGCTATTGTCTTCCTCATCTCTTATCTTCACTTACTGTCCTTATGCATATTCTCCAATTTCATATACTCCATACAATACATTATTCTATAAAACATATTTCAAAATATTTTGGTTCTATAAATATTCATTTAATACTTCAAAAACTGTATGATTGTATAGAACCAGGATTAACCGTACTGCTATGGATTTCATCAACCATACCGATCACATTCTCATTCATCTTTAATAATCATTTTACTTTTCATCATATCCAACGATCCCGTAATAATATCCTGTCAATACACTTTTAACTCCGACCCTTAAAAATCAATAATAGAGTAGCTCATCCTGTGACTTCCCTATAACCATTCGGGTCGTATCAGTAACTTAAGTGTAGATAAAATTTATAATCGGGATCGTTATACTCCTATTACGTTTCTTATGTCATCAGTAGCTTCATCACTATTAATAACATCAAGATCAACTTGATTTATCATAATTCGGGACATATTCCAATATAGGGGTATTTTCGTCATTTCAACATTTATTTCTTTCTCCTCAATATACATTTAAACCAAGGATCTTATTATCTCTTTGCTGATAGTACCCCTTTCTCATACCAATATCAGCAGTTTAAGATCTTTTTCAATTTTGACAGAGAAGTCCACTAGGATCCATAATTGGATTATTTTGCATGAAATGCAGCTTTACATCATCAATTACTCTGTCAAATCAGTAAATTCCAACTTCTGTTGGTCTACTTTGACTCCTGGTAAAATTTTGGAGGTAGGGATATTTTGGTCATTTTTGGCCAAGTTTTTTCTCTCTTCCAAATACCTTTAATCGGTGATCTTAAGGTCTATTTTAAGATGATATTTCATTCTCCTCCTTTATATCATCACTTTCAAGTCTCAGCTCGATTTGGACAGAAAAGTACTGGTGGGGCCCTCACCTAGTCCATTTCCCCACAAGTACTTTTCTGTTCCTTACCGAACCGACCTTCATTTATATTATAAGATCACCATTTCAGATAGCATTCCTGAGCCGTTTTCCCTTTTTGCGTCATTAGTTCATAATTCTCACCCCCTTCTAAACACTTAATTCAATTTGTAATCATTTATTTTCACTACGTATTTAGACTACACAGTACTACAGGGGATGTTAACATTTTCAACACATTTTCTTTCTAAAGTATCGACAGACATCGGACCAATCGTGCTCTGATACCATTTTATCTGTCACATCCCGTGACCCAATTTTTCACCTTATTTTATACATTTTATTTGGTTAGGCTGTCTGCAATACTTTACTTTTTCTTTACATATAAACAATTTCATATTAAATTATAATATGAATTACATCCCCTATCTTAATGCATAAGGAAGTAGTACTGTTGATAAGTCTAAATACAGAAAATAGATGATCATACCTCATGTAATTAAATCGAGCTGTCGCAGTGTCTCTAAATGCACAGCCGAGATCCTTGAGATTGTCACTCTCAGTCCTCGAAATCTGAAATGTTAAAATTAAGGGGTGAGCAAACCACGGCTCAGTAAGAGAATTATATGCACACTTGATATTCAGCTATCTATATGCTGAAAAACTTTTTCATTTTTCCTATAGGTGCTCTAGGCTCGCATGTAGGAAAGATACTACAGTCGGCCAGGGATCTAGATGAAGTAAGACAAATATTTTGAAATACCTGTCTTGTTTCGAAATCTAGAAGCAACTGTAGAGAGTAATAAATTTCATTTCATTTGCAATTTAAATCCTTTTTCTTTTTATTCCATATCATTTTCATATTCTTTTCAAAATAATGCTTTTATGAAATAAAGCATTTAAATAAAGTAACTAATATTCATATATTCTTTGAAAAGAATATAAGTTGAATCACTATCATTCAAATTATATTACATGTAAACAGTAGATAGCAGTAATACAATAAAATCTTTTCATTTAAAATCATTTACTGTCATTCATTGTAAACCTTTTCTTTCTTTTCACTTCAGTCAAATCGATATTTAAACAATTCAATAATCACTCGGTGTCTCACTATCCCCGAAAGGACACTCACTATCATTATCCCCGAAGGGACGATCACTATAACGAATGGCCATCGTCAACACTTACAGTTCGCACTGGTCAAGTGCTCACTGCGTAAACCTGTGGGTTTTGACCATAATTCTCATAGTCATATACAATATAATAAACCTGCAAACTGATCAGGTCTCGCAGTCATATAACACTATGCATGATCACTAACAAACGACCGTCTCAAAATATTTTCATAATTCATTCATTTAATAGTAGAAATCAATTTCAAATAGCGATTAATGGTAGAAATCATTTTCGATTAAATCATTTCATGTAATTCCTTTCATGTAATTCTTTTCATTTAATTTAATTCATATAAATTCTTTCTTGAAATTCATTTCATATAAATCATTGCACATAAACCACTTCATGTAAATTAAGTCATATAATTCATTTCATGTAAATCGTTTCATGAAATTCAATTCATGTAAAATAATCATGTAATTTACATATCATGAGAATTTTCGGTGATTTCATTTTCATTGATATTGAAAACATGAATATTTTAAAAATGGAATACCATATATTCATGTTTTATGAAAATAATCAATTTCTTGGTTTTCGTGATTGAAAATCATTTCTCGTGAAATAAAATCATTTATTATGATTTTATGTAATTTTCTAAAAATTTTCGGCAGCATAACGACTGCCGATTGACTAGCCTTCCTGCACAAAAAAGACAGTTTAAATATTGCAACCAACCAATATCCACAATTTTTCAGCCGATGAATCATCACAACATTTTCATAAATTAATTCATAATTAAAAGCATGCAGACTGAATATCCTTACAGTGCTGCATATGCATCCCTTACCTATCTTGGGTTGGCGACTTCCGCGTTATCGGTCGCTCCCGTACTCCATCTCTTCCGATTCCATCATCTCGTTCGCCAAGAATAATTTTCTAGAATTCAAATTCTAAAAATTTGAATTTTTCCATAATTTATTTAAATTAAATACCTGGAAATAATTTCCGAAATCCTTACCAAATGTCCGAGATTTTCCAGATTTTTGAATTCCTTTTCTCTCTTTTTCTTTTTTTTTCTTTTCCTTTTTCTGTTTCTTTCTTTTTCTTTTCTTTTTCCTTTTTCTGGTCTGAACTAGTTCAAACCGGTTCAGCCTTCCTCCACCGGTTCGACCACGGTCGGTCCTCCTTCCTGCCGGTTCGTGCCTCCCACAGCTTGCCAGAGTTGCGGGGACGTCGGATTTGGTCTCCGTTTCGCCCCATCACCAGCAACGGCGCCGGATATGGAATCGATGGTGGCAGCTCTTCTCCTCCTCTTTTCTCCCTCTTTCCTCTTTCTCCTTCGCCGCCGGTGGTCCTCTTTCCTTCCTTTGGCCTCCGTCGATGTCGTGGGGGGAGTGGCGGTGACCGGATCGACTAACACCGCCGTTCCTCTTTTCTCTTTTCCTCTTTTTTTTTTCTATTTTCGCTTCTCTCTTTTTCGTTTTGGGCCATCGCCGGTCACTTCCCTCTTCCCTTTCATCTCGCCGGCAACGCCCCCTCTCTCCTCTTCCCTTCCGGTGGCCGCTGATAGTGGTCAGCTGGCTTTTGTGTTTTGGATAGAAACGGGTCGGGAAGTTTCTCCCTATTCCGTTTTTGTTTCCATTTTTTTTGTTATATATATTTCTTTATATCAATAATTAATAAATATACATATTTATTAATATAATATATATTGTGTATAGTTTACAATAAATATCTATACACTTAATTTAATTTAAAATAATATATATAATATATTTCTCATATATTCATATACTTTTATCAGAATTAATAATATATATTATATATGTAATTATATAAAACATATATAATATTTTAAAAAATATATTTATATAATAAAATTATATAAATATATAATTACTCGCATTTTTATTCCTTAAATTTTGGATTTTCTTAATATCCAAATTATATTTCTCTATTTTTTTTATTTAATTTGGATTTTAACTTAACCAAATAATATTCTCTTCTCTTCATTATTTTCCATACTCCATTCTTATTTCAAAATTTAAATGTCCTTCACTCAATTTCCAATTTTCATCACTTCCTCAATTCTCAGAATTTCCACTAATATTCCGATCTCATCATTCTATTTATTTATTTCAACTTATCTATTTTCTTAAATATTAATTTCTAAAAATAAAAAATTTACAGTTATCACAAACCGGTACGCTGAAGACGGCTCAATGTCAACAGCATAACACATGAGAGGGTACACATGAACACGTGAGCATGATATGGGACCTATCAGTCTCAAAACAATGTATAAGAAATCTCATCACATTTATGGAATTAAGTAAAATCAATAATATCTTTCAGAAAATCCATAAAGGTATAAATCACAGTATCTCATACGGTGAAAACAGTTTATAAAATAATTACACTGTAGTAATAAAATCTCATAACTGTTTCTTTTCACCGTAGAGCACATACACACGTGTTTCCATGCTTTCTTTCCAAAACTTTAAATTCAAGGTTACAGGAAATCATTTCCAGTAGTTTCATACTTTTTGAAAAAATAGAAATATTTATTTTTCAAAATTAATAGTAATTCCACCAAACACATTTCTCATTATAGAACACATGTAGAGACATTTTAGTCTCAAATAATATTTACACATTGATAAAGCCTTTATGAAAATCATTGTCGTAACGATTTTCGTCCGGGAACTCGATCGCTGGACGATTTCGAAAAAAACACAAAATGGAGTCGCCACCAATCTTTTTTGGCTAGGTGTGATTGGCCACCTAAAATTATTTATCTTTTTAATAAAACCTTAAAACTAATTAAGTTTTTATCAAAAAATAATTTTTGGTCTGCGAAAACAAAGTTTGGGTTCGGGAGTTCGGTTACGCGTGGGGAAGGATTAGCACCCCCACAACGCCCGTTAAAAACGGTACCACTTAATCATGTCTTATCCTTTAATCTTAATAAAATGATTCTAATTAAACATTTAAAAAGAACTCCATTTATTTTGAACTCATTTTGTTATTTGTTTTATTTTGAAATATTTAAATTTTTAGTTTTTTATTTGAAATAAATGAAAATCCCTTATATTGAAAATTATTCCGAAGTACCCCAATACTTTTGGTAGCATTTCGGATAATTTCCTCACCTAGGGATTTCTTAAGAATCGCTACTTGCGATTTCTACAGAATCCCATCCTCGGGAGATTTACATTTAGTTTAGAATTACAATGAATGCAAATGATGCAAACAAAATATATATGATGCACATGAGAAATATATTATTTTTTTTAATTTATTTATATTTATAAAATTTATTTTTATTGAAAAATTATACTAAATATTCCAATACGCTGGTAACATTTAGCATATTTCTCTTACCTAGAGATCAGTTAGGAATCACTACTTGTGAATTCCGTAACATCTCATCATCGGAAAATCTTATACTTTTTATTTAATTTTTAATTGTTTTATTATCATTTATTTCCGAAGGTTAATTGTAACAATTTAGCACTCTTATTTATTTGTTTAAAAATTTTATTTATTTATTATTTGTTTATTAATAATAATTTATTTCGTCGAACTAAAATTACTTGAATACCCCAATACACTGGTAACGTTCAAATATTTTATTTCGACCCTAAGGATTATCAAAGAATCACTACTTGTGATTTCTAAGAAATCCTATCATAGGATATTCTTTTAAATATATATATTTTATTTATTTAATAATTCATATTTATATTTATATATTTGTTCATTTTAAATTTTATATTTGATTAATTTATTTTTATTTTTTATATTAATTTATTTAAAGAATTTTGAAATCGAGATGAAACCAATTAAATGTTCCAATATGTTGGTAACATTTAAGGATTTTATCTCGATCCTAAGGATTATCAAAGAATCGCTACTTGCGATTTCTAAGAAATCCCATCATCGGAAAAATCTTTAATTTAAATTATTTCACATTTTTTTATTTTTATATTTTATTCATTATAAGCATATCTTTAAAAATCTTTTATTATAAGAACAATGAATATAAGCATATGTGCCTAAACATGTTTTCTTTTCTTTCTTGGAAATACGTCACTTTCAATCACTACTTTTATCAACTGTAAGTCTAAAATAAAACAATAAACAAATGAATAAAATATACATACCTTGAAAATTGCTTCACGTTTCTTTCCTTTCTTTCTTGCCTTTCCTTCTTTCTTTTTTTATTTCTTTCCTTCTTGTCTCCTTTTTGCTCTCACATAGTAGCAATAACTCCCAATCCACACAGCAGCAACGTGGAAACGGAGCAGCAACACGGCAGTGGGCTTTGGAGTGGTGCAGCACAACTTAATGGAGCATGCTGTAACTGGACAGCAAGTGATGGTGGCTACATTTAGCAGGAGTGAGCAAGGTGCGATCAGGTGGCTTGGCGATGAAGACGCGCAACAGGGGTAGATTGATGCAGTAACACAAGCTATGTAGGGAAGAACGAGGCGACTAGGAGCTTGGCAGAACCGGTTTGATGGTGCAACAGCCACTGAGAGTCTCGGTGCAAGTATGAATGCAAAGGTGGGTGGCAAACAACTTCCAAAAACCACTTGGACAGTAGCCGACGGTGAAGACAGGGAGTTGGCAAGAATAGTGGCAGTAGAAAACCCTCAGTGTCTTCCTCTTCTCTGTAAAAAAAAATAAAATTCTCCTCTCCTTTTTCCGTGGCTTTCTTTTCTAGGGTTTCTTTTTTCTCCCCTAGGTTTTTTTTTCTCCCCCTTTATTTCTCCTTTTCATTGGCTTTTATAGCCATTTCTAGCTCTAAACCTTTAGGAAAGGAAACAAACTTCCCCCTTTTAATGCTTAAACCATGGCTGCCATCATGGGATTTACATTCATGATTTATTTCCATCAATTTGCAAATTATTATGTTCATTTTTTGGCAACAAATCAACCAAGTCAACTATTGAGGGTGTAAATTTTGCATGTGCTTCACATGAGATTTTTAAATTTGAAAGATTTGACCAAAATTGACTTGTTTCTTTTTATCATTATTTATTTTTTTGATTTTTGATTTTTTTGATTTTTTTTATCTAAAAAAAATGTTCGGACAAAATTAGGTGTCTACAATCATTACACGTGATAGAATTTATTTTGTCCATAAAGGAAAATCATAAATAAAATAGTGAATATCATATTGAAAATAATTATAAAATATTTACTATTCACCATTTCACTTCACTAATCACACCTATCACTATAAAACACGTGGGATGAATTTTCAGTAGTAAAACTTTTACCAAAATCAGTACCATGAATATTTAATCACTACTTTTTGATAATTCCACCATTTATGAAAATAAATAATTTATCACTTTTAAGGCTAGGATAAACACCAATGATGTACTAAAAATATTTAATAATATTTTTGAAAATATATTTAGTAAATTTCGGCAACATAACAGTTGCTAGAGTCCTAGCCTCCCTGCACTTTCAAACACAGTCTCAGGCCAGAAACCACAATTTCATAGCATTTCAAGGCAATTCAATATCCAATAAATCTTATAAAATTCATAGCATGAAAGCCATGCATTCGAATATCCTTACAAATTCACACACGCATCCCTTACCTGTATGGTGTCATTTCATTCAAACCGTACACTTTATGGCCTTGAACCAATGATTAGGTCCTTATTTGTCTCCTTTCCCATTTTGTTTATTTAGCTTCGGAGCTGCAGAAAATGAGCCATACAAGTTCAATTCCGAAACATACATATACACTAAGCATTTTTAGAAATCTTTCTCATTAAGGTAGAATTATTCTTCATAAGAATTTCCGATCTATCAACACCTTTGTATTCATAACAGAAAATATTCAACTTCGATTAATGCACCGTCAATTTTATATGTAATCTGACTTAATTCCCTATCCAGAAGTATAAAGCTCATTTTCTAGTTCATTCCATATTGTTCCTCACAATTTTCCAAAATTCAGCCCAATTCTGACCCATATGGCAAGATGATTTTCTGACCTTTGTGCCTTAAAATTTATATTACTAATTATAGGGATATCCAAAATTATGAATCCCAAAACCATATGAATCTCAATCCAATTCCATACTCAAAATAGCAAGTTTCACAATTTTATCATTCTGGAATTATTTTTAATAATTCCTTAAATTTACCCTGTTTCTCGATGCATTCTGGTAAATTGTCTACTGACCTCTATGTACAAATTGGGCCATATCTCAAGATAGGTTTGTCCAAATTGTGCAAACTCAAAACCATATTATTCTTAACTCATTTAACTTTCTAGAAACATAAATTTTTGCAGCCAAATTCAATCTGTGCTAATTTCTACAAATTTTCAAAGTTGACACAGAGCATCTCGCCTACTGCACTGAGTGCGCTATGTTCAACTGCCTATATCTCAGGTTACACAACTCCAAATTAGGTAATTCTAAAACTGAATTTTTCCTAACTCATAAAGCTACCTGTCATAATTTTTCCAGAATTTATTTCATTCTAAAACCCCCAAACTGAATTTTTAAATATGCAGCTCGGACAGACAGTTTTCTAGCAGAATTGAAATCTACATTTAGCACTTTGTTTCCCTTTTTTTCTCAATTCTAAACTTATGAACATTTTCTATTTACTTAGTATATTCATTCAAACACCTTCCGTACATTAAGTTTCATTACCAATATTTAACCAAGTTCATAGTTGGTTGATACCCATTTTCATGCCACTCCCAAGTTCTTGCAAACTCATCACAAACCAAAATCCAATCAAGTTCCAACAATTTCATTCCTCATTTTTCTACTAATCTCTACTTAACATACAACAAAATTTCATCAATTTCTTCATTTCCCATATTTGGCCGAATACCCCTACTGCCACTACAATTCATTTTGTTTGAAACTAAGGCCTTACACATGTTTCTCATACATATATTAATCATAAACCATAACTAGAATTTAAGAAAACATCATCACCTCACCTTCCCTCCATTACCGAACTGTACAGCTCCATTCCAACCCCTGTCACGTTGGCTTTTGCCCATAAAATCCCAGCCTTAGACAGCCATGGTGATGGGGAACAAAGTTGGTGAAAGGAGCTTGGTAAGTTAGAAGCTTGAGAGAAGGGTTTCATATGAGGAACAAGGTGACGTGAGGAGAAGGAGAAGAAAAAAGTCGGTGCAGCAGGAGAAAAATGAAACAAAGAAGTAGGTGCTCTTGCTTTTGCCGACTTAAACAACTTCAAGGAGACTCACTTTTGTCTTCTTTATTTATGTGTTGTCCAATGAAAAGTTGCCACCTAATTAGCCATTCAATATTTCTTCTCTTTTCTCTCCACTTCTCTTTTATTTATTTATTATTACCTTTCTATTAAGCTGCAGCAAGTTTCACAAGAAACTTGCTGCGTGTAGGGGTGTTTAAAATTTGGAAGAAATTCAGTTAACCGATCGACCGAATTTAATTTGGTTAATCGGTCAGCCACCGAATTTATTTCGATTGGTTAACGAAAATAGGATTTAAGAAAATTCGGTTAACGGTTAATTCGGTTCGAAAACCGAATTAATTTCGGTTAACCGAATTATATTTATTATAATATATAATATATTCTATATATAATATATACTATATATACACTATATATAATATATATATATATATAATATACATATGATATACTATAATATATATAATATTATATATGATATTCTATAATATGTATACATATGATATACTATAATATATATAATATATATAATATATATAACTGAATCATATTTACTATAATATATAATATATACTATATCTATACACTATATATAATATATATTATATACATATAATATACATATGATATACTATAATATATATATTATATATAATTTTGTATAAAGTTTGGTTAATTCGGTTAATTAACCGAATTAACCGAATTATATTTCGGTTCGGTTAATTCGAAAATAGATATTTCGGTTCGGTTAACGAAAGTAAAATTTTATAATTTGGTTAATTCGGTTTCAGTTAATTTGGTTCGAAATTAACCGAATTACACGAATGAACACCCCTAGCTACGTGTCTTTCTTCTATTTTTTTATATTATAAATATATATTTTCTATTAACATATAAATATATTTTTATATGTATATACATATCCTTGGCATATACTATATTTTACATATATATCTCATCTTTAAAATATTAATCTCATTTTTTTAATTACTTTACTGCACTTATAATCAACTTCAAAAATTCACCGAGATCAATGCAAAAATATATTTTCTCACTATGTCATTGTTTTAGCACCGAAATCTAAGTGGGGCCCCTTAGCTTTTTATTTAATATTTGTAAAAATGTAAAAAAATAATTTATTTATTAATTAAAATTTATATGTCCATACATGTACAGTATAGTAAAATTAGATCTTACACAACTGACCATGTTACATGTTCTCTTACATTTTATTCATCATATTCACCTGTCCATAATTTGTTTGTTAAACTTCCAAATGATCAACAGGCTGTTGTTGCATATGTTGGTACAATACAAATTTCTCCTCTATTAATTCTTGAAAATCTGTTTCATGTTCCTTCTTTTTCATATAATTTAATTTCTGTAAGTAAACTTATCTCTAGCACATCATACTCACTAACCTTTCAATCTCATTCTTGCTTTATTCAGGACCTACCAACCAAGAGGATGATTGGTTTTGCTAAGGAAGCTCATGGACTGTTTCATCTCGATTATCCCCTAAAATCCACAATCATATCCTTTTCTAATTCTTGTTCAGTTTCTTCTGCAAATATTTGGCATTATAGGCTTGGTCATGTCTCTAAATCTAGGATACAGATTTTACATTCTTTAGATAATTCCATTTCGGTCACTGATGATTGTAATGCTCGTGATATTTGCCACTATGCAAAGCAAAGAAAACTACCATTTCCTAGCAGCACATCTTCAACTACTTTCTGTTTTGAATTAATACATGTTGATAAAACTACCATTTCCTAGCAGCACATCTTCAACTACTTACTGTTTTGAATTAATACATGTTGATATTTAGGGTCCTAGTCCCTATTCATCTTTGTCTGGTTACCTTTATTTTTAAACCATTGTAGATGATTATAGTAAGTGTACATGGACTTTTGTAATGAAATCAAAGGCTGAAGTTCGAAGCATTCTTAAGCATTTCTATGCTTTTGTTGAAACTCAGTTCCAAGCAAAAATTAAGTGTGTCTGTAGTGATCAAGGATAAGAGTCTTGAATGACTGATTTCTTTTTGACTAAAGGGATACTGCACCAAATTTCATGTGTTTCCACCCCTCAACAGAACAGCAAAGTTGAAAGGAAACACCAACACATTCTCAATGTAGCAAGAGCTTTGTGATTTCAAGCCAACTTCCTCCCTCATTTTGGGCTGACTATGTCTCTCATGCAACATACCTTATTAATCGAGTACCTTCTCCTACAATCAATAACAAAACACCTTTTGAGATACTTTTTAACACTCCTCCAAAGTTTAGTCACCTTAGAGTCTTTGGCTACCTGTGTTTTGCTACTACATTACCTGTTAATCGAAATAAATTTGATTCTAGAGCTATGAAGTGTATTTTTCTTGGTTTTGCTACTGGTATCAAAGGTTACAAGCTTTATGATCTTCATACAAATGAAATTTTCTATTTTCGAAATGTTATCTTTTATGAGACACAATTTCCTTTTTCTCAGAATAAATCCCCCTCTTTAGACACATTTGTACCTTTCTTTTCTGATCACATCATTCCTACTGTTCCTACTGAAGAATTACCTGATCCTTATTCACACTCACACACTGAGTCTTCACCACCACGCACTGACTCTCCCCCTCCAAATAATTCTGCAACCCAAAATAGTCATGCAAATTTACATGCATCAAATTCTGTCATACCAAGAAGGTCAATTAGAACCAGATTTCTTCTTTCTTATCTTGATGATTACAGCTATGAGCTTCTCAACAACAATTCCTCTTCTCTTAACAAGAGGTCTTCACCCTACTCTTTATCTCAGGTTCTCTCCTATTCCCATTTGTCTCCTACTCATGAACATACTCTACTATTCTTGATTCAATATATGAACCACAAACTTACAAACAGGCTCTTAGACATGCTTGTTGGAGAGATGCCATGCAGGTTGAACTTCAAGCCTTACAGGACAACTCCACTTGGGAACTTACTGATCTTCCACCTGGCAAGCATAACATAGGCTGGAAATGGGTGTACAAGGTTAAGCTAAAAGTAGATGGTACACTTGACAGATACAAGGCAAGACTTGTAGCCAAGGGCTACACTTAACAAGAAGGAATTGACTACCTTGAAACCTTTTCTCCTGTTGCTAAGATGAAAACTATTCGCATGCTTCTTGCCTTATCTGCAGCCAAGAATTGGTACTTGGAACAATTAGACATTAATAATGCATTCCTCCATAGAGAGTTGAATGAGGAAGTTTTTATGGAGGTCCCACCAGGATTAACTTCTACTAAGCCTAACCAAGTTTGCAGATTACTCAAGTCTATTTATCGCCTTAAACAGTCCAGTCGATAGTGGAATGCCAGACTCACTAATGTGTTAATCGAATATGGTTTTGTGCAAGCTTCTTCAGATCCATCCCTCTTTGTTCAGAACACTGGTTCTTCTATTACAGCACTTCTTGTGTATGTCGATGACGTTATTCTTGCTGGCAACAATTTTGCTCATATCACATCTGTCAAACAAAAGTTGCATGATCTTTTCAAGATCAAAGATTTGGGAGCATTGAAATATTTTCTGGGCTTGGAGATCTCATGTTCTTCCTCTGGTATTAACCTTTCCCAACGAAAATATGTAGTAGACATTCTCTCTAAAGTTGGTTTCTTGGAATGTAAACTTGCCCCTACTCCCATGATCCCAACCACTAAGCTATCATGTTTTGATAGTACTCCTTTATCTGATGCTATAGCCTACAGAAGACTTATTGGCAAACTTCTCTATCTCACTTCAACCAGGCCCGATATCACCTATGCTACACAACAACTCTCTCAATTCTTAGATAAGCCTACACAGCAGTAGCTTGTTGCTGCTCATCATGTCCTCAGATACATTAAAGCAGCATCTAGTCAGGGCTTATTTTTCCCAGCCTCCTCAGACTTCAAGATAAAGGCATTTTCAGATTTGGCTTGGGGATCTTGCATTGATAGCAGAAAGTCCATCACTGGTTACTTTATTTTCTTTGGCCAATCCCTTGTAGCTTGGAGATCCAAAAAGCATACTACTATCTCTCGATCATCTTCAGAGGCTGAGTATCAAGCATTAGCCATTACTACATGTGAAATACAATGGTTCCTTTATTTGCTTTGAGATCTTCACATTTCACACCCTACTTCGGCATTACTTTTTTGTGACAATCAATCTGCTATGCGTATTACCAAGAATCCTATGTTCCATGAGAGAACCAAACATATTGACTTTGATTGTCATATTGTGTGTGAAAAGCTTAATGTCGGTGTTCTTCATTTACTTCCAATCAAGTTCTTTGATCAGTTAGCTGATATTTTCACCAAGGCATCTCATCCTCCAGCTTTTCATAACTGTTTGTCCAAGCTGGGAGTCCAAAATTTGTACTCTCCAGCTTGCGGGGGTATCACAGTAACTACTCAGAGCAGAGGCACATACTGAAGCAGCTCAGCAACAGAGTAACAGCCCACCAATCCACAAAGCTATAGAAACTTCCAATGACAGCACCACAAGCTTAGCAACGAATTCTAAAAATTAGGAATTAGTTGTTTTCATTTAACTTTCTGTTATTTTTTTCAAACTTCTGTTATTTTTAAATTTCCTGCCAATATTTGTATTTGCTTCCGCCAAAAGCTGTCCTTCTTAGCAGCTATAAATACTGTAATGAACACTGAAATAAAGATTTGAATAAAAGGCTCATTCTCTCGAGCTACCATTTCTTCATTTTCTCCTCAATTTAGCTGTCGTAACAAGGAAAGAAAAATTGCTTTAAATCGCAGAATTACTTTTCATGATCATCAATTCCATTTATAGAAATTTTGAATGGTTATTTAGCGCATCAACAGAAAAATTCTATGTATGATATAAGCTATATATTACCACTTCGGTTTTATTTTCATCCGAAAATTCTATGCATGACTTGTTTGTTTCTTTGTGTCAAAGAAAGCAGCTATGCTTATATAGTCTTAGGTAAATTTCAAATGCAGGAAAAAAGAAGTTCAATACCAATTTTTTACAAAACCAAATAATCTTTATGAAACAACTGTTTTTTCACTAATTGGAAGCTATTAAATCAAATAGTAAAATTTATAAAACACTTCAACATCTAAGCTCCACACCTGTTGGAAATCATATTCTTATGATTATTTATTATAAATTTCTTAGGCTCCTCAAAGTTTTGACGGGCTTGACTGTACGCGAAAACGAAGTATAAACCTGATTATTTTAGAGACGATAGAATGACGATATAAAAATAAAAAAAATAAAAAAGAGAATTTATATAAGTTAAAATTTTTGAAAAATTGTATATAAATTAAGTAAAAATTAGAAAAAATATTTATATTTAACTTATGGACATGAATTTCAATACAAAATATTTATATTTTACACAACATAAACACGAATTCTATGTGCACTATATATATATATATATATATATATATATATATATATATATATATATATATTTATAAGAAGTTTGATGAAGAGCATAAGTTTTTTGAAGGGAGAGTTCGGAAAAATCAGACAACCTTAATTTGCCAGAAAATTTCGTATATGAAATTCTGTCTCAAGTCTATGGACCAAATATTTAATTATCTTATCCATGGAAAAAGTAAGGATAATTTTCTAATTCCAACGGTTTTGTGGAATAATATATTCCAATCAACAGAATTCAATATTTTGATTATTCAGTCCCCTTGTATTTCAGTGAAATTTTAGGGTTCGTAACCAAAAAAATAAAAGAGGAAATTTCAGGGTTTTGTCTACTGCCACTTGTTATAGAAGGAAGTAATATTTAAAGAAGAAAGCTAAGACGATACTACTTATAGAAGGCTGTATTGTATTTGTAGTCAAATTGTTAACCACCTTCCTCATAAAATCTTTTGATTATTGTATGAATAATAATTTCTCATATTGATATATCATAGGTGAAACTTTTTATTGATGGAATAAATACAATGATACGTATCTTTAAAGTATATATTTAAAAAAAATTATGTATCATTGTAAGATAACTGGTATTGGAATAAATACAATAGCATCACCATGCAGGGCGAATACTAAATCAGTCCCATCCTCAGGATCTCTAGTGACAAGTAATGAACATTTGGGATTAGCCATTAGGTCCTGTGAAAAGAAGCAAGTTTTGTAAAAATTTTAGGTAAAATGGTCTAAAATTGTTGACCAGGTCGAAAAAGACACTAAGATTAGCGAGGGAGAAACTTCCAGATGGTAGAATGAAGACAGGTTCACGACTAGAACATAAGCAATTAATCCTAATCACAAGAACACATGTATATTAGAGCTTTCCTAGCTTTCATCAAAATTGGGCAACATGAAAATATCAACTTAAAAAATCCTAATAACTAGCATTATTCGAATTTATGAGTCTCCATTTCAATGCACAAGACTAATATGAACATCTATCCAATATCCTTTTGATGTTTCAATTCCCCCTCTCCCAATTCCTCTGAGCCAGGGTAATGGAAAAATAGATTCCAATTCAAAGCAATCCTAACATGAGTTGTTCATGCACATATAAGTCATTATTTTAATTCCATCCAAAGAGTGTCAAAATAATTTCCAAAGAACCCTAGATTGTGGAATATCTTGTTCCCATCATATGGATTCTGTATAGAAAATATCAGTTGTATCAGCATTTAACTTCTCCACAGCACAGTCTAAGATACCATAACTTCAAATAGGCAGGATCACAAAAGAGGAAAGTCTGCAAATTCAACTATAGCTTGTGCAAGCTTAGATTATAAGACCCTTCATGTTAGCTAGTTAATTAAGTTTATATTCATTATAAAGATGCGCATGGATTACAAGATTCAACTGCTCATTTTTTGAATTCTCTGCAAGTTGATGAGGAATCCTTCAAAATTATTCATTCCTAATCATATCCATGGAATGGGTAGAGAGACTGATAACAATCTTACAAGAAGGTCACATGTAATTGTAAAGTACCTTTCACGTTTAAAACTCGAGAAGCGGTAACACCTTTCAAGTAGCTCTCATTTCTCTCAACAAGATAAATATACAAAGCACCATACAAAATCAAAAAAAGACAAACTCTAGGACTGTAATCAATAGCCATTCTAAAGCTTTCAGCTGGTTCATAATAAAACCCTTCAAGACAATCTTTCTTTGAAAGACTAAACAAGCATCAAAGGTATCTCTATATTACTCATCATATTCAATTAACCCGAATTACAAATGGTGTGTTCACAAACCTGCGAAAAAGTTGAAAGCATTCCGCGCGTGCTTTGATCAAGCACCGTACGAATTTCCTCAGCAGGAGGAAGCCTATCAGCCTTCTCCTGAAAACAGGACAACCCCACTACAATAAAAAAGGGGAAAACATATCCAGCAACAGCATTTAAACATTAAAAACACAAAATTCAACGAACCTGGTGAGCTTGAATTAGCGTTGAATTAACTGAAACACATTGGTTTCCTTTTTAACATCCCCAGGAGACACAGCCTGGTAAAATAAACAAAAAAACCCATTAATTTTTAACAAAAAAAATCATTTCCAATCAATTTATTCTTTTTTCAGATAAAATCAATACAAAAAGAGAAAACCCAGTTTTTCTTCTTTTTTTCCCCCTCTTAAGCAAACAGAGAGAAAGTTGAGTGTGTAAATTACCTGGGAAGAAGAAGATTGAGCAGCAGAGGCCATGATGGAGAGAGGCCTAGGAAGACGACTGAGGGAGAAATGAGGGTGGCAAAATTGAAACATGGCAGAAGATGGAAGGAATTTATAGACATTTATGAGTGGAATTAGGGAGGGTGTTGAAGATGCAGCTAGAGTCGTCATCCTGCCTACTCACCTGCTAACTGCTACGGAGTCTTACCATAAAAAAGCTACTCTAATTTTAATTTTATTTATGATTTTTCTTTTTCAAGCTCAACTGTTCAAAGGCTTTTTGACTAGCTGATAGGAATTTAAAATGTAAAAAGCTTGGAAAATGAAGATGGCCAACCAGTCAGACAGGAGATTGAAGAGTAACGTCCAAGGCAGGCAGCTAAAACAGGGCCCAGTGATGGTGAGGTGATTGCTCCAATTTTCAGAGGACAACAAAAATGCATTTGGAAATTGGAAATTCGTGTTTGGGGTGGGGGAAAATTACACTTGGGTTGGGTCGGAAGACTCGGGTCCGGTGCAACTGCAAATTGTACTGCAACGTAAATAATCGGGTTAGGATTCTTTTGATGCTTCCTTATGCACTTTGACATGGATTAAAAAACACAATATTGGTAAATAAGTTTAAAATTACCTTTATTTGGGAATAAAGATTTTGAACTATCAGTCTATGGGAAAAAACTAGTGTTTGGTGTCACCTTATCTTTTTTTTTTTTTTTCAGCAAGATTTGATGATTATAGAAACAAAACTGATGAGGGTTATATTAAATGTTATTGGGCTTTGATATAAGTCAGGCTAAAGAACACTAAGGTTAATAGTATAAGCCTAAAAGGAAAAAGAACTCAAAAGAACCATGAAAGATCCATTAAATTATTATTTAAGCCTTAGGTCTTAACAATAATTACGTGCCACATAACTCTTATAAATAAGTCATAGTTATCACTTTTAAACCGTAAGCTTTATTTTCTTATTAAAAACCTTAGAAAAATCTTGTTTAACTTAAGCATCGAAGTGTGTGAACAGAGGAAAGCCCCTGCACTCTCTATTGGTTTTCTTTTTTTTTTTTGCAGAGTTTTTAGAGACAAACTAACGTGAAGATTGAGATTATCATGTCAGCAATAATCACTATTGTATCCGGAGTTTTTTTCTTAATAGGGGTAGTTTAAAATCTTTATTAATTAAAATAGGGTACTTTTAGACTTATTTCTCTAATCAAGGTATTTTAATCCAACTAGATACCATGTCATTTTTAATAAAGGAAAAATAACATATTAGATTTTTGAAAAAATAAAAATTCTCAACAATAGCTTTTCTTCTTTGATTAACATTAAAAACTAAACAATATGATCATCTCTCTTTCTATATCCTAAATATTTATGAAAATACAAGTATTCTATAAACAAAGAAATCTAAAAAACAATAGCTACGAACTCAACTTTTGAGCAGAATATAGGAAAAATGTTAAAATCCATATCCAGCACAAGTTAAAGGTTATTTTTTTGTTTTCAATGGTCTTGTTCTTTAATTTGTTTCATTTTTGTTTAATTTGTATTTTAGAAACAAAACTACTATTCATTATTTTTCAAATGATTGATTTACCAAACAGTCATTTTTGGATCATCAAATTTGGAGAAAAGCACCATCTAAATTACAAAAATTACAACACGTAAATTACAAAAAATTTGATCTTCAACATGTAGAAAAATTATAAAACTGTAACTAAGGATACAAAGAGGAAAGGGTATCTAGATCTAGAACCAAAATAAAAAAAAGAATTGAATCAAGAAATTTAGAATGAAAATTGAACAATATTTTTTCTATGAGGTGAATAGTTAGAAAAAAAATGTGATTTCATCTAAATTACAAAAATTACAACACGTAAATTACAAAATTTTAGATCTTCCACATGTGGAAAAATTATAAAACTATAAACTAAGGAAACAAAGAGGAAGGGGTATCTAGATCTAGAACCAAAATAAAGAAAAAGGAATTGAATCAAGAAATTTAGAATGAAAATTGAACAATATTTTTTCTATGAGTGGTGAATAGGCACAAAAATATGTGATTTCATCTGAATTATGGTATTAAGCATTAAAGAAAAATTTTATCAATGTCTTTTTTTTATTTTTAACAAATCCGTTAATATGTTTAATGAAATTTAAGTTTATAAATAAAATATTTAAAATAAATCAAAAGAACAAGTATGAAATGTTTCTTAATAAATTATTGAGATAAAATTGCAAGAATTATTGTCTTTAACAATAAGTGATGATAATTAAATCCATACGAGAACAATTTCGAGAAAAAAAAAAGAGTTTGAGAAATTTATATAATCATAGGAACGAGAAAAGAGGAGAGTAGTGTTTTAATAGGTTAATTTATAGTTTCATAAAATGAAAAGCTGACATGAAATTTAGTTTTTTAAAACACTACCTTACTTTGGAATAAAGTTTAAAAGCACTCCAGTTTAGAAAATAAGATTATAAACTATATTGGTTTGGGAAAAAACTCATTGTATCTGAGTAGCAAACAATTGACATCGTATGTGGGAACGATAAGCCATTTGCTCACCATCATTCCTGGTGAATAGATCAGCGTCAATGGCACTGTCACCGGACTCGATGCACACGACAGCAAGGACACTGGCTAGGGCAATGGATCTGTCTTTCAGTTCATCAAATCTTCAAGCTTGATTTCTAGAACGACAATCGCGAGCTTCTTGTGGTAGGCGAGTGCCCCAACTCAGAATGATCTAACCATCTTGCTTGGGGCATGAATGGATCCCATTCAGATGAGATTTCACTTGGGCTCTGATATGGTTCCACAGCAAGAGGTAGTTTTGGAGAGACGTTCCTCAAGACCACGTCAGAAGCCAAGCTGGCGGAGGGACTATGTGACTGGTTCACCAAGCAAACAAAAGGGAAAAGATCTGGCATCTTCATCCGGATAACTTCAATTACATTTAGCAGTTTTATTTTTCTATTGTTGTTGGTTGGGTTGTTCTACTGAACACGTGTAATAAGCAGATTGGTGAATGGTTGTTATATTGCTAAAGATTTACAATGAAAAAGGGAAGAAAAATACTTCAATCATTTCAAATTTCCCTCTTCTTTTCTGGAGTTGTAGGCACCCTCGAATTGCCTAATCTTGATTTTTAACTGGCTCTATCATTGGTGCTTTCATTGAGCTGTTCTCTTTCCCCAATTTTCTTCGCTTGATGGCTGACGGAACAAGAGCTGTTACTCGAGTTGCGGAAGATTGCATGCATCGTTTATCCGTTCATGAAGAGCAATTGAATGCTTATGGGGTTTTATTGAAGGAGATTAGTCTTAAATTGACTAATCTGGAGGGACGATTCGATCAAGGTGCACGTAATACGGCGCCTCTGGCTTTTGAGGGATCGCTTGATCATGGTGGTCCATCTGACATGGATGCCGGCGCTCGTCATTCTAACGATTCCATGTTGCGAGCGATTAAGCTCGTGATGCCGCGTTTTGATGGATCTGACCCCGCTGGATGGATCTTTAAGGCTGAGCAGTATTTCAACTTTCATGCGGCACCAGAGGAGCAGCGGCTCTCCATTTCATCCTTTTACATGGACGGTCGGGCTCTTGCTTGGTTTCAGTGGATGCGGCGGAATCATCAACTGCATTCTTGGAGTGGCTTTTTAGAAGCCTTACAGATGCGTTTTGGTCCTTCCGAATATCGTGATTTGCAAGGTGAATTATCTAAACTGGTGCAAACTTCTTCTGTTGATGATTATCTGGATAAGTTTGAAGCATTGTCGAATCAGGTTTCTGGTGTTTCTGATTCCTTCTTACAAAGTTGTTTTGAATCTGGTTTGAAACCTACTCTTCGGAAGGAGATTCGAGCCTTTCGACCTAAATCTTTAATTCAGGCTGCTAGTTTGGCAAAATTGATTGAAGATAAATTGCATGATACTGTTGTTCCTCGCTCTTTTGATCGGAGTAATTGGACTGCTGTTGGTCAGTTGCATTCTGGTTTATTGCCGACTCCAGGGGTTTCTGCTAAGAAAACGCTTCCTATCAAGCGATTGACTACAGCTGAGATGTTGGAACGAAGGGAGAAAGGATTGTGTTATAACTGTGATGAGAAATTCCACCGTGGCCATGTGTGTCAGGGTAAGATGTTTGTTTTACTGCTTCATGATGAGATCGATGACTTGGATGCAGCCCCTTCTCCTGCCTTGCCTACAACCACTGATATTGAGGAGCTAGTAGTCGAGGATGATGTGATGCCGGAGATCAGTTGCCATGCTTTGGCAGGCCAAAATTCTCCTCGCACATTACGTTTGCAAGGTAGGATTGGTAATCAAGATGTACAGGTATTGGTGGATGGGGGTTCTACACACAACTTTATTCAAGCTAGCTTGGTACAGCATCTTAATTTACCTGTCTTGTCTTCCAAATATTTCAAGGTGATGGTCGGTAATGGTGATTCCCTGTCTTGCTCTGGTCGGTGCCCTCAACTTCCAATTGTTTTGCAGAATTACAAGTTTGATATTGATTGTTATGTCCTTAATATTCAGGGCGCAGATGTTGTGCTTGGTGTCCAGTGGCTGGAATTACTTGGCCCTGTGGTGACTAACTATAAAGAGTTAACCATGGAGTTTTCTTGGCAGGGGCAGCTTGTTAAACTACAGGGGATTCGTGGTCCTATGTTTGGCCAGATTCAATTTCACCAATTGCGTCGACTGGATATTGCTGATTCTATTGCTTCCTTCTTTCAGCTGTGTGTTTTCACTGATCAGCCTTCTACAGGGGAGCTTGAGGCAACTCCACCGGCCATCCAGGCTGTATTGACTGAGTACCAGGATCTATTTCACGAACCTACGACACTTCCTCCACGAAGGGACGTGGATCACCAGATTCATTTACTGCCGGGCTCTAGTCCTGTTAATGTTCGTCCTTATCGCTATCCCCATCAAAAGACTGAAATCGAGAAATTGGTCACCGAGATGCTTGCTGCTGGGGTTATTCGTATGAGTCGAAGTTCCTATTCTTCTCCTGTCCTTTTAGTCAAGAAAAAGGATGGCTCATGGCGATTTTGTGTGGACTATCGTGCTCTTAATCAGATTACTGTTCCGAATAGATTTCCTATACCCACTGTGGATGAGTTACTTGATGAGCTCCATGGTGCTGTTATTTTTTCTAAGATCGACCTCCGTGCAGGGTACCACCAAATACGGATGGCTGAGGATGATGTGTTCAAGACTGCTTTCCGGACTCATGAAGGGCATTACGAGTTTTTGGTAATGCCTTTTGGGTTATCGAATGCGCCTGCCACATTTCAGGAGACCATGAACAAGGTTCTTAGGCCTTATCTTCGAAAGTTTGCTTTAGTTTTTTTTGATGACATTCTCATTTATAGTACCTCATTGGCTGATCATGTTCATCATTTGCGAGTGGTTTTGGCTTGTTTGCGCCACCATCAGCTCTTTGCTAAGTGGAGTAAATGTGCTTTTGGGAAATTTCATATTGAGTACTTGGGGCATATTGTGGCTCGTGAGGGAGTCTCTCCTGATCCCTCTAAAATTCAAGCGGTGCTTGAATGGCCTTCTCCTGTAACTATTAAGCAACTTCGTAGCTTCTTGGGTTTGGCCGGTTACTACAGACGTTTTGTTCGCAACTATGCACACATTGCTTCTCCACTTACTTCACTGTTACAGAAGGATTCTTTTTTGTGGACAGCGCAAACTGAGGAGGCTTTTCAGGACCTTAAACGTGCCCTTACTTCTACACCCGTACTTGCTCTTCCGGATTTTTCCAAGCCTTTTATTGTTGACACAGATGCCTCGGGAGTGGCTGTTGGGGCAGTGTTGCTGCAAGATGCTCATCCGCTGGCCTTTTTTAGTAAAAAGTTGAATCCTCATATGCAGCGCGCTTCTACTTATGTTCGTGAACTTTATGCTATCACTGAAGCTGTGGCTAAGTGGCGCCAATATTTGTTGGGTTCGAAGTTTCTTGTTCGCACAGATCAGAAAAGTATTCGCAGCCTAATGCAACAGGTTGTTCAGACTCCAGCGCAACAGTGATTTTTAGTCAAGTTGTTGGGCTATGATTTTGATATTCAATATCGTCCTGGTCCTAGCAATCGTGTAGCGGATGCCTTGTCTCGACCAGTTGAGGATATTAGTGACAGTGATGGTGCAGTGGATGCTAAGGGCAAGCTTCCTCTTATCCAAGGTACTTTGGTAGCTTTGACTCAGGTGGTTTGTTCTCTTTTGACTGATATCAGGGCTGAGACCAGTCAATTGCCTGACATGCAACACTTAATTCAGAAGTTCACCCACACTCCTCACTTGTATCCCTTTCATCAGTTGCGAGATGGCTTGGTGTTGTTTAAAGGGAGGGTTGTTTTAAGTTCTTTTTCTCAACTTAAAACAACGGTTCTGCGAGAACTTCATTGTACTCCCATTGCTGGTCATGGTGGAATCAAGCGTACTCAGGCTCGCGTCATGGCACAATTCTTTTGGCCTCACATGAAAGCAGACATCCGTCGCTTTGTGATGACTTGTCCTACTTGTCAAGCTTCCAAGTATGAAGCTTTAGCACCTGCTGGGTTGTTGCAACCTTTGGCTATACCGTCTCGAATTTGGGAGGATATTTCTATGGATTTTATTTTGGGACTCCCGCCTTCCCACAATAAATCTGCCATATTTGTCGTGGTTGATCGTTTGTCTAAATATGGGCATTTTAGTGCCTTACCAGGATCTTTTTCTGCTGTCCAAGTTGCTCAGGTTTTTGTCTCTGATATTGTTAAGCTTCATGGTTTTCCATGCTCCATTGTGAGTGATCGCGATTCTCTGTTCCTGAGCATCTTTTGGAAGGAATTGTTTCGGCTTAGTGGGACTAAACTCTGTTTTAGCACTTCACATCATCCTCAAACGGACGGGCAAACGGAAGTCACAAATCGTGGCTTGGAACAGTATCTGCGTTGCTTTGTTATGGATAATCCTTCTTCTTGGGTTCAGTACTTACCGTGGGCTGAATTCTCCTACAATACTTCCAAACATTCTGCCAGTGGCTATACACCATTTGAGATTGTTTATGGCAGACCTCCTCCTCCTATTTTATCCTTTTCTGACCTAGCAACACCGGTAGAGGCTGTGGAGACTACCTTGCGTGCTAGGGACCGAGTTCTCCAGCAGCTGCGAGCTAATCTCTCTCACACACGAAATCGCATGAAACAGATGGCTGATCGACATAGGCGTGATTTGGAATTCAAGGTTGGTGACAGAGTGTTGGTTCGTTTGCAACCTTATCGCCAAACATCATTGGCACAGCACCCTTATTCTAAGCTCAATAAACGTTTCTATGGGCCCTTTGAGGTGGAAGCTTGTGTGGGCGCAGTTGCTTACAAGTTGAAATTGCCTGACTCTGCCAAGATTCATCCGGTATTTCATGTCTATGTTTTGAAGCCTTTCTACCAAGATTCCAATCTTCATCCCACTTCTCTGCCAACTGCCTTTGTGGAGGGTCATCCTTTAGTGCACCCTCTTGTTATTCTTCAACACCGAACCTTGCTTTGTGGGAGTCGACGTGAGGTTCAACTTTTGGTCCAATGGGATGGTATTCCACCTGAAGATTCTACTTGGGTTTCCTTGTCTGACTTTTCTGCCACATATCCAGATTTTGACCTTGTGGACAAGGTCAGTTTCGAAGGGTTGGGGAATGATATGGTTCCACAGCAAGAGGTAGTTTTGGAGAGACGTTCCTCAAGACCACGTCAGAAGCCAAGCTGGCAGAGGGACTATGTGACTGGTTCACCAAGCAAACAGAAGGGAAAAGATCTGGCATCTTCATCCGGATAACTTCAATTACATTTAGCAGTTTTATTTTTCTATTGTTGTTGGTTGGGTTGTTCTACTGAACACGTGTAATAAGCAGATTGGTGAATGGTTGTTATATTGCTAAAGATTTACAATGAAAAAGGGAAGAAAAATACTTCAATCATTTCAAATTTCCCTCTTCTTTTCTGGAGTTGTAGGCACCCTCGAATTGCCTAATCTTGATTTTTAACTGGCTCTATCAGGCTCATTGCTAATGACCTCGTTAACGGCAACATCGATCTTTGGAATCCCTTAACCCTGATCTGGTAAATTGGATTTTCTTATATTCTATCTACAATGTGCATATCTTTTGATTTATCTAATTCACATTAATTTTCGATTGAATTGGAATGCAAATAAATCTGTAAGTTGCCTGAATATATTGTGCGTTTAAAGTGAACAATGCTTGCGTGGACGGTAAAATGGTGACTGCTTTTAGTTAGTGGGGAATTAAAAAATCCCATTAGAATTTGAAGAAAATTTAAAAAAAAAAAGCCTCCATCCAACCCGTGACATGCAATAGCT
Source organism: Heritiera littoralis (assembly GCA_031772115.1). Lineage (NCBI taxonomy): Eukaryota > Viridiplantae > Streptophyta > Magnoliopsida > Malvales > Malvaceae > Heritiera > Heritiera littoralis. Next base: position 1,681,347 of record JAPDPK010000114.1, read on the forward strand.
CTTTACTAGTTTTTTGCTTTTAGAAAAGTTTATTTTTAAAGTAACCAATAGTAACCCATATTCAGGCTACACTTTGTATTATAGTTATTGTAGTGGGTAGTTTCATCAGCCTTGGAAACTTACTTAGCACTCTCCAATATTGTTGAGAAATTGAGATACGGAAAGCTTTTCCTTGTTTAATTTACTTTCTAGAGTTGCCTTGGTCGTGTGGACAAATACTATGCTAGCTATGTCGCTTCTTCAATTTCCGATTTTGAGTCATCTAGAATTTTGCGTCCCCACTTAAACTTTTGATGTGTTTCTTTTATGTGAGTTAAATAAAAGAGATCAAATTGAATGAACCTGATTTTGCTTTTTTTTTTTTTAAATAATCTTACAATTAGTGAAACTAGAATGAAATCATCATCAGGATGAGCAATTGTAGATAGAGATTAATTCTTTATTCAAATATATCATTTTTTTGCTATATTTCCTTTCTTCGAATTCTAAATAATAATAATAGTAATAATAATAATAATAATAATAATAATAATAAATGATATAGGTTTAGAGAAACTGATTTTCAAGAAGAAATGATATATAAAAATAATAGCTAAACAACTTGAAAGAAAAGATCTTTACTGAAATTTCTTTGAACTTACGGAGCCAGCCAGATATCTGAAGTTGGATGGCTAAAACTTTCTGAACTATAAGATTGTGGTACACTCCTAACTATGATCATTAGAAGTTTGTTAGAGGTTTTTGAAACCGATTAGAGAAGGCTTTAGAAATATAGTAGCTTTAGAATCCTGCCAACATATTCTATTGATAGACTAAATTACATTGGAAAAGTTGTTCAAATCTCAACAATTAGTTTGTTAGGCACATAAAAATGGGCCAAACTCTACAACAAAAAGGTTGAAGGCTTACTAGTTTTCTGATACTAGTTTTCTGAAACCATAGCTTTAAACAAATATAAAAAATAAAAGAAGTAAAAGAAATGAAAACTCTTTTCTTTCACAGGCTAAGTTTCCATGATTTTCATTATTTTACTAGAAGGTTTCTCAAAATGGAAAAGTGAAACCTAGGTGCAAAATTGTTAGGGACTTCGCACCATTCGGTGTTGTAGTTTTTAGTTTTTTGTTCCATAAGCTTATGAATATAACTAGTTTCAATCACCTTCATAAAGCTCAATACTTTCATCTTGACTTGAAAAAGTTCTAAATAAATGAAAAATAAAATCCGAGGGATACGATGGCCTCGTTGAAATATCAAACCCTTCTTGGAAGATCCAAATTGAAGCCTGATTCTTTTTAGACGGAAGTGTGTTGGATTAGCATACGCAACCAGCTTTAAATAATGACCCAGAACCAATAGCGCATAAAATAGTGTAAAATAAGTGCAACATAATCAGTAATTCAAGGTATTACCTGAAACCCAAGATGGAAGAAAGCCAATCAAGTAGATCATTAACTGGTTTTACCCTCTCTTGAGGGGTATCATCAGGAGCATTGGATGTCATTTGAACTCTGGGCATAGGAAGACCTTCCACATTTCGTATATCATTTTGTTAACATTATAAAACTTATTCAATTTTTTATTCTTAGTGAAACTTGATTTTAGAACCAATTTAATCTTAGAATGGATTAAAGTAATTCAATTCTAAGTAGTTTAAAAGTATTTAACTCGTTGACTATTTTTTTCATTCTTAGAGAAACTTAATCTGGGAATAGATTTAAGTAATTTAATTTTAAGTTAAAATAATTGTAGATTGAATTATTATTTGTTTAAATTTATCATTTTGTTAACATTACTTAGGTGGTGATCTATCCATGAGAAATAAAAAAAATTGTTCTTAGTAAAAAGTAAGTGCTTCAAAATGCTTGTTATTTGTTAAACATGCAATGCGAAGTTAAATTGAACATTTTCAATTGCCATGACTCATATAGATAAAGCAATCACCGCTGAATCTAAATTCACTTCGCATAACTATTATTCACACTATTGACTATACTACTGTATTGTTAAGTACATGATATAGAATATATGAAGGCCATCTATGCCAATATAGTAAAGATCTCTACCATTTAATGTCATTTCTTACGCATGGGTTCATATATTAGAGTCTCAATCATGATTATTCTATTTCGACACTCATTTCTCTCTGATATTATTTTGCCCGTGAAAAGTTGAATGCCTTTGAATTGCTTATGCTATTTTCTCTCCTATCATATAGTGGTTTACATGGTATTATCTAAGGCAAAATGCATTGTGAGCATCATTATTGTTTTGCTAGTGCATTACTGAACTGCATGCTTTTAGGAGGATGTCATATGTAGGTTTAAGAAGTACATGTATTTTTCTTGTATTGCTCTTTGTAGCTCTTTAGGCCATTGTATAGGCTTCCGTTTACATTGGGTTGAAGAGTGGAGTGACTTACTAATTATCCAAGATTTTGATAAAAGACGTCCCAGCAGTGAGCATGATGTCAAGTAAGAAATTGCGGTGGCCATCCCTCTCTTTTGCTATCTCCTGACAAACTACATTCTATGAGAAATATAATCCACAAAGGTAAAATATATACATTTATCATCTCTGGGTTATTGTTATTCGTTCTTAGTATCATTACACAATATGTTTATATCTTACATTATTTGCTAAGTTGGAACGCCTTATCTTTTCAATGTTGCTTGTCTTGGCTATAATATACATGATCCTAAGTACATAATCCATTATGTCTTGTTAGCTAACATGCAAGTTCGTATAAGCCCTGCTCGTCAAGCACTCTATTATAAGCGTCGCTCGCCAACGAGCACACTTAGGGGGCAACACAAACAAATCAATAAAAGAAGTCTTGCAACAAGAATAAGAAAAACAATACAAAACACAAAAAAGTCCCTAAGCGAAAAGTGCGTGAGACGGCCAACAAAAAGTCCCTAAGCGAAAAATGCACAAAACAAGCAACAAAAAAGTCCCTAAGCAAAAAATGTATGAAACGGGCAATAAAAAGTCACTAAGCAAAAAATGAGCGAGATGGGCAAGACATGGGCTTGAAGCGAAAATTGTGCGAGGTAAGCCATGAATAAAATAAAAGTCCTTATGCAAAAAATGTGTGAGATGGGCAACACATGGGCTTGAAGCGAAAAATGCGCAAGATCGGCAACATAAGGGCTTGAAGCAAAATAAATTGCGAGGTAAGCCACGAATAAAATAAAGGGCTTAAAGCAAAAAATGAGCAAGTAAGCCACACATGAGAAATTTAAAAGCTTGAAGCAAAAAATATGTAACATAAGGCATGCACATGGAAAATAAGAAAGTGCACAAGCTTAAAGCGAAAAATACACGACGTAAGTCATTCACGTGAAATGTAAGGACTTGAAGTGAAATGTACATGAGATAAGTCTGATTGTTACGTAAGATAAGTTTAAATAAGTGCAAGGTTAATGTGTAGTCACCAAAGAGTTCTTTATAAAAGACTGAGCTCTTTAACAATGAACTGGGGAGCACTTACTACATACATACAAATTGGAGCGTGAAAATAAGCAAGAAAGTGGAATTTTTCATTCATTCAACTATAGTGTTGTATTACAATAAGTGTCTTTTAGATTGACCTTTGCAACAAGAGGAGTATCGATATTAACAGGCACCTAGGTGTGTGTGTCCTAACGCATTATAATGTCAGGAGCTTGATTCTTAGAAAAGTTAGCTTCTAGATTATCTAAATTATCTCCGTCCAAGCCAGTGAGAACCTCGTCTACTTTGGGCCGATGAAAAGGCTCCTAAGGGTCGATAAGATCGAATAGATCTTTATAAGTGCCCATCCTCAGAAAAAGATTTTAAACCCTCAACATTTGGATCAAGCTTTGACCAATCAAGAGTGTGCCAAGTACAAACTAGATTTGATAAAACCCATTAAGACTATAAACTTCCTTTTGTGGCACTTCTTGGAAAGACGATGCGCCCTCCCGACCTTAACTCTAATTTGGTCTTGTTCCTCTTGGCTAAGAGAAGGCTTTGGTGGCTATGCAATCTTGTAATTTCTCCCTATAGCTCTTGGTTTCGGTTAGCTAGGACCTTTGGTTCGAAGAGAAGAGTGGCATACTCCACTTGAAGAGTATCAGCTTAGTTAAGGTGGAGGAAAACGTATACCAGTAGTGCTTTGAAGAGGCAATCTTAGCCTTTTTTATCTCAAAATCATCTTTAAGAAGAAGCAGCTCGAGCTGCTCGAGTTTTCTTATGTCTTGCACCTTAAACACTAAGTGCTGAGTATTAATAGCAATTGTTTGTTGCGTGGCCTGCAAACAAGTAAAACAAGTTAAGAAACTCACAAGACATTCACGTGAAAGTGAAATAAAAAGATTTGAAACTTACACTCATTACTTCTAAAACAGCCATGTCCGTTAAAAGGAGCTATATGGGGAGCACAGACGCATTTCTCATTGACAGCCCTATGAATAGCTTCCTCCTATCTTTCATGAGGAGCTTGGATATATTGCACTTGATCCAATTCTGCCACGTGATTTCTAGTTCCTCCTATTCACCGAAACCGATCACTGATGATTCACTAATAACAACTTACTCCTCCCATGGTTAAGGGTCGAGAGGAACTAAATCCCTCATAATGAGCATGAAAAGAATAGGAGCTCGAGTGTTTTCTATAACCACTCCTTTGAAGCGAACTAGTTTTCTAATAATGAGGAATTTCAGCTTAAGAGGCGGAGAAGTGCTTGATATCCTTCCTTTTGTGAAAAGCACGCATAACACTTTGGATTAATGGACCCTCGGGCTCTAAAAGATGATTTATGGATTTGTGAAAGCGTCTATCATGCCTCAACTAGCAGATAGAATGTTCTCTTGGGTAAAAAAAGTAAATAAACCAATCTCTCTTCAATAACATAACCAATCAATCTGCTAATGGTACTCTTTAAGATCCAGAAAATTCAATCCTCAAACAATTTCCTTCTGCAAATACCCCGATGGGTAGGTATACCCAGACCATTTTGGATTTCAACGAAAAACTAAACAGACTTATATATGTGAAGTTTGCTTGGAAATTCCCTAAAAAATCTATTTTGAAATCCTTGTTCAAAGGCCCTATGGATAAAATAGGACATTGACTCAGAGAATTCATAGGCCTTGAAAAGGCACTTAACAAAAAAAGTGACAGCACAACGCCATTCTTATTACAAATTATGATGAAACCCATTAGTTGAGCCCACAGGTGAAGATGAGAGTCTCTTGCAATAATTCCAAAAAAAGGGTAGCGAGAGAATCTGCAAAGTCTATGTATCTATAATGATTTTAATTAAAAAAAAAACCTTATGTACTCTTTCACAAGGTATATCCTGCAAAAAAGTGGAGAGCAATTGATGAGGTTTATAGTAAAGGTCATTGGACTTTAATATAAGTCAGGCTAAGGAACATTGGGCCTAATGGTAGTCTGAGCCCAAAAAGAAAAAGGACTCAAGACTTAGAAAGGCTATGAAAGATCCATTAGATTATCATTTAAGCCGTGAGTCTTAATAGTAATTACGTGTCAAATAACTCCTATAAATAAGTTACATGTATCACTTTTAAACCTTAAGCTCTATTTGCTTATTAAAAACTCTAGAAAAATTCCGTCTGACTTAAGCATCGGAGTACGTGTGCAGGGGAAAGCACTTGCGCCCTCTGATGGTTTTCTTTTTTGCAGAGTTCTTGGAGATAGACTAGCGCGAAAATCGAGATTATCACGTCAGCAATAATCATTGTTGTATCAAAGTAGCAACAAATACAACAATATAACATAAAAAAAATAATATAGTAAAAGATAAAAAATGACTATTAAAATTTTGATAAAACTTATATATAAAAGAAAAAAATATCTAAAAAATATTTTAATCTCTAACTTATTAACATTAATTATGATAAGATAATTTTGTATTATTTTGTATTTTACACGATTTAACACAACATATATATATCACACACACACACACACATACATATATTGCAACATTTGATTTAAATATACTCAATCCAATCTTAAACAATATTTTTTAATTTCAAGTATAATACTATGTATTCACTTCAATTTAAAATCAGCTAAAATGTTAATATATATTTTTATCAAATTATATAATTAGTTCGTTTACTCATGAAAGATTTAGTTTTACAAATAAATAAATAAATAAATGTACACTCACATGATATATCTCTAATAAAAAATACAAATGAATTCAAATTTTAGATTCACATAGTTTGCATATTTTAGAGATGAAAATATAATTATATTTTATATACATATAAAAGCCAAAGTAGTTGGCTCAAAGTAAAATTTCTTATATGGATTGTCTATAAACATGACACGTGTAATTTATTATAATTAAAAAATAATTATCTTTTTTCAAGTTTAAAACAGATAAAATTAACTTTTTAAATTCATTATTTATTTCAATTTTTTAAAAGATAAACATTTATATCTATATATAGATTAAAATTAATAAAAATGACATATCATTTTAATATTACAAAATATAAAATCTATAGCTATAGTGTTTATAAATTATTTTTTTATTTTTTAAAAGAAAACATCTATATCTATATAACATCATTTTTTTTAATTTTTAAATATTTTTAATCAATACGTAATATATAATCATTTCTTTTTACCACATTAGTATTACAAAATATAATATCTATATCTACTGTTTTTATCAATTATGTTTTTTTAATTGTCTAAATGATAACATTTATATATAATAAAAATTTTAATTATCCTTTTTCAAGTTTCAAAAGGATAAAAATCTCTCATTATTTATAAAAATATTATTATTATAAAATAAAAGTTTTATCGTATTTTTAATATTGAATTTTTTTTTCAGTTACTTTATTCATGTATGTTAATTTTATTAAATAATACCACTTATTTCTTTAAATTTTTTAACTTAAATCTACATAATATCAATAAAATAAAATAAAATCAAGTATCCATGCTACAACATATTATGATATGCAAAATTCAAAAACTATATGTGAATTACTTTTACATGTAGTACATTACCATCACAAAAATTACTCATAGTATATATTAAAACTGAGACTCAAGCATTGAGTTTTGAAGTGTAAAATTTTGAAGAGTAGTTTCTTCACATCGACATGATAATAATACGTTCTATTGTTTGGCATAATAGAAATAGCCATTTAATTAAATTTATTTTTTAATTTGTTAACCTTTAACTTAAATAAGTAGAATATTAATAAAATATCTTATGAGACAAATTATAATTTTGAGACAAAGAGTACTAAGCTTACTGTGTCTAAAGTATATCACTTTGATCCTTAACTTTAATATCGAAAATTTGTAAAACATGCATGTATAATTTATATAATATGAATATCTTGGTTATATTTTCATATTACATATTTTATAGTTGAAACTTAATTGAATCAGATTGCATATTAGTATTTTATCAATGTCTTCTATATTATATGTAGAATCTATTAGATCATCAAGTAAAGTGACACATCGTTCAAAGACAGCAAGTGTAATAATTGCAAATTATTTGTTCTTGGTAAATTAAACAAGGAAATTTTGGAGACAAATTAATGTATTGAGAATTTAGCTTGAAGTTAAGAGGATTGAGAAGGTAAATTGAGAATAAGTATTGTATGGATGTATTAATTTGGACTATGAGAAATTATACAGAATTTAAGACTATTGGAAATTATAATTGGAGGATTGAAGATGAGGATCATGAAAGAAAATCTTGAAGTATGGGCGTAGCTTCTTGGAGAAGCTTGGAAACAGTACCAGCAATCCACTAATTCCATCATCGCCGGCCACCTAAGATTACCTTCCTCACCATCCATCATCATCATCATCTTAGCATCTTTCAACCCACCTCCTCCTCCCATTTTCTGCTATACGAAGACCACCATTTTCCTCACTATTGTGTCACCATTCGGTTATTCCCTTGTGTCGACAACCAAGGTAAAGGAAAAACAACGTACAACAAAGAAGAAATTCAGGTTTTGGGAGCCAAAATAGAGGAGAAAAGATTGAGTTTCAGGCCGTCATTTGAATTTGGAAAGCTCGACTATTCAAGGGGGCGTACAGAGGTATAGGAGGCTGCTGTTGAGTGTTCTTGACATGTTGAAAACAATGGTCTTTGGAGATGAAATGATTAGCTAAAAGAGAGCAAAACAGGGGTTGATCTAACGAGGAAAAAAGGGTTTCGACCGTTTACTGAAAAGAAGGAAGAAGAAAGGGAGAAGAAAAGAAGAAGGAAGAGAGGTAGCCATAATTCCCATTTGAAGAAGTAACACGTGAAGAAGGAAAGAAAGTCGAGGCCATTTGGTGCTAACTTAGTGGCGTTGTGAGTTATATGCAGTGGTACATTTCCAAATCCAAAAGAAGAGAAAACAAAAGGGCCATTTGGTGCTTATAGTGGCTGTTCGAGGAAGGAATAACAGGGGAAGTGTCGTGACTCTTGAAGGTTGGTGTTACAGCTCTTGAGGAGGCTGAACGGAGGTGGAACAAGGTTGTAACCCGGTGCTAGTTCAGGCTAGAAGAGCAGGTCATGCGTGGCTTTTCCTGATGGTTTTGGGCATGAAAACAGTAGCTGGTTAAAAGGCGTTAAGGCCTACTCGTAATGTAGTTTAATGAGCCAAAAAGGGGTTTGAAAACAAAGGTTGAAAAGGGTTAGAATTTGTGCTAAGATCGACTGAAACAGAGGAGCATCTGGAGCCCTATATTTCGCTGAAACATAAGAAGGAAAACTGAATAAGAAAATGTGAAACGGGCCGAGTTTGGAAGCTGAACAAATGGAAGTGAAGCTAGTGGACAGCAAAGAAGTTGGAAACAGAGAGAAGTCGCCTTTTCTTGAAGGGTTTAAGGCAACCAAAGATTGAAGGAAAATGTGGTGAAAGGTAAGCTGAAGAATTTTAAAATTAAATGAGTTAAGATTTGGTGATTTATTTTGGTTTAAAAACCTAAAAAAGACATGTATATGCATGGTATTGAGATTATATAAATATGTTGATACAAGTAGGTGCAAAAACCTAAGAGATGATATATGTATATGTTGATATAAGTAGACGCAACAATTTTGAGATTGTCATTACAAATCTATATATGGTATAAGTAGAAAATAAATATAAGAATATATATATATGTATATGAATATATATATATATATGGCCATAGGTCATGTGTGTATAATAAAGAATGAATTTTAATACAGGATTTAAATTAGATACTGGTATATGAGTATATGTATAGGTGACAATGTATGTAAGTAGATACGATCGATAGTTGATAGACGAGAACTTTTAGATATTGGGAATGAGACGATATCAAAATAATTATATAACTATACATATTATTGGTACAATAATGAAGGATTAGTTTGACGTAGAAGTGAAGTCAACTAAATTGTCGTTCTAAAAAATATGATTTTGGTGGATGATTAAACATGATTAAGATTGGTTTTGAGACGGTGATGATTTTGGTTTGTAGTGACTTGGAGCAATTAGGAGCTTGAGCCTTGATTCGAAAACTTGAAGAAGATACTTGCTAAGTGCGTGAGGTAAGAGATATGTATTGGAACGTAAGGGATACTGGATGTAATTTTAAAATCAACTACCTTGTGATTATATAAATTGTATTTTCTTGCAAGGGGTTTTAAGAAATATAAGCCGTTATGTTGCCGGATTTTTATTGAAAATAATGGTTTTATGATTTAAGCTTAACTTAAGCAACCATTTGAAAATGACAAATTATCTGGCAAGCTTATTTTGAAATGTGACATCCTCATCACTATCCAAATAACAACTAACAAGTACCTTTACTTAAACTAGTTTATCAATGTCAACCTTACTTCTTCTTACACTTTATGCTTTAGTACTTATAGTACGATATCAAAATTTACATGAATATAATTTTCATATATACACATAGATCAAATACACCAGGATCTCAAATACTTATATAACCTATTTCCCCAATATATACACTAATGTAATATCGTACTGTACAATAGCCGAAGTATACGGCCAACTGATTATACCATCAAAGAATAACTGGGAAGCGTGTCTTGAAGGTATATCAAAAGATCTCAAAATGTGCTCCTCTATTTGAAGCGGGAATCACTTCATGTAATCTGTATGAAAAATGCTTGTAAAGGAGTGAGTTTACACTCAGTAAGAAAATTATGTAAAAGAGCGTACTATGTCACTATATGCAGTTTTCCTACTTTGCTCTATAATGTCATGTAAAACCATTATAAAACATATACCATATATCTTTCTCGCAAGTATCAAATACAAGTAAAATCATCTCTTTCAAATACTTTCACGGATCTCAAATCACATGAAATCGCATATGCAAGATAACTTCAAATACTTTTACATGCTTTCATATACTTTCGAATAGATGGGAGACAATTAATTTTCAATTAAATTCATGCACCAAGTAACTCTCATAAGGATACAGCAAATATATCCCGTAAGGGATAATTCATGAGAGATCTCATAAGGATACCACAAATATATCCCGTAAGGGATAATCCTGAGAGATATCAAATAAATGACATACCCACGTATGGGCCAGGGATCCTCCCCAAAGTCGAAACAAGTAAGAGACGTATGGCCATTGTCTATAGCCCAGAGTGCTCACTAGTCAGGTACCTTACTGTGGGTCTGAGGACCGGACTAGGGCTCCTCATCTAAGAACAAGTACAAATAATGTGCATGATTATTAAAGGTGTTCATAGTCTCCAAAACATTATTCATATAACCTTTGGCAAATAAAAATATACTTTCTTGAAATAGGTTTTCAAAACTTCCTTTTCAAATGGGTAGTCAACTAGTTTTTAGGGCAGTCAGCTGCTACACCATATTTTGCTTTATTGAATTTCTTTTTTTTTCCTTTTTGAAAATCAAATATTTTATTTTTTGAAATACACGTAGGGCCTAAATAGCAGTCGACTGGTTTTGAAACAGAATGTTTCCTGAAAAAAGGCAGTCGACTAGCATCCTTAGCAGTCGACTGTTTTGTCTCGATTTTCAGAAATCTACGCTTTGGCTGTCTTTAGGCAGTCGGCTGCTACTTAAGGTAATTGGCTGCTCCTAACATTTTAGTAACTAGGAGTAAAATCCAAAATTTACCATTTCCTGCACTTAAACAACTTGTACTTCATCCCAAGACATTTAAAACATATTAAAAACATGCGGACATAGTCACCCTACGTCCGTTACATAAACTCCTTACCTCAATTAACTCCAAATGCGTGATCGCTTGATTGCATCAAATCCTTTACTTTCACTTCTTCAAATCTGTAAACATCATATTAATCGAAACCTTTAAGAAATCTTTATAACCATACTATTCCAACTCTATACAACTCCAAACCATTAATAAAATCAACTAAATAAATTTTTTCTCACCTTTGCTATAGCCAAAACAACAACAACTTTCGATCTTATTAAATACTTGGATTTAATCTACCAAACTTCGGATATAGCCTAGGCTAGTAATGAGGAACGTTTTTCGTTACTGAAGTTTAATGGTTTGGTGATTGAACATGGGAGTTTGTCAAGGTGAGCACAATGAAAACTTAGGAAAATGGAAGAGGAACGAGAGGGAGGCTTGGAATGGGGTTGCTGCCTACTTGGATGGAGAGAAGAGATGACAAGGCTCACTTCATTTAATGCATAGCTATCCCTCTTCATCAATTCAGCTATTGACCCCTTTTGACCCTCTTTGACCCATTTAATTCTCTTCTTCCCTTTATTATATCAGCCACTAATCCCTTGACTATTTGACCATTTAATCTCATTTATTCCTCATATGTCTCATACATCATTTATTCTTTCAAAATTTCATATTTATTAAATTCTTCTAAGTTGAAATACTATACAACCATATAGAAATTACATGAAATTGGGGATTTCACATGAAAACGGTTAAATCTTATGATCTGATGTGCTTACAAGACTTTTAGTCGAGATATTAATCTCGTAGAAATTATTAACCAATGGTATTGGTTTTGAAGATATTATGAGTATGTATGATTTATGTGCTTTTGAAAGAAATATATATGAATTCTTTTGTGAACTTTCCTAAAGCTCGAAAAATACTGTTTCGAATTTTGAAAAATATATATAAAATGTTTTGAGACAAGACTAGCCAAGTCACTGCAGTATTGTTCTAACTACTGTGTGACCCTGATCCAGTTTGCAGTAGGTATTTATTTTCTGACCTGTGTGACCTTGATCCAGTCCACAGCGGGCCCAGTTGACACCTGATCAGTGCTCATTGTGGACCCCCCCTTCTGGACTATGGCCATAAGTCTTTCTGACTTGCACTTTCCCTCACGGGAATATCTGAACTGCATGATTATTTATTAATCGCTAATATGTCTCAAGCTTAGTATGTATATGCTTTTACGTGCTTATCTTCGTCTATGAATTTCGAATGTGTGATATTTGGATTCTGAAACAGATAAGGATTTGATTTGACGATCCGTATTGAAACTAAATGTGATAAGCACGTATATTTTGAATTATGTTCGAAATTTAGTTGTTTATGTTTCGGTTCAAATGAAATGCTTTCTGATGTATTGCATAAGCATGATTTGATTTCCAAATGGTATGAATTACGGTATTCGAGCTTTAAGAAATATTTTAGAAACTTGCATATAGAAATTCAGTATCTATTTCTTATATATATTTCTTACTGGGCTTTCCAAAAAGCTCACCCCCTTTCTCCACCTTCCAGATTACTTGTAGTAAGAGTTTGTATGAGGGGTTCTACACGTCCTTCAAGGTTTTGCCTTCCCTTGAAGGTATACAGTATTTCTTTTTATATTCAGACTTGTAATTTCAGTAATTTTATAGTATGGGGATGTAATTAAAGGAAGTATAAGATATATTTATGGTTTATAACAATGCATGCAACTTGGGTGGAGATATATTTAGTCAAGTAGGATGATTTGAAATTGTAAATGCATGCTTAATGAGAGAATTTGACTGGGATCTAAGGTAATTAAAAGATATTAACTTAGCTAATATAAAGTTAGCTTAAGAATTGATTTGTGACACTATGTATAGCCTAACCAAGTGAAAAAGAAAAAAAAATGGTTCGTATTTTTAGTATTAAGGGTCATGACAGCAAGAGATATGCAAAAATTATTTGTCACCTCTTTAGCTCAATAAGAATTAATTGAAGATTCATTAAAAAATCTCCATTTAAGAAAAATTGTATACAAGATTGATTTTAAGATTGAAATATTTTCAATTTTTTTTAAATCAAAGACATGTTAAATATTATTTATATACTATTTTCATTCAATAAATTACAATATAAATTCGATTTAATTTTTACAAAATTTACATAATTATATCGAATATATAATTTTTTATATTACTGTATCGTCATATACAAACAAATAAAAATATATAATATACAAATGTTATCTTTTTCATAAATATAATAATTTATATTATAAAATTTTAGAAAATATATGTTATCAATAAATTTATTATTTAATTTATATATTTCTGTGCATTGCACAGGCTTAAAACTAATTTGAAGTAATATTCAAGACCAAACTTATATTATTTTGTATGAATCAAATTTTCATTAATTGAATTTATAGTGTTCTATCAATTTTGTTGATTGGATTGTTGATTTATAGGTTTGCATTATTTGGACGTTGATTATGACGATATATATTAACAAAAAATATTGTGACATTGACTAAAATAATAAAACGTTCTTCAAAATTTTTTTAAAAAAATGGATTATTTTTTATCATGTGTCTCAAGGTTTCAATACAAATTTTGTTGGGAAAAATATCTCTCAAACCAAACGCCTACAAAAACAGAAGAAAGCAAAAAGCAAAAAAAAAAAAACAAACACAATAATTTGTAATGTGATTTGGCCCAACCAATTTGACCTATAACCATTCAACCAAATTAATAACTAATCAAACAATTAAACTGTGCAATTTTTTAGAAGAGAAAAATTACAAACTCCTTACAAACCCAAAGCCCAATTACCCAAAGAGCTCAACTACACTATTTTATAATAGCCCAAATTCTATAACTCTCTGAGATACTTTACAAACTAAGTCTGACACATTATATATAAGGGAAGAGCCCTTATAACTTCTCCTATACTTTTAATATGGGATTTAAGGCAAATCCCAAGAAATCCTCCCTTAACTTGAATCCCCAAACTCACCAAACTGCTCAACAACATTTGAAAAACTAACATGCCTATGAATATTCTTACTCTTGAAAATAACTCTATCATTCACATCATAAAACAAATATAATTGTTTTTTATTCCTCTTTCCTTGCAAAACTAAATCTCCATTCTTGTATACTTTGCAACAATCATCATTACCAATATATGTGTACCCACGTGAAGCTAACTCACCCAAAGAAATCAAATTGTAGCTAAAACTGAGTACATACCTCACATTATGAAGAGTCCTGACACCACCATCATGAAGCTTGAGTTGAACACTCCTAATCCCTTCAATCTTCTTATTCTATTACCATTCTCAACCGCAATATTGCCTAAACTTTCAACCTCTTTCAATTCATCAAACTGATTTTTATCATTGCAAATATGTATCGATGCAGCTAAATCCAAAACCCAACTTTTCTCATAAGTCTAAGACTCATCTAAACAAGTTGCCAATACATCATCATTTGAATCAGTCAAAGTAACACATGTCTCATTCTTCTTTCGATTATCATTCTTTTGTTGAGCCTTCTTTAATGCACTCATATCCTTCCTTAATGTCTTGCAACGTGTTTGAATATGACCCTTCTCTCCACAATAATAACATTCCACCTCACTATAATTTTTGAATCTTGATCTTGATCTCCCTCTTGATCTTTACAAAACAAGCTTGACACATTATTTATAAGAGAAGAACCCTTATAACTTCTCATATACTTTCAATGTGAGATTCAAGGTAAACCCCAACAAATTTAACATTTGTCCAATTAGTCTAGACAGCAAATAAACTCTCTCGTCAGACAGTTACCAAACCATCAACCATTAACAGTAGTTGAAAATCTTAATGCAAGGCATTAACTATAAATGGTAATAAAAGAAATTGGGATTTGACAGGAATAGATCAATGAGATTTATCCCTAGTCACTGTAGAAGGAAAAAACACTATATTTGACTCATTCACAAAAAAAATAAAGAATTAAATAACAACGGATATGATTTTGAATATAGATTTAAATGATCATATTTTTATTTTAAAAATTATTTTATTTTATCTTACTATCAATAAATTTTTGAATTAAGTTGTGCGCATTTTAATATTAATTTCTCATCGAACAATTTTTAGTACACATCTTCTACATTTTTTTGGTCGAAAACCCTCCGGTATCCACCTTCAGTGACTAATCCGGAGTCGGGAGAAGCAGAGCGTGGTTAGGCAGTCCCCCTCCCAACACTGGCACTCTATACACAAGTCAAGATTCGAACCCTGACCTTGCTTAAGGGACGAGAGCCGCTAGCCACTCACGCCAACCAGTTGTTGGTACACATCTTCTACATTGACATAATACATTTAAAGATATTAATTTCGTTAGATGCTGGCTTTAAAATTTGAACTTAAAAAACGATATTTGTTTACCCGTTGATGCAAGAATCCAACGTTTGGGTTTCTAAAACTACTTTAAAAACTAAAACGACCATAACTAGCCGAATTGCTGTCAGTAGCACATACTAGCAGAGTGAGAAATTCAACGCTCCAAGGAAAGTATTGTATATTTGATGTAAAGTACGAGTATAATAACTGTATTTTCATATTAATTTCTGTAAGTGAAGTGTAATATATATAAAAAAACAAAAAAAAAAAAACAAACGGTGCTAAAATATTCTTTCAGGTTATTAGAAGCATTAGAGTAGTTAATTAGAAAGTGAGGTGGACGTGAGAAATGTTGGTATATGCTTAATACATGCCTGTATGGTCAAACTAAGCCCATTGATTACGTTACGGACTCATCAAATAGTTTGAATTTGATTAATAGCCGGCTTTACTCCCAAGGAAAGTTGACGCATTCTCGTTAAGCATTCCCAAAGCCATATTAAAAATTCCCAACCTGAAATTTTGTATCTTATCACAATACAAATCTTAGACTTTCACCTAATGATCGAATCTTTCTTGACTTCGGATTCAATTAATCAAACCACGTCTTTGAGAGTTAAAAATAAAAGAATAACCCACCCATATCAATGTCAGAGCATGGTTGCATATAAAGAACAACAGGTTCCCAATTCTCACGCAGAGTTGTCTATTATTATAAACACGTTTGCATGGAAGTCCAAAGTGGAAAGTTGCTCCACCAACTCACCGGCCGTGGCTTTTGGCTCCAAACAAGAGAAATCTTTAGTGCTTCGTGAACAAAAATGAAAGTGTTGATCTTTGATGATGATGAAATCCACGCTTGCCACCAAACCCAAATCTTGCAAAGTTGGACACTTCATTGCTGGCTTGGCCATCTGACCGTGGAAATTCAATCATCTAATTAATCTATTACTGGATTTTTGTCGGAATTTGGATATTGGTATTTTGACTGTTGAATTTATTGGTATTTTGACTGTTGAATTTTTTAATTCAGCTGAAAGTCATAAGTATACATTTCAAAATTTTGAAATATAATAACTTAGGGGTCGTTTGGTATCGTTTCCTGTTTTTTGTTTTATGTTTTCTGTTTTTGAAAATTCTGTTTTTGTTTTATTTTGTTTTGTTTTCAATTTCTGAAAATAGAAAACATGTTTGTTTAATACTGTTACGTTTTGAAAACAAATATTTAAACTGATTTAGATATAATAATTCAATTCACAAAAAAATTTTAAAAATTAAATAAAATTAATATATTTAATAAATAATAATATGTAGATAATATTAAATAATATTATTTTATATTATTTAATACTAATATTAAATATTTTTATTTAATCATATAAAAATTTAATATAATTTAAATAATGTTATAATTAAATATAATATTAAATAAAATAATATTATTGAATTTAATTGTAATAATCATAAATTATATTTAATAATAATTTTTATTTAATTGTAATAATAATATTACATTATTAAATAAAATATTTAACTAATTAATTTATAATAAATTATATAGTTATTAAAATATATTATATTTAATATAAATAATATTATTTAATGTTAAGTATTTACTTATTTAATAATATTAAATGATTTAATAGTAGTAGTGATATATTTTAAATTTAAGATAGAATATAATATTAAATAATAATATTGTTTAGTAAAATAAAAATTAATTATATTATATAATAATATTAATTATTAACTTATCAAAATTATAATAAATGATATTATTTAAAATATTTAATATTTTCAATAAATTATTATAAAATTTTAAATTAAATAATATTATAATATTATAGTTCAATGTAATATATATTTAATTGCTTTTTACGTTTTCAACTTTTCTATATTAAAATAAATATATTAATTTTAAAATATTAAATAATATTTTTATATTAAAATTTAATATTATTTTATTTAAAAAATTAATTAATTTTATTTATATTTTTATTATAAAAATATTATTATTATAGTAATATATAAACTCTATTCACTTACTTATAAACAGTAATAGAAATGAAAACATGTTTTCGAAAACAATGAAAACAAAAAATTCTTGTTTCCAACAATTTTGGAAATTCTTGTTTTTGTTTTCATTTTTTGAAAACGGAAACATATTGAAACATGTTGCCAAACGTGCTTTTTTGTTTCTGTTTCCAAAAAAACTGAAAACAAAAACAAAAAATAGGAAACAAAAACGATACCAAACGAGCCCTTAGTTAAAAAGAAATTTTGTGACATATAGTGCATGTTTTTTGGGCTTTAAACTAAAAAGGTTACCTTTCAGAATTAAATTGTGCCCAACGTTATATAACAAAGAATTAACATAAGCTTTTTATTGTTAATTTCTAAAATATTGGTTCATTGACTGTTGCAATACCTTTTTATGGGATCAAAATTTAACTACTTAAGGAACCATTGGGCATAAGTTTGACAACCGACCAAAATTTCAGTAATAGCGAAATAAAAATATATTAAAAGTGAGTTCTTTGTTAGGAATAAGATTCGATTATGACAAGGCGCATATGATTAATATCTTCAAGCAATTGGAGAATGATGATAGAAAGGAGATGGGTCCTAGTTTTTGAAGACTTTGGTGAGCTTGGGTGTTATAATTAATTAATATGAAGATAGTAACTTGGAACATAAGGGGCCTAGGTAGGATGGAGAAGAGACGAGCAGTGAGGAAGCTAGTGTTAGAGCAAAAGTTAGATATGCTATTTTTGCAAGAAACCAAGCTGCAAACGGTGGATTGCAAGGTAGCTAGGTCTATTGGCGGGAGATGCCTTTCAAAAATGGAAGTAATGGAGGCAGTGGGGTCAGCAGGAGGCTTAATTACCATTTGGACAGAAGACTTCTTCTCTTTGGAATCAAAATTCTTATCACAGAGATTCATCTTAATTGTTGGAGAAATAAAGGCTCTGAAATTTAAATGCGGTTTTGGGAACATATATGCTCCGAATAATGACGATGATAGGACGGTTTTGTGGGAAGAGCTTGAGAGGATTTATGAATAGTATTGATATTCCATGGTGTCTAGGGGGTGATTTCAACGTAGTAAGATATCCAGATGAGAAAAGTGGAAGGTATTTTAACCAGAGTGCCATGGGTCAATTTTCATTGTTCATTGACAATGTTGGTCTGATGGAATTACCTCTCATGGGGGGGAAGTTCACTTGGTGCAGCAACAGAGAGCATCCCACTTATTGTAGGTTGGACAGATTTCTACTTTCCCCAGTTCTATTAGACAAATGTCCATGTTCGGCACAATTTGTCCTTCCTAGATCCCTCTCAGATCATAATCCGATCATAGTGGCTTCCAAGGATACTAATTGGGGTCCAAAGCCTTTCAAGTTTTTTAATCATTGGATTGATGATAAAGGTTTTCAGAGTATGTCTAAGATGTTCTGGGATTCTTGCAACGATGCTAACTCCAGTTCGGTTGACTTTTGGTCCAAAATGTGGAGGTTCAAGTCTGCAGTTAAGAGGTGGCAAAAAGAGGCTATGAAGCATTCCCACAGTATTCCTCAGCTAGAAGGTGAGATTCACGAATTGGAGCTTGAGATGCAAAGAAGCCAAGATGGGAAAGATTTACGACGAGAAGTAATGTCTAAAAAGACTAAATTATGGGAAATGTATCGGGTAGAGGAGAGAGCTTGGAAACAGAAATCTAGAGTTAAATGGCTCCAGGAAGGTGACAGGAACACAAAATTCTTCCAATTGATTGCATCAGCAAGGGAAAGAGCTAACGCAATTGGGAGCCTATGTGTTCATGGGGAAGAAATTCAGGAACCAGGGGCTATCAAAGAAGCAGTTGCGTCCTATTTTGAAGAACATTATAAGAAACATCAGGCTGCCAAAGTGAAGGAGCTGGATTGTAACTTCAAAGTTTTAAAGGATCAAAGCTCAGAATTTTTGGAATGCCTTTCTACGGAAGAAGAAGTTTGGGATGCAATAAAAGACTGTGATGGGAATAAGGCTCCAGGTCCCGATGGTTTCAACATGAATTTTATCAAGAATCAGTGGAGATTTATTAAAGGCGATGTAATGAGTGTGTTGACAGACTTCTACAATTCTCATTCTTTCGATAAGAGATTAAATTGTTCTTTTATTACGTTAATTCCAAAGTGTCAAAATCCTACAGGAATCAATGAGTTCAGACCAATCAGCCTAGTAGGGTGTATTTATAAAATTATAGCTAAGGTTCTAGCTAACAGGTTGAGATTGGTGGTAGGGGAAATTGTAGGTTATAATCAATTTGCCTTCGTTAGAGGGAGACAAATCCTCGATTGCTCGTTAATGGCTAATGAAGTCATTGATGGGAGAAAGAAATCCGGTCTGAGTGGCTTGGTTTTTAAAGTGGATTTTGAAAAGGCATACGATAGTTTGGACTGGAGCTTTTTAGATCTAGTGATGAAGAAAATGGGGTTTGGTGAGAGATGGAGAAAATGGATACAAGCATGCATTGGGTCTGTGTCTCTTTCAGTTTTGGTTAATGGTACGCCTACTAGACAATTCGGTATGGAAAGAGGTGTCATCCAGGGTTGTCCTTTATCTCCACTCTTGTTTAACTTGGTGGATGAGGCGTTGAGTGTGTTTTTTAATAAGTCGACTCATTTGGGACTAATAATGTCAGTGTTTCACATTTGCAATATGCTGACGACATTATCATTTTTTGTGAGGCCTCGGTGGAACAGATAAAGAATGTGAAGAGAATTCTTAGATGCTTCCAAGTGGTGTTAGGTTTAAAGATTAATTTTCATAAAAGCAATCTGTATGGCATTGGCATTGATTTTCAAGCTTTACAGTGCTGGGCTGATGTTATCTGTTGTAAGACTGGTACATTCCCTTGTAGATACCTTGGATTACCTTTGGGAGCTAGATCCAACAGTCTGGAAATGTGGGATCCTGTCATAGAAAAATTTGAAAAGAGGTTGGCAAGTTGGAAATCTAATTTCCTGTCTTTAGGTGGTAGAGTCGCATTGTTAAAGTCGGTGCTGGCTAGCCTACCTGTGTACTATTTGTCACTGTTCCAAATCCCTGGGGCTGTGAAAGATCAATTGGATAAGTTACAGAGGAGATTTTTATGGGGTGGTTCAGCCTCCTTAAAGAAATTACATATGGTGGGTTGGAGCACTGTTTGTTTACCTAAGGAATTTGGTGGCATTGGAATTGTGGATTTGAGACTGAAAAACAGAGCTCTCATGAATAAATGGATTTGGAGGTTTGGCAATGAGCAAAATACCCTTTGGAGATCTATTATTGTGGGGAAATATGGTGGGAGCTCAAATGATCTTATCCCTCCACACAATGACAACAAGATGCTCTCCAGCATGTGGAGGAACATTACACGGCCCCTCTCAACTAATGATTTTTTTTATTCTTCTTTGACTGCAGGTATTGGCGTTTCTCTTGGTAATGGTCAATTAATCCAATTCTGGTCTGACGAGTGGATTGAAGGCATTATATTAAAATCCAAATACCCTCGAATTTATGCCCTTGCCTTGAATAAAAATGGGAAAGTTAAAGATTTTGGAAGCTGGATTGAAGATAGATGGTCTTGGAAAGTGGAACTCAGGAGAAGATTGTTTGATTGGGAGATGCAGCAATGGGATGAGCTTCTTACTATTCTTAACGAGTATAGTGTGTGTATTAACCTAAAGGATACATTGATCTGGAAGGGTTCCTCTAATGGCATGTATACTGCTAAGTCTTTTTGTAAGGCTGTTCTTAGCTCGACTTATCCCATATGTTTTCATTGGAAGTTGATTTGGGCTAGCTTTGCTCCCCCGAAAGTTGAGGCTTTTGTTTGGCAACTCTTGAAAGGAAGAGTTGCTGTCAAGGAACAGTTGGCCAAAAGAGGCTTAATTCAATGGGATCAAGCTGGTTGTGTTTTTTGCAAAAAGGAGGTGGAAACTGTGGATCACCTATTTTTCTCGTGCGAAATTAGTGGGAAAATTTGGGCATCATGCTGTGCTTATTGGGGAATTTCTTGGGTGTCACACAAAAATCCTCTCGTTTCCTTTCTTATGTGGCAGTTTGGGCTCCCCAAATCTCATTGTAATAAGATTTGGAGATTAGCTTTCTTTGTGATTGCATGGACCTTATGGCTACAAAGGAATGATATGGTTTTTAGTGGAAAGGTGCTGGATTTTCTTCAAATTCTTGATACTATCAAAGTTAGAATGGCGTTGTGGAGTAAAGGCCGATGGCCAGAGAACCATGCTTCTGTTTTGGATTTCATCAACTGTCCTAGCAATGTCAAAATTGGTGGATCCAAAATTAAGAGAGTTTTGATCCCCAAGCCAAGGTGGATAAAGTCGACTAGTAATCACCTCAAGTTTAATGTTGACGGGTCATCATTTGGCAAACCAGGGCCAGCTGGAATAGGTGGGGTCCTTAGAGATGAGGAGGAAGCCATTAAGATCTCATTTTCTAAACCCATCGGGATAGCTGATTCTAATTTGGCAGAACTGCTAGCAGTGAGAGAAGCTTTCTTGTTGTTTGTTGCTTCCAAATGGGCGAGGACGCATGGGCTGCTAATTGAAAGTGACTCCTTGAATGCAATAAAATGGGTTAATCATCCTCAGACTGCTCCTTGGAGGATGAAGAAGTATATTATCCAGATTGAGTCTTTCAAAACTCAAATGCTTAATTGGCATCTTGCTCATATACCGCGGGAAATAAATGAAGTAGCAGATAATCTTGCTAAAGAAGGAGTAAATAGAGTTGATGATTTGATTCTGGTTTATAATTAATCTATTTGAGATGAATGTTGGGGTGAATGTCTTCTCTGACTTGTAACAGGGTTGTCTCGTCATTGGGTAAAATCGAAATTGTGGGATTGTTACCACGTTGGGATAAGCCTTTTGGTTGGTCAAGTTTACAACCTCTTCTGTCATTGTTGTGTTCTGATGGATTGTGTGAGTTTGAGCTGGGATTATTTTCTGGGGAGATGGCGCATGTTGGGGGTATGGGTTTTTAGTTGGGTTTGCATTTGTAGTTGAAATGCTTGATGTTTTGCCCCAGTTAGCAACCATGTATTGATTTGCGAAGAGTATCGGTGCTGCGGAATTTTGTCCATGTCTTGGATGGTGGGGTCTTCTCCAAGTGATTCCTTTGACCTTGTCAGTTTGAAAGTTGGTAAGCAGTTCAAACCAAGTTGCTGGATAAGGGGACGAAATTGATGGTGACTTTTCTTGGCTTCGGTTTTATTGAGTGACGCCCAACTGGTTGCTTTTAGACGTATCGATTTACTGGGTTTGCTGGGTACCAAGTCTGAGTTAATTGGAGGCAGTTTGCTTTGTGTGTTTTTTGCTTTTGAGGCTTGTAATCCTATAGCATCTGTTGCTCTGTTTTGCCCTGTCCTTGTCAGATGGACTAGGTCATTTGATATCTTTAATAAATTCATATTGCCTTCCAAAAAAAAAAATGGGTTGTAGTTCAGTCGGTGACGTAGATTGAGTTTGTGGGAAGAGCTCTTATATTTGACCTCCACTACATACACTATTAGGAAGGGATGAGAAGCCTTAACTTTGACGAAACTTCAAGTAAGATTAATCTCAGATTGTGAAGATGAACGAAAATATCTGTGGTTTACACCAAGAAAACAAAACTAATGAAGAAAGATAATGCGTGCGTATGTATGTGTATAGAGAAAGAGTGAGAGATTTATTTGTACTTGTGTAAAATTAATTTAGTTTTACATATTTTAATATTTTTTATACAATTTATATTTTTTAATTTATCTGTTAAATTTTATGTTCTATCCACTTAGATTTTGCAAGCTAAATTTTAAGTTAATTGAAAATATCTAATTATTAATTTAATAATAATAAATTTTCAATTGTCAATATATATTGAAAAATATGTTATTTTCGATCAAAATTACGAGAATACTAAATCGATTTGAGACTTTATGTACATAACATATACGGATAAGTAATTAAATTAATGATTGGTTTCTAAAATATTAATCCTACGTAAAGTTATAAAGATCGTGTAAAATAATTTGTTTTACACTTGTATAGCTTGAACACTCCTCATATATATGTGTGTGTGTGTAAGATTTATATTTGATGTACTGATATATATATATATATATATATATATATATATATATAGTAGCTATATATTATCAAGCAATTATGAAATGTAACTTCATTAACAATCAATAAAACTAAAAAAATATGAAGTTTACTTAAAAATAAATATCAAAACTTAAAAAAAATATTGATATTTATTTTCAAGTACCTATGTATTTTGCGGTTTTAACTCATTAATGAAGTAATTTTTTAATTAAATATTATTATCCAATAAACTGTTGTGAAATTTTTTAAATTTTATAGGCGATGTTAAAATAGTAACACTGACACTAACACATACCCCATTTTTATTTATTTTTATTTTTTTAATCTTTCTTTAAAAAATTATCATAATCATATTTGTGAAATCTAAAAACTCTAGTAATATTGTATTGAACAATAATTCTTTAACTAATTGACAATGTTTTGCCATTCCAGGGGGAATCCCGCACGAAAGAGTTACCTGAAGTTAGCAGCCCCAGGCAAGAATAGTAAAATTGGGGCTCAATGTGCGCATGCATCCTCGTCTTTTTTGACGTTTGCATGTCGTTTGAAAAATGTGATAACTGTGAGAGCTTTTTTGTGAGCTGTCGTAGACCATTGGGCATAAGTTTGACAATCGACCAAACCGCCAGTAATAGCGAAATAAAAATATATTAAAAGTGTGTCTATAAAACAACCAAGACTTATCTGATAGTTATTATTTTTTAATAAATAATCAAATTTAAGATTCGACTTTTTTATTTTTTATTTATTTTCTATGAACAAAAGGAAGTGCATTTAAAAAATTATAAATAAAATTAAACTAGATGATCTTATTTTATTTTATGTTTAGTATATACATTGATAAATAATAAGAAAAATGATTTTTATATTTTTTATTATATTTATTATAAGTAAAATGAAGGGTAGAGACGTAGAGTAAAATATTTCTCTCTATTTTAATTTTTTTATGATTTAAATTTCAAATAATTTTTATGGTCTTAAACATTTATCACTTTCAAAAAAAATGAAAAAAATTAATTGTTTTTGAAATTATTATTTTATCTAAACTATATTTTTTCTTTATCAAAAAAAGAGAGAAAGAGAAAGAAAGAAAAAAGGTAAACAATAAAAAGCAAAAAGAAAAATAGTGAAAGTAAAAAAATAATTTGGATTAAGCAATTAATCAATGACTCTTGAAAATTCATTAAAAGTCTAAGTTAACTTTTAAGCGTAAATTTTATGGATAAAATATAAGTATATATTAGCTAATTACATGGAACTAGAATTTTGAGAGAATTGAATCATTATATATTAATAGTATGATTACTTTTATTTGCAATCCAATCTTTGTTTTCCTATATACGCCAAACATGATATAAGATGATAATTATTTTATTTCATTTTTCATCTTATGCACTAATTATGACTTAAATTTATAGGGTTTTCACATTTATAAGTGGAGATATGATTATTTGAATTAATATTTAAACTAATTTCATCAACAATTGAACCACAAATTTCTTAAATTTTATTCTTTTTAATAAAAAATTCAAGTACTAAAAAAAATAAGAATTTCACCAATAAAGTGGTTGGAAGAAGTGGAAGTGAACTTTTTCTCCAGGTACTTGGACAAGGTTCGAGTCTTGAAGTCCCTACTGTTGGGAGAGTTTTACTGTTTACCACTCTCAGTCTGAATAAAATTAATCGTAGACCGTAAAAACATACGAAGATACATGTACTTATAAAAAAAATGAGGATTTCAAAAACAATAAAAATAAAAATTGTATTTGGGAAGAGAAGAAATTACGTGGTAAAGATAGTGGGTTTGCTCGTGCGTGATATCATACGTAAGCTTTTACGAAACGAATGTCGGTCCAATCGTCCAAAGAGACGACACTTGAATTCTCAGGCTTCCCTGATTTTTTGTCTTCGAACAACACTGTTTGGGAAGACAACACTTGCTCCTTCCTCCGCTTGCTTCAGTCTAATTCCCTATAAATAAGACCACACTTCTCCCATTCTTAGCTACCATTATTCACATTACCATCCAACCCGAGACCAGCTCATCCGCGCAACGCATTCTCTTATCACTCTTGCCAACGACAGAGGAGGATTGAAAATGGAGTTTACAAGAAACAGTCGACGGCTTTTGTCAAAAATAGCCACTGACGACCTACATGGAGAAAATTCACCCTATTTTGATGGGTGGAAAGCGTATGACAGCAACCCTTTTCACCCCACTCACAATCCTGATGAGGTCATAACTATACGGTCTGGATCAAATGTGACTCTGTTTCCTCCAACTATTCCCATAAACAGAGTCACATTTGATCCAAGCCATATAGTTACGAGCGGCGGAGCCACAGGAGCTAATGAGACGGTCATGCTTTGCTATATATATATTCTGATCAATTATTACTTCTTCTTCTTCTTCTTCGGGCTGCAGCAAAGTTTATGGGAATAGTTGGAGGAAACAGAGTCATATTTGATCCAAACCGTATAGTTATGACATGTTTTGCTTGGCCGACCCAAGCGACGCTTTTCTTGTTCCTTCACCTTATTTTCCAGCGTACGAACTCTTTTTATTTTTATCTCTTATTCTATAATTATAATTATAGATGAGAGTTTAAATTATTTGGATTCGAACTCAAATATTATAACATTTCATAACTCTTGTTTAATCATTAAACTAAAAGATTATTCGTTGTGGGTAATTTTTCTACTTCATATTTCATTATGTTTTTCCTATTAATCTGAGTTTTGACTTTGGAAACATAGATTACTACACTTTTCAATACAAAATAGAATAAAACTCTCATTCAGACTTTGGCTTTTATAGATAAATTTTGTGGTTTAGGGTGTTCAAACTTCAAGTTTCAACGGTTCAAAAAAGAGAGAATTTTATCATGAAAATGTGAAAAGTACTTGAAAAATGTAGAAAGAGAAGCATAACCAGATGGTTTTGAAACACTTTTAACTAAAATGGTTATTTTCTTTGCTTGTTAAAGGTCTAAAGCTCTATATTCCCACCAAAATTAATTAATACATAGAGAATGCTAGTAAGATAGGAGGCAATTTCCTATATCCAGAAGAGTAGAATCTGGTGTTTAATGTCAACATCAACAACATCAATTCAAACATTGTTTGATAACTTGATTGAGTATGTTAGGTTAAACTCATGCATGTGTTGCGTGCTGATGACTAATTTGTATTAAAAAAAAATATTAGTCAGAGTACATATCCAAACTTTTTGGAGCTAAATTCATGATGAATACGTATGTATGACATAGTATAAATACGTACGTATGACATATTATAAACTTTTGTCCTTGACCCTTGACTTCCATAAAATTCTAAAAGTAGATGTTTACTTTGACACTAATTCCTCAATTTCATACTCTCAGCTGCTTGTTGGGAAAATTTCCAACGTTCTCTATTTTCCAGCTTTGTAAAGAGTGTTAAAAACTTAAGGGCGTCTAGTTCGCAGAAAAATAAATTAGTTTTGAGAATTTGATTATCACCAAAACACTGTATTTATGAGAATCTTTAGAATATTAAATTCCTATGTTGGGTTTGATTAAAAGGAAAATAAGATTTTTGTGTTTGGTTGGGGGAATATAAAATTACCTAATGATTTATTTTACTATATTGCCCTTATATATTAGTAGTTGTGTTAAGTGAATAAGTCATGACAAAAATAAATTACTTACTTATTTATTTAACATATTAAATTATTTAGTATTAAATATGTAATTAACATGTAAATAATATTTAAAAAGTTATGCCTAAATAATTTTTTATCATTTATATTAAGTCAAATTTAAATATCATTTACGTAAATTGTTTGTTTATTTAACCTGTAAATTATATATTAATTTATTTAACATTTAAATTATTTATATATTTATCAAACATGTAAATTGTTTGTTTATTTAACAGGTAAATTATATATCAATTTACTTAACATTTAAATTATCTGTTTATTTAACATATAATTGTTTATTTATATTCTTTAACATGAAAATTATTTATTTATTTAACATGTAAATAATATTTAAATAATATTTAATGGTTAGGTTGGTAATATTACTTAACAATGTAAGAGGGATGTAAGATTGTGAAATAATAAAACACTTTTATTTTGTAATTTTTAGTGACTAAAAAGGATAATGTGGTCCAAAAACATAATTAAGTTAGGACAAAATTAGAAAAAAATATTTTCTCCTAGGAATTCTAAAATACCTCAGGAGATGGAGGTAATATGATTCCTCCCTATTCCCCCCCCCCCTCTCTCTCTCCTTTTTTTACTGTTGGGAATATTAAATTACTGATGTAGGGAAAAATTTTGCAATCAAACAAAGTAATCATATTACGGAAAAAAAATTACTGGATGGAATAAAAAATTCTTTGAATCAAACACTCCCTAATTCTCTTTTCCTTGGTTGATTTCCTTTTTGAAAAGCTCATGGAAACATGTTCATTCATGTAGTAATAGTCATTAATTTGCTTTTATTTAAAACTATGCAGATTTGCTTCGGACCTAAGATGGCGAACTGGGTTGGAAATAGTTCCGTTGACTGCAATAGCTCGAACAATTTTCGCATTACAAGAGCAGCCTTGGAAGAAGCCTATGAAAAAGCTCAAAGCTTGAACATCAATGTCAAAGGCGTCAACATAGCAGGCCCTTCAAACCCTTTAGGCACCGTGTTGGACGGAGAGACAATGAGAAGCTTAGTCAGCTTCGTCAACGAAAAGAACATCCACCTTCTCTGCGATGAAATCTATGCTGTCTTTAGCTCTCCTAGATTCATTAGCATTGCTGAGATCACTAGATTTATCTATTTTTTGCAACCAAATAAAGTAATCATATTACGGGAAAAAAAAATTACTGGATGGAATAAAAAATTCATTGAATCAAACACTCCCTAATTCTCTTTTCCTTGGTTGATTTCCTTTTTGAAAAGCTCATGGAAACGTGTTCATTCATGTAGTAATAGTCATTAATTTGCTTTTTATTTAAAACTATGCAGATTTGCTTCGGACCTAAGATGGCGAACTGGGTTGGAAATAATTCCGTTGACTGCAATAGCTCGAACAATTTTCGCATTACAAGAGCAGCCTTGGAAGAAGCCTATGAAAAAGCTCAAAGCTTGAACATCAATGTCAAAGGCGTCAACATAGCAGGCCCTTCAAACCCTTTAGGCACCGTGTTGGACGGAGAGACAATGAGAAGCTTAGTCAGCTTCGTCAACGAAAAGAACATCCACCTTCTCTGCGATGAAATCTATGCTGTCTTTAGCTCTCCTAGATTCATTAGCATTGCTGAGATCACTAGATTTATTTATTTTTTGCAACCAAATAAAGTAATCATATTACGGGGAAAAAAATTACTGGATGGAATAAAAAATTCATTGAATCAAACACTTCCTAATTCTCTTTTCCTTGGTTGATTTCCTTTTTGAAAAGCTCATGGAAACGTGTTCATTCATGTAGTAATAGTCATTAATTTGCTTTTTATTTAAAACTATGCGGATTTGCTTCGGACCTAAGATGGCGAACTGGGTTGGAAATAGTTCCGTTGACTGCAATAGCTCGAACAATTTTCGCATTACAAGAGCAGCCTTGGAAGAAGCCTATGAAAAAGCTCCAAGCTTGAACATCAATGTCAAAGGCGTCAACATAGCAGGCCCTTCAAACCCTTTAGGCACCGTGTTGGACGGAGAGACAATGAGAGCTTAGTCAGCTTCGTAAGAACATCCATTCTCTTATCTCAATGCTGTCTTTAGCTCTCCTAGATTCATTAGCATTGCTGAGATCACTAGATTTATTTATTTTTTGCAACCAAACAAAGTAATCAGAGTACGGAAAAAAAATTACTGGATGGAATAAAAAATTCATTGAATCAAACACTCCCTAATTCTCTTTTCCTTGGTTGATTTCCTTTTTGAAAAGCTCATGGAAACGTGTTCATTCATGTAGTAATAGTCATTAATTTGCTTTTTATTTAAAACTATGCAGATTTGCTTCAGACCTAAGATGGCGAACTGGGTTGGAAATAGTTCCGTTGACTGCAATAGCTCGAACAATTTTCGCATTACAAGAGCAGCCTTGGAAGAAGCCTATGAAAAAGCTCAAAGCTTGAACATCAATGTCAAAGGCGTCAACATAGCAGGCCCTTCAAACTCTTTAGGCACCGTGTTGGACGGAGAGACAATGAGAAGCTTAGTCAACTTCGTCAACGAAAAGAACATCCACCTTCTCTGCGATGAAATCTATGCTGTCTTTAGTTCTCCTAGATTCATTAGCATTGCTGAGATCACTAGATTTATTTATTTATTCTGAATTTCCATGTTGAGTGAATGAATGTCTAATTGCTTCAAATCGCAGAATTACTTTTCATGATCATCAATTTCATTTATAGAAATTTTGAATGGTTATTTAGCGCATCAACAGAAAAATTCTATGTATGAAATTCAAATATTATTCAACCAAAATAATAAGCTATACGTTACCACTTCGGTTTTATTTCCATCCGAAAATTCTATGCATGACTTGTTTCTTTGTGTCAAAGAAAGCAGCTGTGCTTATATAGTCTTAGGTAAATTTCAAATGCAGAAAAAAAAAAGTTTAATAACAATTTTTCCAAAACCAAATGATCTTTATGAAACAACTGTTTTTTCACTAGTTGGAAGCTATTAAATAGTAAAATTTATAAAACACTTCAACATCTAAGCTCCACACCCGTTGGCAACCATATTTTTATGATTATTTATTATAAATTTCTTAGGCTCCTCAAGTGTTAGGTATTATATTAATCAAAATACTGAATTCATCTAGCACAGCATAAACTTGAAACATTATGACAGGTAAAGATGCCATGGTAATGTGACATTGTCTATGGATATCGGTGCATAACTCGTCAATGTCATTCATTAACTTTGAAAAGAAACAACAGACAAAGCCTTCAAAAATGGAATTTGACATACCTTCACAGGTATGTTATGATATTTGGAATCCACATCATACACATGAAAACTGGAGCAGGAGGAAAAGAGAGGAGCATCAGTCTCATAACCCGCACACAGGCACACACCAAACTACTGTATATCTTGTAAAAAAATCTATCACGAGGTTCATGCACGTCTTAATATATTAGTCAAAGTTTTCACGGGCTTGATTGTACGCGGAAACAAAGTATAAATCTGATTATTTTAGAGACGGTAGAATGACAATATAAAAATAAAAAAAATAAAAAAAGAGAAAATTTACAGAAGTTAAAATTTTATAAAAATTGTACATAAATTAAGTAAAAATTAGAAAAAAAATTTATATTTAACTTATGGATATGAATTTCGATACAAAATATTTATATTTTACACAATATAAACATGAATTTTTTGCGCACTAATTATTGTATTTATATATAATTTTACACAAATTATATATATATATATATATATATATATATATATATATATATATATATATATATATAAAAGAAGTTGATGAAGAGCAAAAGGCTTTTGAAGGGAGAGTTTGGAAAAATCAGACAACCTTAATTTGCCAGAAAATTTCGTATGTGAAATTCTGTCTCAAGTCTATGGACCAAATATTTAATTATCTTGTAACCAAAAAAAAATTTAATTATCTTATCCATGGAAAAAGTAAGGATAATATATTCCAATCAACAGAATTCAATATTTTGATTGTTCAGTCCCCTTTGTGTTTTCAGTGAAATTTCAGGGTTCATAACCAAAAAAAAAAAGGAAATTTCACGGTTTTGGTCTACTGCCACTTGTTATAGAAGGAAGTAATATTTAAAGAAGAAAAGCTAAGACGATAATACTTAGAGAAGGCTGTATTGTATTTATAGTCCAATTGTTAACTAACTTCCTCATAAAATCTTTTGATTATTGTATGAATAATTATTTCGCATATCAATATAGCATAGGTGAAACATTTTATTGATGGAATAAATACAATGATACGTATCTTTAAAGTATATATTTAAAAAAATAAAAAATTATGTATCATTGTAAGATAACTGGTATTGGAATAAATACAATAGCATCACCATGCAGGGTGATTACCAAATCAGTCCAATCCTCAGGATCTTTAGTGACAAGTAACGAACATTTGGGATTAGCCATTAGGCCCTGTGAAAAGAAGCAAGTTATGTAATAATTATTAGGTAAAATGGACTAAAATTGTTGACAGGCTCACGACAAGAACATAAGCAACTAATCCTAATCACAAGAACACTTGTATATAAGAGCTTTCCTAGCTTTCATCAAAATTGGGCAACATGAAAATATCAACTTAAAAAATCCTAATAACTAGCATTATTCGAATTTATGAGTCTCCATTTCAATGCACAAGACTAATCTGAACATCTATCCAATATCCTTTTGATGCTTCAATTCCCCCTCTCCCAATTCCTCTGAGCCAGGGCAATGGAAAAACAGATTCCAATTCAAAGCAATCCTAATATGAGTTGTTCAGGCACATATAAGTCATAATTTTAATTCCATCCAAAGACTGTCACAATAATTCCAAAGAACCCTAGATTGTGGAATATTTTGTTCCCATCATATGGATTCTGTATAGAAAATATCAGTTGTATCAGCATTTAACTTCTCGACAGCACAGTCTAAGATACCATAACCGCAAATAGGCAGGATCACAAAAGTGGAAAGTCTGCAAGATTCAGCTACAGCTTGTGCAAGCTTAGATTATAAGAGCCTTCATCATGTTAGCTAGTTAATTAAGTTTATGTTCATTATAAAGATGTGCATGGATTACAAGATTCATTTCATCTGCTAATTTTCTGAATTCTCTGCAAGTTGATGAGGAATTCTTCAAAACTATTCATTCCTAATCATATCCATGGAATGGGTAGAGAGACTGATAACAATCTTACACGAAGGTCACATGTAATTGTAAGGTACCTATCACGTTTAAAACTCGAAAAGCGGTAACACCTTTCAAGTAGCTCTCATGTCTCTCAACAAGATAAATATACAAAGCACCATACACAAGTCAAAAAAGACAAGCTCTAGGACAGTAATCAATAGCCATTCTAAAGCTTTCAGCTGGTTCATAATAAAACCCATCAAGACAATCTTTCTTTGAAAGACTAAAAAAGTATCGAAGGTATCTTTTTATCACACATCATACTCAATTAACCCGAATTACAAATGGTCTGACCACAAACCTGAGAAAAAGTTGAAAGCACTCCGCGCGTGCTTTGATCAAGCACCGTACGAATTTCCTCCACAGGAGGAAGCCAGCTGCCTTCTCCTGAAAATAGGACAGCCCCATTTGACTACAACAAAAAAAGGGGGAAAACATATCCAGCAACAACATTTAAACATTACAAACACAAAATTCAACAAACCTGGTGGGCTTGAATTAGCTGAAACAAATTGGTTTACTTGTTGACATCCCCAGGAGACAGAGCCTGGGAAAATAAACAAAAAACCCATTAATTTTGTAAAAAAAAAAAAATCATTTCCAATTAATTTATTCTTTTTTCAGATAAAAATCAATACAAAAATGAAAACCCAGTATTTCTTCTTTTTTTTCCCCTCTTATACAAACAAAGAGAAAGTTGAGTGTGTAAACTACCTAGGAAGAAGAAGGCTAAGCAATAGAGGCCATGATGGAGAGAGTGTTGAAATATCTCAATAATGTGGATTAGTTAAGTATAATTAATATCATATAAATTAAATTAGTTGTATATTTTGTAAGAAATGTGACCTATATTATTGTTATATATTATATGTATAAATATATATATATTTACATGTGTTAATCTATAATGGGATGAGTTATAACACATGATATTGATAATATAAGAGGTCTTTGCCCTTGGTACATATATATATGGGCAACAGTATAGCTCATTGATACTGTTGCATATTGGAGAGGTGAACAAGGGCACCTATTCGTCCTTCTCTCCCATTCATCATCCTCCCTCACCATCATTTTCTTTCCTTCCTTGCACAGACCACCATGGCAGATCAGATTGGGCATAGCCAAGCGTGGGTGGACCTCCGGCGGTGTCTTTCTCCAACTGGCAGAGGCAAAAACGATAGTGGTATGGTGGGTTTTGACTTAACACACCCAAGGTCAGTTTTCCTTCTTTTGTCATTGTGGTAATGGTTCTGGTGAGTAGATTTAATTCCAACAATTAGTATCAAAACATCTTAATCTTAAAGACATTAGCCATTTTCGAAGAATAATGAGATCTATGCATTTTTTTATTTTTTGGGTATTTTCGGATTTATTTGAAACCCAAAGAATTTATACACTTTTGAGCCAAAATAATGCCAAATATTAGTTGAGAATGATGTTTGATTGAAAATGCCATAAAAACGATATAAAATGGGGCTGTGTAGAGAGAGAAATCACCGGATCAAGTAAAAGGACCTGTTTTTTGCATTTTCGCCCGATTGGGCGAGGAAGATGACGTGCCCGATAGCAGCAAAATGGTGCTTGATGCGACAATTACAACAAAAAATTAAAATATATATAAATATATTTTTTCAACCATTTTTTACTGTATTTTTTGGCCCCATTGCCTTTTTGTTTTCTAGGCCCTTTTTTTGGGCCTCTTTTTTGGCATTTTTTTAGGCCATTTAGCGGGTCCTTTTCTTTGGATTTTGGGCCGTGTTATTTTATTTTGGGATTGATATTTGGCTGGGCTATTTCCATTTTTTTGGGGCCATTTTGTTTTTTGTATTTTTAATTGGGCCACCAATTATGAAAATAAAAAGGGTTATTTATTTTATTTTAGTTAAGTCATATTGTTTAATTAATTTAGGCCTTAATATTTAATTAATTTTAGGCCAAAATAAATATTGTAATATTATGAGCATTGCTTATTTAATTATTTTAATTGGCTATTTAGTATAAAATTAATTTTGGGCAATTAAAATTAATTAATTATAGGGCCATTTTACCTAATTAAGTTAGGAGTCATATTGATTAATTAATTTTATTTGGCTATTAAATTTGGATTAATTATTGACTATTTTGCATAATTAATTAAAAGGCCATTTTAGATTATGATTTTAAGGGCCAATGTGATTAGTTAATTATGGGTCATATGGTTAATTAATTTTGGACAATTTTGGATATTTAATAGCCATAATTATTTGTTAAGCCCAAAATTAAAAGGGTATAAGTGAATTTTTGAGGAATTAATTTTGGGGCAATTTCTAGTAATTCAATTACCCATTTAATTCATAATTCACTTAATCTTGATAAATATACCCATGCCCATAAAATATTGATAATTGGCCTAATTAAATGAGTTTAAACAAACTGTTTGGGTATTTTGTTTAAGCCACATTGGGTTATGGTCTACCCATTTCGTTAATAATTTATTTAAACAAATAAACTCTCTAAAATAACATTGTCTTATATTTGAATATTCACATTTGTGGAATTAATTAATTAAATTAATTAATATTAGACTTAAAATTACTACATATGCTTCAGGAATTGCATATTTTGAGTGTAGTTAATTTTGGTAAATAAATTTTGTGAATATTATTAAAATTATAAATCATTAATCCGATTGACTAGTACTTGCCTGTCACAAGAATGGTCATGAAGATTTTCTGACAATTTATTTTGATAATTTTTAAGGACACAATAATAAGGTAATGCATAGTTATAGTTGCATAATTTACTAAGATCTCTAGAAGTGGCAAGTCTCTCCCTATCTGATTGCTTGTTACTTTGAAAGATGTTTGGGATTAAGAGAATTCTGGTTGGGATATGACACGATTTTCCTACCCTGTCGGTGGGCGATCATTTAGGCTTATATTCAACCAGTTTTGTCTTATCCTCTGTAATGTATATTGTGGAATAAATTTAATATTTATTGAGTTATTCCACTTGCCTCCATTAATTCTAATTATTTATGCAACTATCACAAATCAAATCTCTAACAAGATCAAATTAAATAGATAATATGAATTGCTCTCTACAGTTAAAGGCACAATGAATTAAGAAGTATCCCCGAGAGCTGATCTACCTAATAGTTTGAGCTCTTTGAGGACAAGATATTAAGAATTTTGGGAACACTCAAATAAGAATTCTATGATTATTTAGGGTATACCATGAATAAGCATCTCAGAGAAAGTGTTCTGAATCAGTGATATTCATGAAGTATTTATGGATGCTATTTAGAAATAGTTTGCATAGAATTGATAAAGGTTGCAATAGAGGATTAATTCATGAATGGTAGATTATGAATCACTTCCTTCTGGAGTAGAGAGTTGGAGGTCTTCCAAGTCCGCAGATCTCATTCAGCTTACCTTAATGGACAGAAAGAAGTATGACATATTAATATCAAAATTGATATTGTCATCCAAAAGTGGGAGATCTTTCGCGTTAACAGATCTCATTCAACCATAATGATGACATATGCTAATATTACTACCGGAATGATAACATATACCAATATTACTACCAAAAGAAATATTGTTAAGAGATCTCAATAAAATGTCAATTTAGAAAAAGATATTTTCCAAATTCAATTCTCGTTATGGTTTCACCAACACCTCTAAATATCAATGTGTGTTACTTCTGTCATAAACTTAGGCACAAGAAGGCAGATTGTAAGAGTCCTTCTGGATTGGATATGTGTGAAAAGGCATTCTGTTAGCCTTTATTTTGACTCCAATCTAGGAAGCATGCCCTCTCACTATTGGTGGTTAGATATCGATGCTATTATTGATAAAGCCATAAGCAACCGAAGACTAAATAAGAAAAAATTGTTGTGAATTGAGACTATGAGTTAAAATCCATGCCGAAAACATAAGAATAGCCAGATTGTTGTTACATTGCATTGACAATTTTGAAATTACTGTCAGTTTATACTTTTCATTTTGATAACAAAAAGGTATTTCTGCTTAGTAACAATATACGTATTAATTCTAGCATTCTATGTGATAGATTATATACAGTAGACTTGTACCCCAATTGTAACGACCGAAATTAGAAAATTTCGAACTAAATTTTTCCTTTCCACTTCTATCTTTTTCTTTCAATTAATCGATAACACTAGGTTTGCATTCGGTATCGGTATAAGTATAATTCATCTTTTCATCTCACCTAATTCAATATACAATTAATTCAATTAATAATAATAAATTACATACAGACTATAATATAATAACTACGATTTCATTCACAATAAACTTCACATAAGTTACATCCCACTAATTTTCGATACGTATTTATGCTCTATTTTATAAATACAACTGTTGTGCAAATACGTGTCTGAATATAAATAAACATTTAATAAATACTTGATCACTTGGTACTTCTAACATCTAGCGATTTCTTCGACTAACTAAAGGCAGTAGACTTCGTGTATACTGATAAGCTATCTAGGATGGTGAGAAGGAGTTGAGCTTTGGGGAAAGCCCAATAAGAAACATATATAAAAGTGCACATTATAAAAAATAATTTTAAAATATGAATAATAAAACCTTTAAAATCATTTTATGCAGTAATACTTTATGTAAACAGTTTATATAAATCAATTCAGTATACAGTGCAGTAGAGCGATTCATTTAAAATCCTTAAAATAGGATAAATGCACTTACATCAGGAAAACATATACTGTAAAACTTGTATCACTTCTTTTGTCACTTTTCAATCAATTCATGTATTAATCTCGTAAATCAAATCTTTCATTATTCTCGTAAATCAAATCATTCAGTAAATCAATAATCTGTCAAATATCACTTATCGATAGAAAATAATCTCCCAGAGATTCATGTACGCACTATATCCCATAAGGGACCTGTATAGGAAGGCCAGGGATCCGGAACTCCTTAACCAATCCTACGAAACACCATAACGAATGGCCATTGTCGATCACTCACAGTTCGCACTAGTCAGGTGCTCACTGTATAAACCTGTGGGTTTGACCATAACTCCCATAGTCATATCATGTAAAGGGGAAGGTTTGGGACGTCTCCCAGCCTAATCATCACTGTCTCGTATGCACGATCATCAGGGAGATATCAATTTCATAAAATCACTTCATATACTCGTAAGTCATTTCATAAAAATCACTTGATGTAAATCCTTTCATGAAATTCAATTCATGTAAATCATTTTGTATAGTTCAATTCATGTAAAACACTTCATACAATTCAAATCATGTAAATCATTTCATATCATTTAATTCATGTAAACCGTTTCTTGTAATTCAATTCGTGTAAATCATGTCATGCGATTTCTATTCATGTAAATCATTTCTTGTAAATTAATTCATGTAAATCACTTGTGTAATGCAATTCATGTAATTCATTTCATATAATGAAATTCATATAAATCATTTCAGATAATGCAATTCATGTAAGTCATTGCATGCAATTTAATTCGTGTAATTCATATCATGTACTCATTTCATGTAAATCATATAATATAATTCAAAGCATATAAATCATTTCATTTAAATCAACTCATGTAAAACATTTCATATAATGAAATATTTAAATTTGTAGGAATTAAAGATAATTCCTATTTCTTGTATTCGAGGGAAATTGGATAAGAAATGATTAAAACGAGATTTTCGAGAATTTTCAATTACAAGTAAAACATATCCTATGCAACTCTTATAAATGTTTCTTACCTCTATTCCGCGCGATACAAAAATCCGATAACTCTATTTGCGTCTCTTTATTTCTCGTACCTCATACTGCACAATAAACCTAAATTATATTCAAAATCCCATATTACAAATTCTAATTCTAATAAATATTCCATCATTTGTTATTTTCTATTTATCATTCTAAATAATTAGTTTATTTTATTTGCTTGTAAATACAAAATAAAATTTTAATTTAAATTCCATTCCTTCCTCATATTACCAATAATTCCACCTTCTAACTCTAATAATTTATCCCATAATTATTCTTTACTTATCCTTATATTTAATTTACTTCTTTTTCTTTTTTTTTTCAAAGTTACATTAACACCACTACTCTTTAATTTTGGTCAAACATCCAATTTACCCAACACTATTCCTTTGCTAATTCTTAACTTAATAATTAGTCTTTAATTTATCTTCATATTAATTCTATTTAAACTATCCTAACATCCTATTTTTCTTTCATTGCTGCAAGCCCACATGGATTCTTTTCTGTTTTCTTTTCATTTTCTGTTTTTCCCTCCTTCGACTGGCAGCTTAATGTTTTCCTCTTCTTCTTAGTTTTTCACTTAATTTTTCTCCACCTAAATTGTGGACACCTTCTATTTCACCTAGGCTTTTCATTAAACAATCTAAAGTCATCAAATAGCATCACTTATTTCAGCTCATACTCAACCGATTACCACCTCTGTTTCACGCCATTTCAAGCTTTACAAAATTCATCACTGCGGCCATAATTTACAGCAAGTTCCTTTCACCCCATATTACTAATTCCGATCAAAATACATTAAAATCACCAATTTTCTTCATTTCCCATGCACAACCGAAACCCACAAATTTCTTTACACTTCATCTTTCTTTAATCTACAACACCAATCAGGTTTTCCATGTATAAATAAATAAATAAAACATGGCGGGAAACAAATAAAACATCACCAGTCCTCACCTTTCCTTTACTGCCGAACAGTCCAGCCCTCATACCAGTCTCGATTCTCTTCAATTCTGCACTCCTACTGCCAGCTTTAGGGTGTTCTTGAAGTGAGGGATAGGTTGTGTAGAGAAAACTTAATAGTTTGGTGATGAAACAAAATGAATTTGATGGGAAACATAAAGAAAACGTGAAGGAAAACATGAGGAAACACAGAGTAACGACGTAACAGGAAAACAAAAGAGAAGGTCCTGGGTTTTTGCCGACCTTCCAAAATGAGAGAAGACTTTGTTTTGTTTTTTTTATTAACATATAATCCAATCACATTGTGCCACATGGCTGGTTAATTAAATTTCCCCCTTGTTTTTCTATCTTAAATGAATCTGCAGTGCAGTAAAGACAGGGGAAGTCGGCAGTGAAGTTAGACCTGGTAAATCTAGACACGACACGAGTGACACGACACGAAAACAATACGAAAAAATCATGTACGTGTTTGGAAAATTCGTGTTTCGTGTTTATCCGTGTCGACACGAATTTAGACACGGCAATTTTCGTGTTTAGCCGTGTCTGACACGGCTAAACACGTGTAAGACACGGAAACACGTTTAAGAATTTCGTGTTACACGAATACACGATTAACACGTACACGACACGAAAACACTTTTAAAGAAAATCGTGTTACACGGATACACGAATACACGTATAAGACACGATAATCATATATGTTTTTAGTGGGAATTGAACCTTGACCAAAAGTAAAATACATAAGTGTTTTACCAAATGAACAATTGTAATATATTAGTATAATGTGTTATGAAAATTAATTTATGGTTAAGATAATAAAATTTTATAAATTTTGAAAATAAAGTATTAAGAACTTAAGTTAAGAACTTAAATACAATACTATAATGTATAAATATACATGATATTTTTTATTATAATGTATAAAATATAAATATTGTATTATACTAATAAAAGATTGTATAATTAAGTAATTATTTTATGTCACGGACACTAACTGTATCACATAATATTCATAAGAAATTAAGAGTTTACACTTTACAAAATTACATTATTCAGTATACTAAGAGATTTTATAGTTTATTAATTTACTCTATATCAATTATCACATTATAGAAAATAAAATAACATAATATTAACATACAAATTATTATAGTAAGAATAATATTAATATACTTATTAATGATTTATTGATTTATTTTATATACTTAATCTTAAATCATAGTCATATGATGACAATGAATTGATGAATGTTTGTCATATTATGGATTGTATGGATTGAAAATATTATTATTTTGTTATATTTGTTATTAATATTTGAATGTTAATTAATATTGATGTAAAAAATGTAAAAATATTTTTTTATCATTTTTATTATATTTTATTTTTAATCGTGTCATTCGTGTCTATTCATGTCGTGTCAATTTCGTGTTATTTTATTTAAATCGTGTCTTGTCGTGTTAATCGTATCGTGTCGTGTCGTGTCGTGTGACACGATTAATTATCACGTATCAATCGTGTCGTGTCACGTGTTACACGTATAAAAAAGTGTCGTGTTTCGTGTTTATTATTCAGACACGTTTTATAATTCGTGTCGTGTTCGTGTTTTGATAATTCGTGTCGTGTCTGAACTCGTGTCGTGTCGTGTCATGACACGGAGACACGGATTGCCAGGTCTAAGAGAAGTCCCATTTTTCCTGAGTTTAGGTCTTCTTCATTAATGTTATACCAAATCAAAAATTACCACATAATCCACTGATCTTTTCCCTCTCTTTTCTCTTCTTTTCTTTCTTCTTTTTTTTTGTTTTAATTTATAATGCAGCAAGCGTCCACGAGAAGCTTGCTGCAATACTTTTTTTTTATATTTTTATTATATATATTTTGTTAATTTCAATATTTAATTATTTTATTTCTTATTAAGTGTTTAAAACATAATTTAAGAGTTATTTCTACTCACATAATATATTTATAATACACTTATTTTGTACTTAAAATTACACTAATTTCATCGTCTAATATCATCATTTTAGGGTCTCGTTTTGATCTGGATAGAGAAAGTCCTGGTGGGGTCCTCACCGAGTACTTCTCTGAACCTTATCGAACAGACCCTTTATTAAGTATTTTTTTAACAATTAATTTTTCTCTTTTAAATTTATACATTGTAGTTTATATCGAATATGAGAAAATTGGGGTTATCACACCAATATTGGGCAAATTTTCTTCAATGGTGAATGATGTGACTGTTGATTTTGATTATGATAGAATAAATAAGAAATTTATCAAGTATCAAGTTGTGGCATGAGTTAAGGACATTTCAAGGCACATGTAAATATTGCATTTAGGAAAATCTTACTGTTAATATTAAAGATATGATTAGCAGATATTGTGATGATTAGGAATTAATGCATACCGACAACTATAGATCATTTTCGTATACTGTATTCAGTGGATATAAGCTTTTCATCACTTTCACTAAAGACCATTTTGATGTAGGTTATATGGAGTGAAAGATCTGATCTTGTAGAGGCCTTAAGCATTTTGATTAATTCCACTACATTGCTTACATCAAGTAAGCTACTTGAGGCAATGATCAGACACTAGTGATGAATGTTGTGGTCGGTAAAATAAAACTAGGCCAAATCATGTACCAGTTTTTAGGATAAGTGCACTGTAGGATTATGTATTGACGCCTAGTATACGGTGCTTGGAATACCAAAAGGAATGAGATTGCAGTAATAATCATTTGTACATTTTGATATGGTACGATTTATGTTGATCACTCCAAATCTTCAAAATTCGGGTAGAGTGAAGTTATTAAAACTGTAACTCACATTCAAAGTTGATTTCCAAGCAAAATCAATTCCTAAATGCATCTTAAGTTGTAGTTAGACAAGAAGCTGAATTTATGCCGTTTTTGTGATTAGGGTTAAAAAAGTAAAAGACTATAACTCATAGTCAAGAAAACTTGATAAGAAAACTATTAGAGGCAATTCTATTGGTTGTTGTATCCACTAAAAAAATTCTAGATTTTGATTTTCTATCGTGTAATACTGGAATTATTGAGTCTGACAATGCAATCTATTTAGAGGATGACTTAAAGAGTGGGAGTTATAAACTCCACAAAGTCATTAACGAAGTACATGTTGTTGTGCCAGTCCTGTATATGTGTTATTTTTACGGTAAAAAAGGATACAACCAAAAGAATCAATGGTTGATCTCAATATCGTATTTTTTGAACTTGCACCTAAACTTACAGAGGAACATGAATATGAGATTCACATGTCTTCTGATTCTGATATTTGTTAAGAGGCTATACTAATCCGAACTCTTGGTGTTGGATATTTGCCACACAGGATGTGTAAGCATCTATGTTGCATAAAGATAAATGGGATCTATTTCAGCTGTCACATCATTGTAGACTAAAAGAGACTTCAGTGACCACGTAGAAGATTTAAAGTCATATTCGGGCAAAGGCTTTAAATAAAATGAAGGAATTGATTTTATGAAAACATTCTTTCCTATTTCTACCTAAGATCCTTTTAGAATCATGATGGCAATTTGTAGCTCATTTTGATTAAGAGCTACATCTTGGACCTTAGAATGTCTAAATGAAGCAACCTAAAATTTTGTAGTTCCTAAGATGGAACGTCTAGATTGCGAACTCAAGAAGTTCATTTGCGAACATTAAAAGGCATCTATATTACAATATGTAAAGTTTGATGAGATTGTCACTTTAAGGAGAACACATTTGATAGTCGGATCCATTACAAAGTCAATGGGAGTAATTGTGTGTTTATTGTGTTCTAAATTAATGATATCAAATAGCAGCCAATAATACTGACCTGTTGTATGAGACAAATTTCATATCGTCATGTCACTTTAGGATGAAGAATCTATGTGAGGCTTTATTTTATTTTAGGGATTGATATTCTTCGTTACATATCTAGGGCATACTCTACTGGTCTCGAGAAACCTACATTAAGTGTGTTGAGTAGGTTTACTGTATATTATTCTCCTATTTAAGAGGCCTTTCCATGAAAGTGACATATTGTGAAATTTCAAAGTCCTCAAGGAAAATGAAAAAGCTCATGTCAAGTGTTATGTATGCCTTATTGTGGGTAATTACTGTATGCTTAAGTCCATACACATTTTGATGTTATATATATTATAGGTATATTTCGGAGATACTTGAACGATCCTACAATAGAAAGCTGGAAGCTGCAAAGAGAGTATTTGGATATCAAAAAATTTGACATTCTTTTTTTTTTTTTGAAAATTAAACTTTATTGAATTGAAATGAAGTTACATCCAAGCTATGAAATCAAAGGTGCGATCAACACCTGATTTCGCCAGAAAATCAGCAAGACAATTAGCTTCCCTGAATGTGTGAACAAAAGAAATATCACTTAAACAATAAGAAAAGTTAAGAAGCATATTAAACAAGTTGCTGAATCTCCATGGTCTGGTTCCTTCCTTATTTAGCCAAGAAACAACTGATTTTGAGTCACTTTCAATAATGAGTGAAGGAATTGGTGATATCCCAGCTTGAACAATAATATTGAGAGCTTCGATGATTGCTGAAAGTTCGGCTAAGATAGCATCAGTAGAGCCAATGCTTTTGGAGAAAA
The DNA here is from genome assembly GCA_031772115.1 of Heritiera littoralis. Lineage (NCBI taxonomy): Eukaryota > Viridiplantae > Streptophyta > Magnoliopsida > Malvales > Malvaceae > Heritiera > Heritiera littoralis. Next base: position 1,725,305 of record JAPDPK010000114.1, read on the forward strand.
GTAGACGAATGTGGCCATGGCTATCACGAACAACACCGCCAATACCTGCAGGACCTGGGTTACCTAGCACCGATTCATCAACATTGATTTTCCAAGATCCTGGAGGTGGAGCAGACCAAACAGCTTTGCTTCTGGCAGACTTTGACTTAAACTTGTTGTTGGCTGGGATGGTAGACTCTTGAATGTTGATCATAGGGTTTAGTAGATCTAAGTGAGGAAACTTAGCTTTCATCCACCATCTTGTCCGAAGAAGAATCAGCTCATAAACTTGCTCAGATGATATTTCCTTGTTATTGAAAACGCGATCGTTCCTAGAAAGCCAAATGGACCATAACACTGCATAGAAAAGGGTGGTCCAAACAGTCAATAGGTTCCTATCAATGTTGAGATCAAACTAGAAAAGAAACAGAGAATTGAGGTCCTTCGAAGTAGCCCAACTTAAGCTCCATTTGTTGAGGAAGTTACACCAAATTCTCTACGCAAACATGCAATGCAAAAAAGGTGATCAGTTGATTCAGAGGCATCGCAGAAGCAGCACCGATTGTTAGGAAAAAGTAGGCATCTTCTTTTTTGCAAAATGTCAACAACAGGGACAATAACTTTTAATATATTCCAACAAAATAATTCCACTTTTGGTGGAGCAATTCCTAACAAATCGACATTCTGAGTTTGGTAAGATATTCTGATGTTGATTTTGCATGCTATCCAGATGTTAGAAATTATTTTTGGTTATATACTTATGTTATGTAAAGGAGCTGTATTTTGGAAGGTGTGAAACAAACACTTACAATTGTTGACACCTAATTTTGTCCTATTATTGTCATTATTATTATTATTATTATTATTATTATTAGCATTATTATTTTTTTCTTCTTTTTTATTTTTTTTATTATTATTATTATTATTATTATTATTATTTGTTTTTTGTCTTGTTGTCCAATCTGCCATTAGCCCCTGCCAGCCCCTCTCCTAAGGCTGTCCATCAGCCCCTGCCAGTCCCATCTCCGCCGGTCACCAAATCTGTCGCCCCATCCCATCTACACCAAACCCTATACAGACTTCCCTCTAAAAACACATTTTTAGCCACTGCCAAAGGGAGAGGGGGTCGGCCATTTTTGCTCCTCTCTTATTGCTTGACAATATAGAACCAAGCATCATCCTCAACACTACCCGAGACCTCACCATTCGGCCTCCCCATCACCCGAAATCCTTAACAGAAAACACCAAACTCGAAATCACCTAAACCTCGATACCCTCGCCATCGAGCCTCACCCAAACACCAATTACCACGACCACTCACCACTACTGAAACCAACCGAAATCCTAGGAACCAAAACCACAAAAACAAAAAAGGGAAACAGAACACCAGATCTAGAAACCGAGGGTTCCAAATCCCATATTTGATGTCTGAATCCCTACCCCTGCAAAAAAGATAACAAGCCACAACCAAACATCACCAACCAGATTTGAAAAAAGAAAAAAAAAGAGAGAGAAAATATCGAAAAAAAGGGGAGAGAGAATAGAGACTCAAAAAAAAAACACTGAAAATCACCACTCACCATCATCTGACCACCACACACCACCATCATCACCGTCATCACCATCACCAAGCCATCACCAAAACCTAACCAACCTTCAACCATTCGACCACCACCACCACCGAAGCCTCCAGACACCATCAATAAAGCCACAAAAAAACCCCAAACCCAAGACCCTTAGGATCCCAGATCTAGAAACCCTGAATCCTGAAAACCCCGAACCCTAGATCTATGACCTAAATCCCCATCACCTGCAAAAAGAAAGAAAACGAACCAAACGACAATAAACCACAGAATAAAAAACAGTCGAACCATCAACCAAGAAAAAAAAAAGAGGGGGAAATGGTTTCGGAAAAGGTCAGATTTACAGGGTTGGAAGTGTTTTTGGGGGAAACGGAGGTGAGATCGGAGTAGAGGGGGAGGAGTAAAGTACTTTTAGGACTTCGGGGAGACCTCCGACGACCAGCGTACGGCGGTCGACGAGGCGAAAGTCATTCGGTGAGGCTGAGGGGCTGAGAGGAATTTTTTTTGGGAAAGCAGGTGGAAATAAAGAGAAACAAAAGAAATGGCGCTTTTATAGATGAGTGAAACAGTGCGTTTTAAGCCTAGAGGATCCGCGTGCTGCCCCAACCCGACCCGAGATTCGCGTGACCCGCTTCTACCACCCGCGTGTCGACCTGACTCCACTTCCACTCGCGACCCGTGTCCACGCCCGACCCGCTTGGTCTGACCCGCTCGCGACCCGCTTCCTTGACATACTTGGGCCTCTGTTGTTTGGGCTCGATTTTTAGGCCTTTTGGAAGTTTTTTTTGGGTTCTAAGCCCAAATTACTTTTGGTATATTTCCTTAATCATTTATTTATTTATTTATTTATTAAATGATTTATTTTATTTTCTAAAACTCTCTAGGATTTAATTAATTTTATTGCATGGAATTATTAAAATAAATAAATAAAACAAAATAAAATAAACAAAATAAACATATAGCTTCAAAAGAAAAAATTAATAATAAATTTAATTAAACAATAAAAAGTCTGATGATGGGATGTTTCGAAAGTCATAAGTAGTGATTCCTAATTGATCCTTAGGTGAGAAAAGTTTCACTAAATGTTGCTAAAAGTATTAGAATATTTAGTGTTATTTTTCAATACATAAGCTTTTATCTTAAAAAAATATATGATAATAAAAATAAAAAAAATAAAATCAACAAAAATAACAAAACAAATAATATAAAATAACAAAATGATGATAAACAATGAACATGTTAAATAAGAAAGTAAAAATCTATGCGCATCATATATTGTATGTTTGCATCATATGCATAAATGTTAATATTAAAACAAATGGCGTTCGTCAGATGATGGGATGTTACGGAAGTCACACAAGTAATGATTCCTAACTGATCCCTAAGTGAGAAGAGTCTACTAAATGTTGCCAAAAGTATTGAAATATTTAGTGTGATTTTTCAAAACACAAATTTTCATTTTTTTTCAAAAATTAAAAAACAAATAATATAAAAAACAAATAATATAAAAAATAAAGAAATAATAAATACATTAAATAGACATGCATGCGCATCATTTATTATCTGTTTGCATCACATGTATTCACGCGAATTTAATAACGTCAGTCCCACCGAGGATGAGATTCTATAAAAGTCACAAGTAGTGATTCTTTAGAAATTTCTAGGTGAGGAGAATTATTTCAAATGTTGCCAAAAGTATTGGAATATTTGATTTAATTTTTCAATAAAAGGAATTCATGTTTATTTTCAAAATAAAACTTATTTTAATATATATGATAATCTTCGATCAATTATGCAAATAATGTGAGTCCCACCGAGGAGGAGATTCTATAGAAGTCACAAGTAGTGATTCTTAAGAAATCTCTAGATAAGGAAAATTATTTCAAATATTACCAAAAGTATTGGAGTATTTGATTTAATTTTTCAATAAAAGGGGTTCATGCTTATTTTTAAAAAATGAGATTTTTTAAAATATATAATAATTTTTTATTCAATTATACAAAAAATGTGAATCTTCCAAGGATGAGATTCTATAGAAGTCACAGGTAGTGATTCTTAAGAAATTTCTAGGTAAGGAAAATTACTTCAAATATTACCAAAAGTATTGGAGTATTTGATTTAATTTTTCAATACAAAAAAGTTCACATTCTATTTCAAAGAAAATAAAATTTAACCTTTTAAAATAAAACAAAATGATTTTTACAAATAAAAAATGACTTTCAATAAAAAGAACAAAATTGATTGTAATAAAGTAGGAATTATTTTTAAATATTAAATTAAGACCATTTTATTAAAACAAAAAGGATAACATTTAATTAAGATGGTACCGTTTTTTAAACGGGTGTCATGGGGGTGCTAATCCTTCCCCATGCGTAACCGTACTCCCGAACCCGACTTTATTTTCGCAGACCAAAAATTATCTTTTTAATAAAACTTAATTAATTTTGAGATTTTATTAAAAAGATAAACATTTTTAGGTGACTAATCACACCTAGTCAAAAAGGATTGGTGGCGACTCCCTTTGTTTTTAAATATTTTCAAAATCGTCGAGCGCGAAGCCGTTACGACAACAATATCCTTGATTATGGAGGCTACGTACGTAGCATGCTGCAAAGCTACACGACGGGCCATTTAGGCCACAAAATTTCATTTCAGGGCTAGTTTTTGTGTGGTTACCATTTTGAATTGTGGTAATGCTGCAGCACTTACATTTTCTCTCAAAATGTTAAGAGTTCCTGACACTCCAAATATTTAAATAACATCATTTGGTTTGTTAGAAAGAAAATAATGGAATCCATTGTTTAATAGGATCGTAAAACACACAGTTAAAGAGCTCATTTTGGTTAACTGAGAATTTGGCTGCTAAAGTATTTTGACGACAACACTTGTTTAAGGCATATGGAGCCATTTGCTGTATTAAGTTAGTGAGAGCTCTGTAATGAAATCAGTTGCAACTATGTGGATGAATTCCTACTTGCCATATATAAGATTTTGTTTGTGCACATTCTGGTGAATATGGCATTCTTTTATATGAGACATTATGTATTGGTCTCATGTGCTTCTTTTGAAGCAATGCATCATTCAGTTTAGATGCATGGACCTAATGGAAATGGATATTTGATTTTGTTTTCATATCATTTCCATTTCACACTTTTATACTTCTATTTTGTTGAAGTCTTTATGAGTTTACGCATTTGTACCCTATCGGTATGATGCGTTCTGAAGCTTGTAAAGCCTTATTATTGTTAAAGTATTTGTAAGTATACACATTTGTACCCTTTCAGTACAAGTATCCAAAAAGTCTTATGACTACATAATGGTATTATATGACATTTTTGTTAATTAACTTAATCGTCACTACAAGAAAAAGTATTTTTAGTGGAGAAAAATTTAGTCACAAAAAGGAGAAAATTTAGTCACTATAATTTATAGTGACCAATTTTCAAGTCGTCACCTGTTGTAACAAAAAACAGCGTCACTATTTCTTTAGTGACGATTATTATTAAGTCGTCACAATAAAATTTTTTTTTGTGACAAATTTTTTCGTCAGTAAAAATATTAAAATATGTGACCAAATTATGTTGTCACAATTGCTCATGTTATTGTGACAAAGGTTTGGACACTAAAAAATTTACAATAGTGACAAACAAAAATTGTCGCTGCAACTTGGTTTTTTTGTGACAATAATATCGTCTCTAAAAATATTGACAATAGTTACAAAAAAATTATTGTCACTCATATTAATTTTTATAGTTACCAAAATAGTGTCACAAATATTAGAAATATTCTTAAATAATAATAATAATAATAATAATAATAATAATAATAATAATAATAATAATAATAATAATAATAATAATAAAATAATAATTATATATTATTATTATTATTATTATTATTATTATTATTATTATTATTATTATTATTATTATTATTATTATTATTATAACATTAAAGAAAGTGCAAGATTGATTTCCAAACATTTCATGTATACTCACTAGCATATAAGAAATAATATTCAATATCATTTACATTCCACTAAAATATTTACAAATATTCATAATATTCATGAAAAAATCTATAATTTACAAATACCCAATTCATTAACATGAAAATAAATGTATAAAAATATACATTAAGCTAAACACGGACAACTCGTGAAGAAGGTAATTCAAATTTGGTTCCCTGCAAAATGAACGAGTAAAAATATGTCAATTGATACTACTAAAAAAGTACATATATTGTAATATAAAATTAATAAATTACTTTAAGTATGCCTTATTATTTTTATGCCATGAAAATCGAAACTTACATTAAGACTTGTATTGCACTGTTGCTACAAGATTTTATTGGTTCTTACTCCAAATAGGTAGCAAAATACAGGAGTTTCACTTCCTGAACAGAGACAGAAACACAAAGAAGCAATTAACTAAACAAAATTGGGATAATAAAGAAATTCACAATCATCTAAAATATTGTGAAGGATGCATCAATAATGGTTAATCAATTTATTGTAGTCATTGACAAGTAAATTGAGAATTTGTTCTATACTTCACAATGATAAACAAGGTGCACTATCACAAATCATAAAAAGATTAGGCTCACAAACTAAACAATAACTAGCTCTGCCAAAGAAATTCATGTCACTCAATTCTTCTTCATCAATTTCACCCCTTTGAGTTCATAAAATCCAAAATTCAGCCCACAAAATCCACTTTGCTTTTCAATCTCATGAAGTAAAAACATTACAAATATCGCATTCAAAAGCTTGACATGTCTACTTCCTTTCCACAAAATAAACTATTTTGAGACATGCCAAAATTCTTAATGAACTTACTTTTCTCCCAAATTATTAGTAATCCTCCTAAATTCCAGAAGCATAACTTGTGATATGCAATCATCATAGTATATGTAGCCATCGCATGATTACTAAATTACCAAACTATGTTCCTCAAAATTGTAATCAATGGATATGATGAAAAAATTCTTTAGGCAAACACGAAAGCCATGCAAGATATAAGGGATAAATAAATGTTAGATAAAACAAATTTCTTATAATACAATTATAAAACGTACAAAATGAAAGGGGTCTAATTGTTACCCTTCCAAAACCCATGATACACGCTTCTGTATCTGTTCATCAGAAGCAATTGAATTGGCAAACATGAAGGACCTAATTAACCTTATAAAACACAGTCTAAACAAAAAATATATATTCTTAAAAAAGAGAATGAAACCTGAGGAAATGGAACCTCCAGCACCGGTTGCAACTACATTATTCATCTGTGACTGCCTGAAATATGAATTAGAAATATGAAATGACCTTTCAGTAATATATAAAAGCAAAAGAACAAACTTGATAACTTTCAATTGGAGCAACCTAATGTATCCAAACAGACCCCTAATGTTATCAATTCCATAGAGTATCATGGTTTGTATTTCAAAGGAAAAGCCCCAAGCAATAATACGAACATCTTCAGGGAATCCTATTGGAAGCAACAATTCAGGTCTGAACATGTTAGAATTCCTGATTTCCACCCATTTCTTAAATTAACTAATAACTAAAATAATTGAAGTAAAGCTTAAACTAAAATTTGAAAATAATGTTAAAGAACATGAAAATTAAGTTAGAATAAAAATTAAAGAGCATAAAATGAATGTTACTTAAAATTAAAATTTAATCCTAACTAATAATATTTAATTTAAAATCAATTACTAACCTTTTCTTTTTTGCTAAGCGAGGATTGATTAATTTGATAGAAACAGAGTACAGAACAGTTGACACACCCAATAATAAAGGGAGCAAAACCAAATTGAAAAAGGAGAACAGACCCAGAAAACAAAGAGGAACGAGAGCAACATTACAAACAGAAACAAAAGTAAACTGGAATAAAACTAACACATGATCCGCAAAGAAAATCAACATGACCGATTACCACCAAACTCTTGCAACTAACACTGTCAAAAGAATCAAGTTTTTCTTCCAAAATACTAACCTTCTCGTCAACGTCTCCGAACTTATTTCTGTTCCAGGATTTAAGAAGGGATTTAAATTTTTTCAACTTAATTCCAAGATGGGCAAAAGGATCCTTAGATGAGATTCTAGCCCAATAATTTTCCATCACCTGAAGAGCATTGTTGTCAGAGAAACAGCAATTAAAAACTTTAATAAGCTTCGGGCCCCAAAGCCAACCAGAAGTTAAATCTAACACTTAGACTCATAAATTAGAATAATATAATGACAATAGAACTTACTAAACTAATATAATAAACTAAAACTAAACCATTGCAAAAGTGTACAAACAGAATATGTTGAGCCGAAAACCAAACAGAATGCACAAGCCCTGATCACGCCATCAACATGCGGCTCTTCTCCACAGTTTGCCACACACCACTCGCCTGGTCATCCTGCGCACACGCCTGCCACCAGCTACAAAACATAAGCAGCCACAGTTCACCAATGCAACTTGCACTAACTTTAGCTAACACGTTCTTGTAAGCAGCAAAAAGCAACGCCAGCAGCAGCTCAATTGCCACATACAGCTCAAACAATCTGTATAGATGGAAGTTTGGAACCTTCAATCGTTTTCAGCAACAAGATGCTCTGTCTCTAAATTTTGAGACAGATGAGAGAACGGACGGATAAAGAAAGAAGGGGGAGAAGAAAGAATTAGGGCTTCAAGAAAAATAGAAACAAGGCTTTTACATAAACATTAAACGGTGTGCTTTGGACAGGTGAGAATACAAATTAATATGGTACTTATAATAATGTTTTATAAATTACAATAATTTAAAATAAATTATATTATTTAATTTTTATGTAAACATGTAATTTGAAATAAATTATATATTCTCTTATAATTATACATTTTAACCAAATTTTTTTTGCTGTTTTTCATTTAAAATTTATAAATTCTTATAATATGATTAGAATAATTTATATAAAATATATAATTGATATATGCATATTACCTTTACAATTTATACATTCTGTTGTGAAACTCCCTTATCATGTTATATAAAATAAATTACATAAACTCTTATCATTATACATGTTATTTATAATAAAATGTATTATTTTTTATTTTTCAAATATATAATATTTTATAATGTGTGAAAAATAGATTATTAACATATGTATCTTATCATAAAGATTTGTATATTATATTATAACATTTTACAAGAACACATATTTTGTTAAAATATTATGCATGTACATATATGTGTGTGTATTATGTATGTTAGGTTATTAATATTGGATCTAGATTGATTTGATCAATGCTCATATTATTAAATAGTAAGTTGTTACTTATAAGTAAATAGTCTCATTCTCAATTTTTTCTATTTTGTTTTCAAGTCAAATAAGAACATTTTTATTTTATTATAAAAAGTTACAAAGAAAACAATATTTGTGTGTGCACACTAAGATTTATATCTTATATACTAAACTATCAAGAATTGTATACTTAATATGAAAGTTTCATTACTTTAATTTCAAAAATTATATTTAAATTTATAATTTTTTATTACACTTTGTCAATTATATACCTTAGTTAATTTGTTAATATAATATAATTCTAGTAGTAAATAACTTTAAATGCTAATATTGGTTCACTTGGCTTTGTCTCAAGAGCTAATTGCCAATATTGAAATCTCATCACAAACATGAATATTTTTTTTTTATGTTTGTAAACATTAATGGGTAACAGGTTCGAATGCCTTAAACTATCCAAATAATAAAATTGATTGGACTCAGGCATACAAAATAAAAATACGAAATTGTAATAAGAAACAATTTCTTAAATTTGTTAATATAAATGATAATAAACTAGTTTGTACTTTTCAGTTATTATAATTTTCAGAATAGTGACGATTTAAATTGTTACAATAGTGAATTCACTATTTGTGACAATATGTAATCGACATTAATTTATCATGTTTAATTGTGACGAAATTTTTTATAACAAAAAGTAAATTATTAAGTGACAAACTATTTTTATCGTCACAATAATTTTAAAAATTAGTGACCATTTTATATATCGTCACAAGTATAGTAGTTCCCGTCAAAAATCATTTGGCGCCAATTTGTGCATTTTATTAGTGACAAAAATTTAGTGACAAGTTACTTTTTGTCACAATAATATTTTTACAGTGACAATTTAATTCTGAAAAAACTTAAATCGTCACAACTGTTATTATAATAGTGACCAAATAATGATACGCCACAATTACTTGTAACAATAGTGTCAAACAAAATTTTTGTCACAATAAGCTGAATATTTGTGACGGAATTACTTATGGTCACAAACAAATTGTCACTAAAAGTCTTACTTGTTGTAGTGCGTCCAAGTGGGAGTGTTGAAATATCTCAATAATGTGAACTAGGTAAGTATAATTAATATCATATAAATTAAATTGGTAGTATATTTTGTAAGAAGTGTGACCTATATTATTGTTATATATTATATGTATAAATATATATTTACATGTGTTAATCCACAATGGGATGGGTTATAACACATGATATTGATAATATAGGGAATCCCTACCCTTGGCACATATATATGGGCAACAATATAGCCCATCAATACTGTTGCATATTGGAGAGGTGAACAAGGGCACCTATTCCCCCTTCTCTCTTGTTCATCATCCTCCCTCACCATCATTTTCTTTTCTTCCTTGCACAACCACCATGACAGATTAGATTGGGCATAGCCAGGCGTGGGTGGACCTTCGGCGGTGTCTTTCTCCAACTGGCAGTGACGAAAACGGTGGTGGTATGGTGGGTTTTGACTCAACGCACCTTTTGTCATTGTGTTAGTGGCTTTGGTGAGTGGATTTAATTCCAACAAAGAGGTCTAGGAAGACGACTGAGAGAGAAATGAGGGTGGCAAAATTGAAACATGGCAGAAAATGGAAGGAATTTATAGACATTTATGCGTGGAATTAGGGAGAGTGCTGAAGATGCAGCTAGAGTCCTCATCCTGTCTACTCACCTGCTAACTGCTACGAGGTCTTACCATAAAATACTACTCTAATTTTAATTTTTTTATGATTTTTTTCTTTTTCAAGCTCTATTGTTCAAAGGCTTTTTGACTAGCTTATAGGAATTTAAAATGTAAAAAGCTTGGGAAATGGACATAGCCAACCAGCCAGACAGGAGATTGAAGAGTAACGTCCGAGGCAGGCAGGTAAAACATGGCCCAGTGACGGGGGGTGATTGCTCCAATTTTCAAAGGACAACAAAAATGCATTTGGAAATTGGAAATCCATGTTTGGGATGGGGGAAAATTACACTTAGGTTGGGTCAAAAGACTCGGGTCGGGTGCAACTGCAAACTATAACGCAATGCAAATAATCGGGTTGGGATTCTTTTGATGCTTCCTTCTTCACTTTGACATTATTGCATGAAAAAAAAAAGGGTTTTGGTGTCACCTTATCTTCTTTTCATCAAGATTTGATGATTATAGAAACAATGCAATAACATAACACAAAATATAATATAGTAAAAGATTTAAAAAAAAATCAATGAGTTTTTGACTTAGTCGTAAAGAAGAGGTCCTGAGATCCTTAATGAGCAAAAAGGTTTTAGATTCAAGTTTCACCAAACATGTGAGTTAAATATTAAAATACCGTTTCTGATAAAAAAAAAAGATAAAAAAATGATAGTTAAGATAAAAATGACAGTTAAGATTTTGAAAAAAAACTTGCATATAAATGAAAAAATATCTAAAAAATATAATAAAAATGACAATTAAGATTTTGAAAAAATTTACATATAAAAGAAAAAATATCTAAAAAAATATTTTAATCTATGACATATTAACATAAATTATGATAAGATAATTTTTGTTTTGTACACGATTTAACACCACATATATCATCATCATCATCATCATCATCATCATCATCATCATCATCATCATCATCATCATCATCATCAGAGCCTTTATCCCAATAGATTGGGGTAGGCTATATGAACCAATATCTAAAATCACGTTAGATCGTCCCTATGTATTCTCTGCCTCCATAGATTCATATTCAAGGCCATTTGCTCATCTAATTCTAAAACCTCCATGTCTTTCCAAACTACTTCCTTCCAAGTCTTTTTCGGTCTTCCTCTAGTCTTAACCCTTCTCTCGACATCCATAGCCTCTATTCTCCTAACTGGAGCATCTTCAGGTCTACGTCTTACATGTCCAAACCAACGTAAACGATTTTCACACATTTTGTCTTCGATAGGTACCACTCCAATCATCTTACGAATATCATCATTTCTCATTCTATCTTTTCTTGTATATCCACATATCCACCGTAACATTCTCATTTCTGTTACACTCATCTTTTGTGTATGTAGCCTCTTAGTCGCCCAACATTCACTACCATATAACAATGTTGGCCTAACAACTGTCCTATAAAACTTGCCTTTCAACCATGTAGGAATTCCTTTATCGCACAACACACCTTTAGCACTTTTCCACTTACTCCATCCAGCCTGGATCCTATAGGTCACATCACCATCAATCTCTCCATCCATCTGTATTATTGATCCCAAGTATCGAAAATGATCCCGCTCAGGTATCGCCACCCCATCTAACTTCACTACATCATGCTCTTCCAGTCGGTTAGAACTGAATTTACACTCCATGTATTCAGTCTTCACTCTGCTTAGTTTAAATCCTTTTGATTCCAACGTTTGTCTCCATAATTCCAACTTTGTATTGATCTCCGCTCTAATTTCCGCACATAGAACAATATCATCTGCAAACATCATACACCAAGGCACCTTATCCTGGATCGATTTTGTCAGTTCGTCCATAACTACCGCAAACAAGAATGGACTCAACGCTGACCCTTGGTGTAATCCCACCGTGATAGGAAACTCACTTGTTTGCCCCCCACCTGTCCTCACATGTGTCCTTGTGCCTCTATACATGTCCTTAATTAGTTTAATATATTTCAAAGGAACTCTTTTCTTCATTAAGGATCACCAGAGTACCTCCCTAGGTACTTTATCATATGCTTTCTCCAAATCTATAAAGACCATATGAAGATCTTTACCCATTACTCGAAAGCGCTCCATAAGTTGTCTAAGCAAATATATTGCCTCTATAGTTGATCGACCCGGCATAAAACCAAATTGATTCTCCGATATCTCTACATTCTTTCTTAATCTCCGTTCTATCACTCTCTCCCATAATTTCATCGTGTGACTCATCAATTTTATGCCTCGGTAGTTGGCGCAACTTTGAATATCTCTCTTGTTCATATATAAAGGTACTAAGACACTCTTCCTCCATTCCTCTGGCATTTTGTTAGTGTGCCAAATCTTATTAAATAGATTTGTCAACCACCTAACTCCTACATCTCCAAGGCATTTCCAAACTTCAATTGGGATGTCATCAGGTCCAACAGCTTTTCCATTCTTCATCATCTTTAGTGCCTCTTTTACCTTTGTCTCTTGGATTCTACGCATAAAGCACCGATTTAAATCCTTAAGAGGCACCGAAATATTATCCAAAACTTTATTTTGTCCGTCATTAAATAATTTGTTAAAATAATCTCGTCACCTGTCCTTAATGTCATTATCTTTAACGAGAATTCTTTGATGCTCATCCTTAATACATTTCACGACTCCTAGGTCGCGACTCCTCCTTTCTCTTGCTCGCGCCAATCTGTATATCCTTTTCTCTCCCTCCTTTGTGTTCAACTTGTCGTAAATCTCTTTCGCAACCTTCGTCTTAGCTTCTGCCACAGCCTTCTTTGCCTCCTTTCTTGCTACCTTATATTCCGAAAAACTCTCTTCTGTATTGTTATTCTTTAAAGCCTTGTAACACTCTCACTTAGTCTTTATAGCATCTTTTACTACTGCAGTCCACCATATTGCGTCCTTTCCAGTCGGCACTCTTCCGTTTGATACTCCTAATGTCTCTTTGCCTACCTCCCGAATGCATTTTGCCATCTTATTCCACATTACATTTGGATTCTCTTCTGTTGTCCAAGCCTCTTTTTGAATCCAACTATCTCTACATGTTGTATGACAATCTTCTTTTAGCTTCCACCATCAAATCCGTTCAATTCCTTTTTGTTGGTTCCTTCGATGTCGTCTATCTATCTTCATATCTAGAACTAAGAGTCTATGTTGCGCGGTAACACTCTCACCTGGGATAACCTTACAATCCAAACATCTATGTCTATCCCTACTCCTAGTTAAAAAGAAATCTATCTGACTTGCTCTTGGTCCACTTCTAAAGGTTATAAGATGAGAATCTCTCTTCTTAAACAATGTATTTGCTAGGATTAGGTCATAAGATAAAGCAAAATTTAAGATAGCATCTCCTCCCTCGTTTCTTACACCATAACTAAAACCCCAATGTACTCTCTCAAAACCCTCTCTACTTGTACCTACATGTCCATTAAGATCACCGCCAATAAACAAGTTTTCTCCTATGGGTACTTCTTGTACTACCTTATCTAAATCCTCCCAAAACTGTTGTTTACTAACCTCATCAAGTCCTATCTGGGGTGCATACACGCTAACGACATTCAACACCTCTTCTCCTAAAACTAGTTTAACCAAAATAATCCTATCCCCTTGTCTCTTAATCTGTACAACATCCTTATGGTACTCTTTATCTATAATGATACCTACTACATTTCGGTCTCTATCTTTCCCTGTGTACCAAAGCTTACATTGCCAAGGTGCTATCTCTCTAGCTTTTTCCCCAACCCATTTGGTCTCTTGGAGACACAAGATGTTAACCCTCCTCCTACTCATAACCTCACAAATCTCACCTAACTTACAACTAAGCGTACCTATATTCCAAGATCCTAACCTAAGCTTATGGTTATGGACTAACTTCTTTACCCACCCCTGTCCATTTTGGTGTGGGAACCTTTGCCTATTTAACACCACATCCAGGCGTCGATGTGGCGCGTCACTTCCGGGCGACGACCTAACAACCCTTGCCCACTTTTAACACAACACATATATAAATTGCAAAATTTAATTTAGATATACTCGGTCCAATCTTAAACAACATTTTTTAATTTCAAGTAAATATTATTTATTCACTTCAATTTAAAATCAGCTAAAATGTTAATATATATTTTTATCAAATTATATAATTAGTTTGTGTACTCATGATAGATTTAGTTTTACAAATAAATAAATAAATATATGCACATGCACTTGATATATATATATATATATATATATATATATATATATATATTTATATATATGTATGAGTAGGGATCCACTTACATATATGTAAAACAAATTTGTTTTACACAGTTTTATATCTTCATATAGGATTAATATTTTTGCAAACCAACCGTTGGATTTAACAACCTACTCATATTTATTATGTATGTAAATTTTTGAATCAATCTGCTATTTCTATCATTTTAATCGAGAATAGTATTTTTTTTCAATATATATCAACGGTCGAAATTTTATTTTATGAAATAAATAGTTAGATGTATTCGATTATTTTGAAATTTAACATGCATGATTTATGTAAATAGAACATAAAATTCAACGGTCGAATTAAAAAATTATAAATCATATAAAAAGATATAAAAGTGTATAAAACTAAATTTGTTTTACAGATGTGTAACTGAACCCTTCCTCTATATATATACACACTCACACACATCTGATAAAAAATACAAATGAATTCAAATTTTAGATTCACATAATTGTCAACTTTAGAGATGAAAATATAATTATTTGAAGTAACATTCAAGACCAAATTTATATTATTTTGTATGAATCAAATTTTTATTAACCATGAACAGAAATTGAAAATTTTAATGCAAGGTTTTAAGTGTAAATGGCAAGAAAAGAAATTGGGATTTGACAGGAATAGATCAATGAGATATATCCCTCATCGCTGTATATGGACAAAACACTATACATTTGGCTCATTCACAATTAAATAATGAATCAAATAACCACAGAAATGACTTCAAATATGGACTCAAATGATCATATTTTCACTTCAAAGGTATAAAAATTCCGTAAATTCTTAGCCTACATATTGTGGACTATCTATTTATTGTTCAAAGATGGCACTAAACCTAGGGTAGACACAAGGTGTTGAAATATTTTGTGCTAGATCCCAAATAAGATTGCACTCATGCAGAGAGTGGCTTGACGTCTCTACTCCGCATGTAAGTCAAGAACTGCCCAGGCAGCTCTTCCAGCAGAGCTTGAACAATGGAAATCTGCCCGCCTGTAAAAACACCATCACTTGATTACTACAACCACATCAGAATGAAGAAAGTGTCTAAAATCAAAAGTAAAACGTGGCTTTGAGCTCAGTATCACTATTTTCAATTTTCTTAGGCTTGGAAAACATATGTTTAGCCTAAACGTTAGGATTTATAACCAGAGTAAGTGCTCGCCCCTTGCTTCGACAGCCAAGCCTATTGCTCGTTTAAAATCTCCAAATACTCATTTTATTCTTTGCCTGAGGTAGAAATCTAATACAACTCATCTACCATTGCCAGCAAACTTTTTTTGGATACATAGAAGCAAGAAAACCCGCTTGGAAGCACAAGCCCTAGGCATACCATGCAGACTACTTTTTCACCGTAAGTACAAACTCTATTGCACTTCGGAGAAAAAATTACTAGTATCAAATTGGAGCAGCCTCCGATCAAGGTCAAACTCACCCAGACTACACCTTGCAGGCTTGCACATAAGGAAGGAAAATTATTGTAATGACAGTTGACAAACTAGGCTGTCCCATTTTTCTATTTGATTCCAAGAGATGAGACAGCTTGCTTTAGGTTTCCAGGTCATTTTAATAATCAACTTGAGGCCATTTAACCATCAGACTCCTGATCGTGTCATCTAGAGAAAACAGAAGGTAAAGATACATCTGTTTCTTTTGTGTTCTTTTGATCATTAGGTTTGGCAGGAGGGGATTTAAGCTTGACTCCCCCATCTTGCATAAACTTAGGGCAAACATGCATCCAAGGGTTTGATAAAAAGAAAAAGCTTGCTGAGACAGAATGTGACTTACTATGCACTTCTCGCATGGGAACAAACTGCACAATGTCTCGTGCAGCCACCCGACCTGTTGAACTCTCCAACCGATGTCCACCATCAGCATCCAAAATCTATAAAATAATAAGACCCAGAACTATTCTCTTATCATCTTTTTAGTAGAAATATTACAAGCAACTACAGCTTTGGTGACTCTAGTAATGCAAAAACTGACAATTCAAGTATGCTGAGGGTTCTAGAAAACAAGGGCATACCTCCATTTGTTTAAAATCTGCATTCCCCACTCCAACTATAAGAATAGATAGAGGAAGATCGGATGCCCTAACCAAAGCATCCACTGTCTCTTGCATATCTGTCAGCACTCCATCCTGCACAAGGCCAGATATCTTTGTAGGTTAGAGAAAGAATACAATTCTAACGAGTATATATAGAATAGTCCCTTTTTACCGTTATAATAAGCAGCACAAAATACTTGGTAATTTCATTGGAGGCGGCCTGGGCAGCCATTTGTGCAGCTGTGTTGATCACTTGGCCAAACAAAGTGGGTCCAGCCAGAGAGACATTGTGCAGAGCACTAGCATAAGCAGCCATGATGCCTTGAACTCCTTCAACCTGTTAAAGGAAGTAAATTAAATGGTCCAAGAAAAGACAAAAGTGGAGGGTTCAACATATGTTAATTGAGTTCAGCAAGTGCAATCAAACAAGTAAGCTGCAACTTTTAGTCTATATCCAATCTAATGTGGGTCCCATAAGCATCTTGATTAAAATAATCACATTGTGGATCTGATAACAGCAGTGACCATAAGGTAAATCTTTCTTTCTCTCTTCTTTTTTTTTCTTTTTTGACTGCAACTGATTGGTAAGTTATGAGAAACCATATATAAGTAAATTCACTGCAGAAATAATTGTGAACCCAGGAGATGATGATTTTGAATCTAGTTAAAGTGAAAGATGAAAAAAATTATTCTAGAGTGAAGGTTTCATATTTTCAAATTAACTCTACAACTCAACTAACCTTAATCACATAAAAATAATGATGACCTTGCTAATAATGATATTTTAAATGGAAAGAGTGGAAACAATTAGATAAACAAAAAAAGATAAGAAAAAAAATCAGCTTGCAATTCAATGACGAGAATGAAACAGTTGAACCTTTTATCATGTAATAACAAGAGAGAAATTGAAGCAGGATTAATCATCATTTGGCAGTTTTGTCTAAACAGCGGCATATGTTTAACACCTAACTCGCAGCTTTCCAGGTGAAGGATCATGGTGAAAAAAAAATTCAGCTTCTCTTACCTCAGAGGCATTCATATGGTTCAAGTTAAAACAGTGGGATAAAGTGCCATCATATGTCCTTCCTCCGAATCCCCAGGCTGGAAATCTCCTATCAGAATCATAAAATTGTATGACCTCCCCAACCTCCATTATAGCCTGTTAATAATGTCATTAATAGTTAGCCACCAATTCACCAGCCACTAGTGTTGGCTTCTAGTGAACTCAAACAAGGTAAACCTCAACAACTTAGGTGACCAAACAAATAAACTTCGTTCTATGCCAACGTAATAAATTTGCAAATAATCATATGCTATCTCATAGAAAACATTTCTACACAAAATAACAATGAATTACTAAGAACTATCCCAGACTTACCTGCTGGTAAGAATTTAATTGGCCTGAAGGATCAATGTAGTGCAAGGAATCTCGATTTTGAGGATTTCCATTAGAAGCTGGACAAGTCAAATGTCAAATATGTAAAGTTGAACCAGAACATAAGACCAGAAATAGGAAATAAAAGCCTAGGCCAAGCATATCATAGATCAGAAAGATTATTTACCAGTAAAGTCAATGGCAACCATAAAATTTAGCTCAAATCCACTAGATATGTAGTCAAGGAAACTGAATTGCTCCTTCTCAATAAATTGATCTATGAAGAGCTGGCCCTTCAGAACCTATAAGACAAAAATATGGTTCAGAACACGTTGACATATTTTGGGTGAAATTTTTTATGCCAAGCGCAGACGAACACCTTTTCCTGACCATGATGAGACGGGAAAATCAAATTTGCACCACTTCTGTCTTTGTGAAGTTTTTCCAACTCGGAAACTGATTTCTGAAGATGGCTGATTAAGTAAATAAAGAAAATCAAAATCAGCTTTTTCCTTACCAGGTAACAAACACTCTTAACTCGTAAAAGCCAAAAGTGAACAAAACCAAGAACGTAGAGAAAAATTTTCAATAATTACCCAATAAGTACATGATTGCCATTGCTGTTGAAATCAAAACACTCGATAAGTAATGGGTTATCCTGTAATAAACATGGAATATAGAAACATAACTGTGGTGCCAAAAATCTTATAAACTCTTAATGTTATCATGGAAATCTTAGGAAATTGCAAGCCTGCCTTGCTTCCAAACTGTTGCATGCTTAAATATAATGGTCTCCAAGCTGGATTTAAATTGTTGTTTATTGCCTCTGTCTTGCATATCGGGACAGAATTTCCATTTTCAGTCAGTTTTGATATTCTCAAGAAAGGATCCTATAAGCAAGAAGAAGAGTATGAAGTTAGAACACATACACACATGCACAGACCAAAGTAGTTGCATCTTTAGTACATACGCTTTTAGAAAACATGTCCTTGTTGTCTAACTGGGTACAACGCAATTTCATCTCAACAATGCTCCTGGATGAAAAAGTTTCTTCAGCATTGACAGTCAGTGTCCCAAAGTTTTTAAAACCTTCTGGCCCATTTTTGCCATGGAGATTGAGAGTTAAAGATCGATCTCTTTTGGTCACTATCTACCAAGCAAAGGTGAAAACAGATATGTTAGCAGTAGGCATGGTTTAACAAATCATTCTAAAAGGTTTTAAGCCACATCTTTTGAAAGTTAGCAGTGGCAAGCAAATTGTATTGACGACCGGTGGCACATGCGGTAGATTTTAATTACCATGATGAAAAAAATATATAGTGCAGGCTTTTCAAAAGAATTCACTTGAAAGACAGTAGAAACAAATGAAATAATTCTAAAGAGTGCTTCCCCAGTTCAAACTAAAGAAATACCTATTAAAATTCAAGAAACAATAATTGATGCAAGGCAACTCACCTCGGACAGAACACAAGTGGTTTCTCCCAAAAAATCCTGCTCATTCAACTTTAGTGCCTACAAAGCAAAACAATAGAAAAATTGAATATTATAGTTCAGTCACCACTTTCAGCAAATTTCTCATCAATCTTGGGAACATTGCACCACCAAAGAACCAAAAATACTAACTGAAATATTCATCCTTTATGTGATTTCTCTAAAAAGTTTTCCTCCCACAATCAAGCCTCACTTTTTATTTATTTATTTATTTTCTGAATTTCCATGTTTAGTGAATAAATGTCTTATTGCTTTAAATTGCAGAATTACTTTTCATGATCATCAATTCCATTTATAGAAATTTTGAATGGTTATTTAGCACATCAACTGAAAAATTCTATGTATGAAACTCAAATATTATTCAACCAAAATAATAAGCTATACACTACCACTTCGGTTTTATTTTCATCCGAAAATTCTTTGCATGACTTGTTTCTTTGTGTCAAAGAAAGCAGCTGTGCTTATATAGTCTTAGGTAAATTTCAAATGCAGAATAAAAAAAAACCTCCAACACCAATTTTTCCAAAACCAAATAATCTTTATGAAACGACTGTTTTTTCACTAATTGGAAGCTATTAAATCAAATAGTAAAATTTGTAAAACACTTCAACATCTAAGCCCCACACTCATCGGCAATCATATTTTTATGATTATTTATTATAAATTTCTTAGGCTCCTCAAGTGTTAGGTGTTATATTAATCAAATTACAGAATTCATTTAGAAAGGAGTTTCAAATATAGGAAGGAAGTTTATCTAGCACAACATAAACTTGAAACATCATGATAGGTAAAGATGCCATGGTAATGTGACATTGTCTGTTGATATCGGTGCATGACTCGTCAATGTCATTCATTAAATTTCAAAAAGAAACAACAAACAAAGCCTTCAAAAAATAAATTTGACATACCTTCACAGGTATGTTGTGATATTTGGTATCCACATCATACACATGAAAACTGGAGCAGGAGGAAAAGAGAGGAGCATCAGTCTCATAATCCGCACACAGGCACACACCAAACTACTGTATATCTTGTAAAAAAATCTAAAAGAAATAGAGACTTAAGAAAATATGAGAGGCTTACACCAAATTTTGAACAATCTCAAACTGATAAGCAACATTAATCTTCTCAATCCAAGCAGGATTCAAACAGTTGAGTATGACTTCAGTGCGACCGAGCTCCTCTAGTGTCCCATCCCTTTTCTTTACATACAGAACTGCCATAGGATCACTCTACAAGAAAAAAGAAACTATTTTAGTTGAAATCCTGCAAAAATCACAGGAGCACTTGTAATTGTGAAGTCAATTTTTGCTATGTGAAATAAATCTTACATGCAATAGAGAAGACCTGAATTTTCAGGTACTTTCTCCAATGCACGACATGTTCTATACAAATTATTTTGAGAAGTTGAGCATCAATGAAATATGTAGTTCTTATCATAAAATTCAATATTTGCAATCAGAAAATGATAACGGCACTCGCACAAAATTAAGAAAAGAAGATATTGACAACGTTACCTTTGATGCAATGTCAAGATCGCATAAATTTGAAGCTGATATAGATAACTGCAATACAAATTTGAATCACATTAAAACGTCATGAACAGAAGAGTTTTTCACATTATAACATTAATATAACCATCCATGCATCCAAAATTGTAGTTGCATAGTATCTATCATGTATCCTACTATCCAAACTGCATCCAATGACATTGTTTCCATGCATGACTAAGATGTTTTGAAACAGCTAATCACCCTTCATCAGCAAACAGGCTGGCTTATGGATTGCAAATATGAACTTATCACTAACACAATAATAGAAGAGAGCAGAGAGCACCCATATATTCTTTGCAGGAACATGACAATTCTAGTATTTCATCATATTCAGCATGAAGACAATCTCTTCAATTAATTTAAATTTACCATTTTAAGTACGTCAGAGCATGATAGCATTAGATGTCACCTGGCTGATACTTGATATCAAGCATGAGATATGAATAGTCGATTGCTTGATGCATTCATTAGAATATTCTTTAGTTATTACTCCTATAAAGAACAGTCAGAAGTGTCGTTGCTAAGAAGGGTCCAAGGAGTCGTTCCATGATAGGTACTAGCTAATAACACATTCACATCAGCCAAAATTGAAACAATCAAACTATATAAAAGCATGTTGTGGTCCTATGTGCCCCACCCAAAAAAAAATCTAGCCATACAGGGTAATAAAGAAACATATTATGTCAAACCATTGCCCATGGTCAAACATTTACAAACAAAGGTTGAGCTCATGGTTTCTACCTCTCAGCCAACAATTTGAATCAGAATCTAGAAAATAAGAATCTTGTATCAATTTAAACCGGGTGGCCTAAACTTACTAACTAAATAGCAAAAACCAATCATAATACATTAAGAAGTCAAATCCATCAACTTTGCAAGATGACCGATGCAGAGAAACAGAAAATATTTATAAGCACTGCTACAAACCAAAAACCACTGCTATCCACATAGGCATATGGTACTACTCGGTTATACTAGGCAATTGGAAACATGCAAAGTAACCAATCAGTAAGATACAATTCCAGGTAATGAAAACACACATTCAAGGTCTCTTTAAAGTATATCCAATTCAAAGGCAAAGATGTCTTGAATGCACTAAGAATCAACAAACTTCATTATCAATCCAAAATACACGAACACACACCTTAAACACCATGGTAAAATCGACATGACATACTAAGCAATTTCAGAGATTAAAAAGTTCCTTTCTTAGTCAAGTGTTGAACAGAGACGATTATTCTTTGATGCAAAACCTCTATCCAAAACTTTAAAAAAAAAGGACAAATTTGAAATATTTATTGATAGATCACATCAAATAATATTTAAAAATAATATATAAACAAAAAATTTAAACCTCAATTTGAGTAAAAAGAGGACATTGTCCTCGACCTCTGAAAAAATAATCCACAGCATCGTTATGTCCCCTGTTATTATTCATGGTGGACCAACCTTGAACCCCACCAATAGCTTGTTTGCCTCCTTTCACGTCACCAGAGAAGCAACCTCCCATGTCTTTTCTCTTTTTCGCTCCCTAAAATCAAAATCTTCTTTACGCCACAAAAATCCCTAATTTTTTATAAGATTTGATATTTTTTTTCTTTCTTTTGAAAAAGTGCTTTCCAGGAAAGATACCAAAAAGGCCGTGTTTCCCGAAAAATCTCGTCCGGTTTAGGTTAACAATGCGTTGTTTGTTTTTCAAGAAAATTTTAAGCGAAAGTTTCGCGAGGCGAGCAATATCGGAAAAAGACTGGATATATTGACGCGTCGTACGGTCAAAGTGTAGTCAACAAAGTACAAAGCTGGTCAATTCAAAAAAGCAAAAACCAAGAAATTGTTAAAAGAAAAACTGATTTTCGATGAGTCAAGAAAGGGTACCTATGGATAAACGTGATTTGAAATTTGTATGAAAATTTTGGCCAAGAGAAAATAAAAATAAAAATAGAATTTTTTTTACAGGAAATTAAAAATAGAATAAAATCAAAGAAGTTGGCTTCTCCTCGTCTTGGTTTAATTCCTACTGTGAAAAGCAACAAAAAGTATTAATAATTAAGAGATTAATAGGTAAGATGTTTTAAGTATATTAAAAAATTAATTAATTCAAATAAATTAGGCATGTAATAGTTTTTTTTTTTCGCAATATAAAATTAAAATTTTTCATAATCGGTGTAATTAATCCTAATCAATTAATAAATTTTTATAGAATTAAAATGGCATATTCCAACTAAACTTATTTGCTACAAATCCTGGATCAACTTGGATTGGATCCGATTTGAATTATTATATATCAATATTGTTAAAATTTAAATGTTTTAATAATTAAACCAAATCAAATTTGAATTTGGGTTCGGATTTAAATTTTCAAAATATCAATATGAAAAATTAAATATGATTCATGAATACCTCTAATCTTAAAATACTTTTCAAGTCATTAAGCATTCTAATTATTTTGAGGAAAAAAAATCAAAGATATATATATATATATATATATATATATATATATATATATATATATATATAAGGAACTCATAATTTTTTGGGCAAAATAAATTTTAAATATAAGATTTTCGTTTGAAAAATTAATTAATATCATGAAAATTTCCAACATAGGTTTTTGATCTAATGATTAAAGTATACAATCTTTAATTGGGTGAAAGAATATGAATGAGAATTATTCTTTCTCAAAATTTTACATTCCACTTAAAATTGCAATATACTTTTAAAATAATTGCATGACATACACTACTTTGTTTGAGTTACAAAAATAAATATTGAGCATACAAGTCAAATTCTTTTTTTAGAATTTTATAGTAAAATTAACGTAAATACATATGATTAAGTATAATCTAGTGTCATTACACCTAAAATATATTAGAAGTACAAGAAACATAAAAATAAACATAAACACATCTAGTACTAAAATTATTATGCATTTACGTCTATTTATTCCAATTTTAAGTTTATTATTATATATTTATGATTTTTCTAACTTATTTTACATCTAATGACAATAAACCTTATAATAAAATTCCATTTTTTTAGCCTACAAGTACAATTCGCTGGAAAACAAAAGGTTTAGCTAATAAATTTTTAAAAAAAAGGGACAATTGCTAATTTGGTGTGATCTTAATCAATTAACCCACTTTATAAGTGAAATAAAATAATATATGTTGAGGTAGTAAAATAATTCAAACCCAAAATTAAATCAGAACTTAATATGATTCGAATATGAAAAACCAAACCCTACCAAAGTCAGTCGTTAATTTCCACTTCTTCTCATATATCATCAAACTCCCTCTTAATGATCAAACAAATTAATAATTACTTACTACTACTTTACAGCAAATGGGATGAATAATTATGCAAATATATAGCAATTTCAATAGAAAACAAAAAAACAAAAAAAATTCATAAGAACTTACATGATAACAAAAGCAAAAAGCAGAAAACTTGTTTATGAGTTTGTTGTTACGTTGCTCAATCCAAAATTATCCTAATAATGAATTAATCCATCATCTTCATCCTTAGCAAATCTTCTCTACTATTTATTTCCTTTCTTTCGTTCACTCAATCTTCTCTTCTATTGTATTGTATTTATAGGAGAGCTAGGCTTTGGTCTCATCGAGGGCTAAGAAAACTCGTTTTCACGTCATTGGTTCTACGTCAGCTATCATGAGGTTCCCGCATGTTTTAACATATTAATCAAAGTTTTGAGGGGCTTGACTGTATGCAGAAACAAAGAATAAATCTGATCATCTAAGACACGGTAGAATGACGATATAAAAATAAAAAAGAAAAAAAGGGGAAAATTTGCATAAGTTAAAATTTTATAAAAATTGAATATAAATTAAGTAAAAATTAAAAAAAATTTTGTTTAAGTTGTGAACATGAATTTTGATACAAAATATTTATATTTGACACGACATAAATACAAATTATATACGCACGAATTATAATATATAAATTTATGAAATAAGTTGATGAAGAGGATAAGGTTTTTGAAGGGAGAGTTTGGAAAAATCAGATAACCTTAATTTGCCAGAAAATTTCGTATATGAAATTCTGTTCAAGTCTGTGGACCAAATATTTAATTATCTTATCCATGGAAAAAGTAAGGATAATTTTTCTAATTCCAACGGCTTTGTGGAATAATATATTCAAATCAACAGAATTCAATATTTTGATTATTCAGTCCCCTTTGTATTTTCAGTGAAATTTCAGGGTTTTGGTCTGCTGTCACTTGTTACAGATGGAAGTAATATTTAAAGAAGAAAAGCTAAGACGATAATACTTAGAGAAGGCGGTATGGTATTTGCAGTCCAATTGTTAACTAACTTCCTCATAAAATCTTTTGATTATTGTATGAATAATTATTTCGCATATCGATATATCATAGATGAAATTTTTTATTGGTGGAATAAATACAATGATACGCATAATAAAAAATTATGAAAGATACGACAGTTTTTTAATTTATTTGTGAAATTAAAAAATTTCGAACAATATATAAAAACAGAACTTTTATTACTATACATATATAAAGATTTAAGACTGAATTTTACCTTTATTATAAACTTTTATCTATTTAAATGTGCATGTAAACATATATATTATCAATAACCTCTTAATCGAGTGATTAAGAAATAATTGTGCTACATTATAAAATTTGGATTTGATTCTAAATAATTTCATCATATCCCCTATTATTAAATATTTACCTTATAATAAAAAACATATTTATTATATATTTACAAATTTATATGCTTTTAGAAAAATAATAATTTTAAGTATTTAAATAATATATATGATAGTTTGCTTTTATACTTTTCAATTTAGTTAATAAAATATTTTTAAATAAATTAAATTTAAAATTATTTATTTTATAATATAAATAGATATCAATTAATATTTTATTTAGTTTTTCAAACTGATAATATTAAAATTATATTTTATAAATATTTTTGGATTAAATAGTATTTAAAATTATTTTAAGATAATTTTAAAAAAAAATTGAGAAATTTTAGAATTGGAGAAATTTTAAGAAATTGAAAAAGTTGAGACATTTACTGCTCGTTTTGACTTAAGTAGATATGAGATTAATGGATACTTATGTATTATTTAAAAAGATTGTCCATGTAAATATGTATCTTTACTAAATTTTCTATGTACATTATAATACAATGTGTGTGTGTGTCTCTCTCTCTCTCTCTCTATATATATATATATATATATATATATATATATATATATTGAATTAGGTTAGATTAGATGGGAAATTTGTATCCTAGTTATTTGACTTTTTTCATTTAAAAAGAAAAATATTTTTCAATCAATCGGAATAGTTGATTTTAACTTAGAAAATAGTTCATTAGATGAATATCAACTTCAAGTATTGACTAAGAAGTGAAGTTAGGTTTTCATTATTCATAAAATTAATGAGATAATTATTTAATACATTATTAATCAAATTTTTAAGTTTTAGAAGTGAAATTAAAATAATAACACATAGTTTATTTTATTTATTTTTTAAAATATTTTTAATGAATGTTTATAATAATTATCTTAATTTTATTTGTAAAATCTAAAAATATCAGTAACAATATATTAAATAATTATCCAAATTAATATAAGATAAAAATGTGATAAATGATATGACATTCTAGAAGATCAAGGTAACTCTAAGGATAAATATTTTATGTCTTAATCACGGAACTGTTCAAATTAATGAATTTTCAGTATCTTTTTCCTTTTGGTTACAATTTTCAGGTTCTTTCCATTTCAATATTCGTGTAATTTTAAACAATCATGCAACTACTTAGATATTACATGTTGTAGATTTTCAGACACAATCTTGATTGGTAGCATGAAAATACCCAAGCATCGCTTTTCGTAATCGAAGGATCTTTCCTTGCAACTCAAGAGCGGGTAATATTAGACTGATAATTTGTTTATGACTTTTGTATTTGTATTCTGTTAAATCATAAAAAATATAAAAATTATCGTATTATAATATATCTTTGTATTGGTCGATATATCAAACACAGTATTTTTTTTTAAAATTTTGTCAAAAGAATATATAAATTTTATCAAAATTTATCCTACATATTTTTTTCGTCAGTCACGTAACTCATGTTTTTCTTCTTTCTGCAGTTGGTTTGGATTGGTATTAATCCTCAACAGACAACCATCTCCTTCACCTGTCCCAATCTCAAGCTTCTTTGTAGTGGAAACTTCATAGAAAGGTCCGTCCTGAATAAGAAAGGCTAAAATACTAAATAAGCCCATGAACTTTTATGTTTTATTTAAATAAATTTTATACTTTGATTAAACCTAAATAAATCCTCGTACTTTAATTTATACTCATTCAAACCCTTATTTCTAATAGAAATTTAATACCATTAACTTAATTGTTAGTTGGAATTTAATATTCATGTGCATGATTATGTGGCATGATAATATTGTCAAATGAGATTGAGTTGGAATTAGATGGTTGACAACAAAAATTATATAATTACAAAATTAAAACCCAACCCAATTTTAGCACATCTTATTCCAAAAAAAAAAAAAGGGACGGTGGTTTTGATTAGAATAATTGCTGGCCACCAGACAACGACCACCGTACAACGACCAGCGCCCCTTAATGTGTTTGTATTTGTTGTCGCCTCTTCATTTGGGCTCTCGCTCAAATCAGGATAAAAAGAAAACTCGACCAACCTTGTGAAGTTCCTCCGAGTTTTCTAACAGCCATAAATTCCAATATTCTTTTCTTAACATCAGTTAATCCATAATAATCTTCATCCAGAATTGTTTGTGCTTGAATGACATCAAAGTTCGCATATGAGTATACACATGGAACTCTTAAATTTTGCTGAGTTGTTCCTTTGTTATTCTACTCCGCTTTCAAGCATAACTATTACAGGATTATAGATTAATATATAAAACTATTTGTGCCACAGTGAACAAAACTTGATATCAAATCATAACATCAGAATCACTTATATGCAAAAATTGGATCATTAATCAAATATATTTATATAATATCAATGTCGATTCATATTCTGACTTCGCCTAATGCAAGTCTTAAAATGTATTTCTTTGTAGGAGTAACCGGACCTGTAATTTCCTCAAGGAAGTACTGTTAACCAATCCAAATAGTTACGAGTAACATTAAATTCACTCGAACAGGCCTCCAACAGCTGTAGTTTTGTTAGCTTCTCTTTTATAACTTGCAAGAAATGAGGTGGGCATTTCTCTCTATTTGTTTCAAGTCTTTCCCTAAACTTTGTTGCAATAAACGAATAGAGAAGTAAAGCAAAGGTCACATAGATGATTAAAGAAAAACTAAAAATAAACAATTCGATCTAGTTAAAATACATGAACAAAGATAGAAACTAAGCCTCTAAGGCATAGAAACATACATCTTAAAGGCAAACATTATGATC
This sequence comes from Heritiera littoralis, assembly GCA_031772115.1. NCBI lineage: Eukaryota > Viridiplantae > Streptophyta > Magnoliopsida > Malvales > Malvaceae > Heritiera > Heritiera littoralis. Next base: position 1,754,019 of record JAPDPK010000114.1, read on the forward strand.
CAACTATTTGCACCTGTCTAGCCGTCAAAATGACCAACTCACCATTCAATAAGAAAACACAAAGATTCCAAACACAATTAAAAACCAAAGCTGTTCAAAAACCTAAATAGCATTCATAAAAAATAAAAGGTTTTTCTACACTGAGAATCGAAGAGTGATGGGTGGAAGAAGGAAAAAGAATTCTCTTGGTTAAATCGAGATTTCTTGTTCTATTTGTGGAGGGATTTATTCTTTGGTTTTTTTTTTTCGGGAATAAGATGTGCCAAAATTGGGTCAGATTTTAATTTTGTAATTAAATTTTTTTTTGTCAACCATCAAATTCCAACTCAATCCCATGTGGCAATATTTTCATGCCACATATTCATCTACACGGATATTAAATTCTAGCTGGCAATTAAGTTAACAGTGTTAATTTTCTATTAAAAGTAAGGGCTAAAATGAGTATAAATTGAAGTATGAGGGCTTATTTTGATACAATTAAAGGGGCTTATTTAAATAAAATATGAAAGTATACGGGCTTATTTAGTATTTTAACCAATAAGAAATTCAACGTATAATCCTCTCTCTCCCTCTCTCTCTCTCTCTCTCTCTCTCTATATATATATATGTTATGCATTGACGATGTATAATTTTTATACATTGTCAATGCATCGGAGGTTGACACCTCGTGAATATACAAACTAAAAAGATGTCAAGCTCTTAAAAATAAATACAAATAAATTTTTTTCAATTTGCTCATAATGGCTTATTGATGATGTGTTAATCTCTTTTGCATTATTAGTGTATAGAGACTATACACTGTCGGTGTATCATATATAAATTCATATATATAATATTCTAATAGTGTATAATCTCCATACACTATCAATATATAAGATGTTGACACATTATCAATAAGTCTTTATGAGTAACTTGAAAAAAAATTATTTATATTTATTTTTAAGGGCTTGACATTTTTTAAGTTTGTATATTAATGAGGTGTTAACAATTGATATATTGCCAGTGTATAAAGATTATACACTATCAGTGTATCATATATAAACATTATGTGTGTGTGTATATATATATATAAATCCTATTGAGTTAGTGTTTTCAGCTAATTAAATCAGGAATCAAAAGATGGAGAACTAATTGAGAAAATAATTGAACAAAAAGACAATAGTATAAGGATCAATGTTTTTTTTTTTTAAATAAAAGGGAAAGATGTTTGGTGAGCTGGTGAACTATTCAAAAGAAAAGGTATAAATTTGGATTTGACTCAATGTTTATTTGAATTATGGTACATTTTACTAAGTTCTAAAGATTTTTTTATAATTTAATTTTAGTTCATTAGTTTAAAAAATAGATATTTTAGTCTAAAATTATAAATTTGACAATACAAAAAATTGTTTTATTAAGTTATTATTAAAGAATCTATTAACCTAAACATTTGTTACTCATGAAATATCCATAATATCTTTTTTTATATTAAAAATAAAAAACTTACATAAAATAAATTTTTAAAAAATTACTTAAAGACAATAATCAGTAATAAAACTCATTGTTAATATTTGGAAATGTGATTTTATTTATTCAAGTTTAGTAATTGACAAATATTTGTTAAAATCATTTGTGATTTTGGACTAAAGTGGACATTTTCAAAATTAAAGTTAAGTTATAATAAAACTTTTAAGATCTCAGTGAAATTTGCTATTAAATTTTCAAACTTGAATTACTCGAATAACTAATCAAATTGAATTCAAGTGTCTTAATACTTAACTCGAACTGCTTGCAAACCTAATCGAACTTTTTTTTAATATTATTTTTTATTTTATTATTTATTTACTATTTTACTATTATAATACATAGTTAAAAAATGATAAATCAAACCTATCAAACCAAACTTGAAACTAATTGAACCTGAACGGTTCGATTATTTTACCGAATTAAATTCAAGCTTAAAAATTAAGCATCAAACTTCAAACCTTGAATTTTTGAATCCAACCAAACTCATTCCTATTATTATTAGATTGTTTCAAATTAACTACATTACACCTCTATTCGATGGAAAAGGAGTAAACTCCGAGCCCCCCAACCCTAAGCCCAGACTAACAAACATAAATGCTACTAAAGCTGCTCTAGATCTTAATGTGAATCTTGTCAACATATCCAAACACAAAATGGCTAAGGGAACGTATTGGCAAAAGAGCTGAATAGAACGGTTGGTACAGGACTAGACCACATATTCTGTAACGATAGAAATTAAAAAATTTTGGACTAAATTTTTTCTTTTCGATATTACCTTTTTCTTTCAATTAATTGATAACACTAGTTTTGCATTCGGTATCGGTGTAAGCACACTTCATCTTTTCATTTCACCTAATTCAATATACAATTAATTCAATTAATAATAATAAATTAAATACATACTATAATATAATAACTACAATTTCGTTCATAATGAACTTCACATAAGTTACATCCCACTAATTTTTTTATACGTATTTATGCTCTATTTATAAATACAACTGCGGTGCAATTACGTGTCTGAATATAAATAAACATTTAATAAATACCTGATCACTTGGTATTTCTAACCTCTAGCGATTTCTTCGACTAACTAAAGGCAGCGGACTTCATGTATACCGATAAGCTATCTGGGATGGTGAAAAGAGGGGTGAGCTTTGGGAAAAGCCCAGTAAGAAACATATATAAAAGCGCATATAAAATGCAGTTAAATAAAAATCACTTATTTTATTGATTAAGAAAAAGGCATATTAAATACAAATATTAAAATGCATAAAAATATTTATTTCTTAGCAGTTCACTAAGGAATAGTATCGGAAAGATACTATAGTCGGCTAGATAACCGAATAGAGTATGAAAGGTACTTTAGAGTACCTATCGTATTCCGGTCCCTAGATGCGACTATAGGGAGTAAATTCAGTTGACGATAAAACAATTAATCGATATAAAACGTTTAACACTTTATGCAATGCAATTTCAATTCATTAATCAATATAAAACATTTGATAATTCATATAATGCTATTTCAAATCAATAATCAGTATAAAACATTTTATAATTTATGCGATGTGATCTCGAATCATTAATCACTGTATAAGCCATTTATGCAGGCGATGCTATAAGACCATTTCAGTATGCAACTTCGATAAACAATATGGTAACAATTTCGAAATCATGAGATAATGTAATAATTTCAGAAACTTCGATCAGTACAGTAATGCGATTCATTTAAAATCCTTAAAATAGGATAAGTGCACTTGCATCAGAAAAACATATACTGTAAAACTTCTATCACTTTCTTTGTCACTTTTAAATCAAATCATGCACTAGTCTCGTAAACCAAATCATTCACTAAGTCAATTATCAGTCAAGTTTCACTTATCGATAGAAAATAATCTCCCAAAGACTCATGCACGCACTATGTCCCATAAGGGACCCGTATAGGAAGGCCAGGGACCCGGAACTCCTTAGCCAATCCTATGAAACACTATAACGAATGGCCATCGTCGATCACTCACAGTTCACACTGGTCAGGTGCTCACTGTGTAAACCTGTGGGGTTCGACCGTAACTCCCACAGTCATATCATGTAAAGGGGAAGGTCTAGGACGTCTCCCAGCCCAATCATCACTGTCTCGTATGCACGATCATCAGGGAGACATCAATTTCATAAAATCACTTCATATACTCATAAATCATTTCATATAAATCACTTCATGTAATTCCTTTCACGAAATTGAGTTCATATAAATCATTTGTATAGTTCAATTCATGTAAAACATTTCATATAATTCAAATTAAGTAAATCGTTTCATGTAATTTAATTCATGTAAACCGTTTCTTGTAATTCAATTCATGTAAATGACTCGTGTAATGCAATTCATGTAATTCACTTCATATAATGAAATTCGTATAAATCATTTCATATAATGCAATTCATGTAAGTTATTGCATGTAATTTAATTTGAGTAAATCATATCATGTACTTATCTTATGTAAATCATTTAATGTAATTCCATGCATATAAATCATTTCACTTAAATCAACTCATATAAAACATTTCATATAGTGAAATATTTAAACTTGTAGGAATTAAAGATAATTCCTATTTCTTGTATTAAAGGGAAATTGGATAAGAAATGATTAAAACGAGATTTTCGAGAATTTTCAATTGCAAGGAAAACATATCCTATGCAACTCTTATACATGTTTCTTACCTCTATTTCCGTGCAGTATAGATCCAGTAGAATCATTTTCACCTCTTTATCCTTCAATTCTTAGCACTGCACAATAATTTCTAAATTATATTCAAAATTCCATTTGATTTCACAAATAATCTTTATTCACTATTAATATCCATTTGACCATTTGCTTCCATCAAGATTATTTCCATTTACTAATTCCTACAATCAATTTATTTTATTTTCTATTAATTTTCATAATATAGTTGTAATTAAATTATATTGTCTTATTCTAGCTCACTCTATCAATATCATGTAAAGTCTATTATAATAAAATTTTTCAGTCTTGAATTTTATTTATCATTTTCTAAATTATATTAAAAAATTTCGTATTTTAGCTATAAGGGATTTTCTATAAATCCTTATCTTCCTTTTATTATCTTTCAACAATCAATTCATGTATTGTTACTTATTAACTATCAAATTCAATATTTCATTCTATGGAAATATGCATGGGCCACCTATTCATAAATGTTCCATACTTACAATTTTCAATTCTAATTTTATCAATAATCTTCTTGTCATTTATAATTTGTTCCTAGTGAATACTATAACATAATTTCACTTAATTTACTTTCTTTTCCATAAATAATTTATTCAAGGATCTTGTTAACTTTAATTTGTTTTCTTTTAACTCTTTTCTATTTCCTTTTTATTTTCTTTTCTGGGTTCTCTTTTCCATTGCCGATAGCATTTTCCCACTTCTCCCCCTTCATGGTGGACAGCTCAATAGTTCTCTTGGTGTTTCCATCCTTCAATTAACTCTAATCTTGTATACCTATTTTACTCATTTAGGATTTTCATCAATATCTTTAATTCATCAACTATCATCACCACTGTTTGGCCCAATTCATCCTCTGTTTCATGCCACTTTTCCCTTGTTTTGCAAGGTTATCACCACGCCATTTTCCTCATTTCTTTAACATGGCCGATTGGCTTTCATAAGGCCAAACTTATTATTTTAATTACCTATGCTATTCACTATCATCATCACACTACATATGATCACTTTACATCTATTAGCTATTAAAAACAACATTATTTTCCACCATTCACGCCATGACCCAACAACCAAATGGGCTATCTACATCTATTTATTTTAAACCAAGTCACCAGAAGTAGCTACTCATCTCATATTCACATAAAAACCAAATAAAATCATATAAAACAACTGATTTCTTCTTACCTATACAGGGATCGATTCTGTCAGCCACCGAACAGCAGACTTTTTGGCTGATTTTGGTTCCCTTAAGCTGAGCTTTTTGGATGATCATGAAGCTATGGAGGTGGGGAATATTTTTCATGAAGAAGCCTAGGTGAAATGGTGATGAAATGGAGGTATTCCAATGGCTGAAATGTGGGGAACGAGAGAGGGAAAAGAGGAAAACGTGAGCTGCAGAGGAGAAATAGTGAGGCGGTGAAAGAAGATTCAAGAAAATAGAAGAAAGTGGCTGTTGTGTCATAATTTTATTGGTGGATTTTTTTTTAATTCAGATTTGACTGTAAAAGCCCAAAATACCTTTTAGAAACTAAACTATTTACATGGTATGCCACTGCACAGTACATTTTCTGTCCAAATCAGATTTTTATTTTATTTATTTTATTTAGTTATTTATAATATCAATATATAATGAATGTATTTTCTATTAACAACCAACTCTCTCTCTCTCTCTCTCTCTATATATATATATATATATACCCACATCTTCTCTTTTCTTTTCTTTTTTGAATTAAATTCCTAATTATTAAATTTTTTAATTTATCAATTGATCAAGTATTATAATTTTGAAATATTCTAATGATTTAATAAATTTATTTATTTATTTCAATCAATCTATTAACATCTAAAAATTAAATTTTTTTATAAATAATTAACTCCAAAAATAAGAGAATTTACGGTCATCACATATTCAACCAGGTTCTCCTGCAGCCATATCCTGCTAGCCTCGAAAACAATTGATTTGCTAGATATTGTATGCTATCATTTATGATAAACTATTAAAGTTCAACATAGAGACCTAAAGAAATTCAACAACTTGCATGCAAATAATAGGAAAAAGAAAATCATTAATTGAAGAAAAATGAAATGTCTCGAGTTAGGGATACGAAGGTATAGAGAAATCAAACTCTCGCTCTCAGCTATAAGACAAAGATGCACCACCAAGAGAAATCAAAGCTATATTCACTGTTTTTTCCTAACAACAAATGCTTCCCTGTTGGAAGGAGGCCTTACTTCCCTTGGTCTATCACGAGCTTCCCTATTTTCAAGGTGTTCAAGGATTCGAGCCATTGCCCTTGATGGGGAGTGGACAAGTAGTAAAGTTGAATGAACTTCAACTAGTCGGAACAGTTCTATGAGCTTCGAACCTGAAAGGGAAATTTCAAATGTCATTAAAGCTAAAATATGAAATTATGAACACCAAACTGCCAGGGAAGAAAACTATTCCTCACTTGTTTAGCAGTAGGTTCAGTTTTGAATTTGCTCTTTTCATTATAATTTTCCTTGATAGCTTTCTTGAAAATGCTCTCGGCCAGAGGATAACAATCAACATGGATACTGAATCCACCTGAAATAGAAGTCATTGGTGCACGAATCTCCTAAAAGAAGAAGAAGACTTGTAACTAAACAAAGATGGCTACAACAAAATAGTACCAAAGCAGGGAAAGCCTATAAGGATCCAAGTGGCACTTTGTTCCCATAGGATTCAAGAGGTGGCCCCCTCGGCAACCTTACAGTGTGAGGTAGGCAGTCGCCCAACACTCACCCACTCAATGTATTATCCGCTTTGGGTGGTCGCCTGCCCTCACTGCTTTATTCCCAACTGGGACTCATCATTCTACGTTCGAACCCAAGACCTCTTTAAGTATATGGGCTCTACAACACTCATACCATTTGGACAAAATGGTATGAGCGTTGTAGAGTCCATGTACTTGTTCGAACGTTGAATGAAGCGTCCCAGTTGGGAATAAAGCTGTGAGGGTGGGCGACCACCCAAAGCGGACAATACGTTGAGTGGGTGAGTGTTAGGCGACCGCCTACCTCACACTGTAAGGTTGTCAAGGGGGCCACCTCTTTAATCTTACGAGAACAAAGTGCCACTTGGGTCCTTACAAAAAACATGCGTTTTTATTAATCTTCAGACCTGCAAATAACGGTATGCTAGCATAATAGCAAAGTGCGTGGGAGAGAGAAAATTAGAGTAAGAGAAAGTAATAGAATTGTCAATTGTGTAAAATGTTCTGTCCTTTTCTCATTACGTAGACCTATATAAATGGTCAAACCATTACATAGCAAAACTCAGTATTTTATTTAATTACGAAGAACAACACCGTATACTATATACCGTCTACCAGTAATTAGACCAGTAACAATTACCTCCTTCTTCAATTCATCCTTGTCCTCAAGGATGGAAGTCTAGATAACACTGCTGAAGATCATGGAAGACTTCCTAGGTGGAATCTTCTAGAAAAGATTTTCCAAGTTCTTGATCATGGCTGACGGAGTGTTTACTCTATTATAGAAGGAGGTTAACCAACTTCAGAAGGAGCTCAGAGGTTGGATGTGAAGATGGGCCAATTTGCTGAACAAATCAAGGCAGAGCTGCATTTAGAAATGGCTTAAGGATTTGAAAAGTCTCATATGGATATGGCAAATACATTTCGCCAAATATTAGTGGAAATAGGAGTTGTTGCTTCTACTAAGAAGATTTCAGATGGGCTAAACACTGATCTTGTGGCCGCTTAGCAATGAGTAATTCAGGATTTGGTTAGCGGCGATACCTTGGCAACTCGAACTCAAGCTGCTCCTCAATCAGATCTGGAGGGACGCAGTGATATTTTGGATTCTTTGAAGGTCACCTCGAAATGTTACAAGCTGGAGTGTTTGAGGTTTGATGGGTCAGATTTTTTGGGTTGGAAGATGAAGGCTGAACAGTATTTCGATGCTGTAAAGCTATCGAAAGAGGAGAAGGTTTCGATGGTGATGATCCATCTTGATGGCAAGGCGCTACAATGGCATCAGCGAGTCATGCGATACAAGGAGAATTTGGTGAACATGTGATGGAAGGAATATGCAGAGGAAATGAGGGCTCGATTTCATGCCGATGAGTTTACAGACCCCATGGTTGAGTTGGTAAGTCTGAAACAACTTAGTTCAATAGAAGTGTATTATGAGGAATTTGAAGCTATTTTGAATCTCTTACAAATCTCAGATGACCATGCATTAAGCATTTTTGTCAGCAACCTCAAACCGGATATTTCCAATTCCATTAAGTTTTTTATCCCAAAACACTTACCCATGCCTTTAATCTTGCCAAACAAATGGAATTCTTACTTTATGATTCACCCGAGAAACCATTTCTACATTCTAGGAACCCTACAGTATACTTCACCAACCATCCTACCACTTACTATTACCACAACGATTACATGAACCAACCCAATCAAAGTCCAATGCCAGCATTACTACCTACGCCACGATTTACTTCCAAAATTCCACCCAAACCACCTAACCCAACCTTCACGAGAATCACCTATCTTTAGGGCTGAGAAAAAAACTAGAAAAACTGAAAAACCGACTCGAACCAGGGTGTTCGAATTGGTTCGGTTCGGTTTTTAAAGAATTCAGATCGGATGTGAATAAATGACATCATCAATACTATATGTATTCGAATCGGATCGGGTTTTTTCCAATAGGCCCCGAAAATTCGAATAAACCCGAATTAAAATAAAAGCCCAAAAATGAACTTCAAATTGGCCCAAATTATACTGGGCTACTGAATATTGACTAAAATCTTAACCATTTGTCTATTTCAATTTTCCAGCCCAAAATGAAAAAATCCATCTCAAGCCTTAACTCTCACTCAATCACTTTCAATCTCTCGACTCTCATAGACATAGTCATCTATCACTCATCTCTCATCAACTCTTATCTTATAGAGAAAAAAACCCTAAAGAAAAGTCTACCATCTCCTCTCCGGTTTGCACTCCACAGACCATGAACAGTCCACACATAACGCCACCAACAGCAACAACTCAACACTGCAGCTACAAGTTGGCATTCTTGGCAATCTCTCAATCTTGATAGTTCCCATTCGCACACAACCACACCATGGATCTACTTCTTGTTCTTCCTCAGATCTAGCCTTACTCCTCAAAAGAGCACCACGAATCTTCAAGGTAAACATTGTTTTATCTCTGAGCATTTTTCAAAGGCCTCCATTTTCTTCTTAGCAAGCAAGGCTTATAAAAACTGCTTTTAAACGCCTCCCTGATACGGGAAGTTCTAAATATACTCCCCGTTTTACTCTTCATACTCCAAAATGTGTACCCCACAAAAAAAATATTACAAACCCAAAATTTTTTACCGTTTAACCCTCCTACCACATTTTACCTTAAAAACAAAAAACAAAAGAGAAAATCCCACCGTTCTTCCGAAGCTCTTCTTCTCCATCTCCATCGTTCTCCATCGTTCTTCATCGTTCTCCAATCTGGCATCAGACTACTTATCTTCTTGTAGTTGGATCTCCAAGTTTTTGGAATGCTCCAAATTCCACTTGAGCATCCAAATCTGGATCAATACCGGCAAAAACATCTCTGAACAGGGTTCTAGCACCATGCCAAATGTGTCCGAAGAAGAAAAGCAAAGCAAACGAAGCATGCCCAAAAGTAAACCAACCCCTTGGACTGCTACGAAAAACACCATCGGATTTCAAAGTAGCACGATCTAATTCAAAAATTTCACCCAATTGAGCACGTCTAGCATATTTTTTCACAGTAGCAGGATCACTATAACTCACTCCATTGAGTTCGCCACCATAGAACTCAACAGTTACACCTACTTGTTCGACACTATACTTCGATTCTGCCCTTCTAAAAGGGACATCCGCTCTAACAATTCCGTCTCCGTCTACCAAAACAACCGAAAATGTTTCAAAAAAAGTAGGCATATGACGTACAAAAAGTTCACGCTCAGGTATCAATTTCATGCACAGTCTAGCTTGCGCATATTGGCCATTCTTGCGCAAGCTAGTTTGCGCATACGAAACATTTATGCGCACACTGGCTTGCTCAACCTGGCCATTTATGCGCAAGCTAGCTTGCGCTTGAGGTTGATATAGTTGATAACTTTTTACTCTATTCCTCCCGGAACAAAAGGATCAAAACCCTCCACGCCCCACGCTGGATTTACAGGTTGTACCTTGCCAGTTAGTCCATAAGGGTCGGATACCCATATTCCAGGACCATACAATCCTGTTACATGAAATGCGCCAAAGCCAAAGCAAGCGGGAGGAATAGAGTAAAAAGTTATCAACCTTATCAACCTCATGTGCAAGCTAGCTTGCGCATAAATGGCCAGGTTGCGCAAGCTAGTATGCGCATAAATGTTCCCTATGCGCAAACTAGCTTGCGCAACAATGGCCAATATGCGCAAGCTAGACTGCACATGAAATTGATACCTGCGCAAGTCCGATTGCGCACAAAGAGAAATCGGTGAAAACAAAATCATCTGTTGCCAAATCCTTTTCCCACAAAAATCAGTATATCAAATGTTTAATAAATATATCTTCAGCCATAAGACAAATACCACACTCTTTTTCTCTTTTTTCTCTCTTATCCCTCTGCTTTATTCTCTTTTCTTGCTTCTCATCACTTTCCTCTTCTAAACCTTCAAATCTATTTTCTTTCACAAAAATAATGGAAAATGTAAGTGAAAATAGCTACTATTAAAGTTATGAAGGATATGAAAGCATTCAAGAAGGAGAAGAAGAAGGAAAACAAGTAATGTATTTTTTTTCACGGGTTTCGATTATTGCACAATCGGATTTCCGCAGTATTGAAGAGATAGCGCAAGCTAAGATGCGCAAATATCAAGTTTATGCGCAAGATAGGTTGCGCAATAATTCCATTTCTGCATAAACTCAGTTGCGCATATAGTACAAATATATGCAAGTTATCTTGCACGTAAATGGACTCGTTGTGCAAATCTAGTTGCGCGAATATTGCTGTCAGGAAGTTTTTTGTTTTTTTTAAGTGGTTATGTATTATTATATAATTGATATGTAATTTTTTGATAAGTAGTTATTTTTATTGTATAATTGATATGTATTTTATTATATAATTGATATGTATTTTTTTAAGTTAAGTAGTTGTTATTTTTTTTAAGTAATTATAATTAATTACTTTGTTTAATATTTGCAGATTGACAACATAGTAGTATCTGGAGAATTGGAAGGTGTAGATGAAGAAATATTTGACTATACTCATGCATTTACTACTAACCAAGTAAGTATATTTAAAATTAATATAAGGTTTTAATAGAAATATAGTACAAAAAACTAATTATTAATTTTATTTTGTTTTAGGTTTTCAATAGTCGAAATGCTTTGATCACATGGGCTAGAGAGCTTGGAAGAGACTTGGGTTTTGTTATTGTGATTAGATCATCAGATGTTGGTGTTCCCCGAAGAAAACCTAGAGTTCGACTTGTATGTGAAAGGCATGGAGCATAAAAGTCAAACACAGATGAATTTCGTCGCTTGGGAACAGGAACAAAGAAATGTAATTGTCCATTCGAGTTACAGGAGGTGAAATTGGATAGAGATGATGAATGGGCAATGAAAGTAGTATATGGGATGCATAATCATTTAGCCGCAAAACATTTAAAAGGACATTCCTTTGCTAGTCGTTTGACAGTGAAAGAGCAAAGTATGGTGGGAGATATGACAAATGCTATGGTAAAACCAAGAAATATATTAGTGATGTTGAAACAACATGATGAGAAGAATGTGAGTACGATGAAGACTATCTACAATGCACGACAAAAATATAGAATGCTTGACAAAGCTGGTAGATCACAGATGCAACATCTCATGAAACACTTGAATGAATGTAAATATGTGGAGTGGCATAGGAGTGATGAGTTAAGTGATTGTGTTAGAGATTTATTTTGGGCACATCCGACAGCTATAGATTTGTTGAATGCTTTTCCCCATGTGTTAATTATGGATTGTACATATAAAACTAATAGATATCGACTCCCACTCCTTGAGATTGTTGGTGTGACATGTACAAATTTGACATTTTCAGTTGCATTTGTTTACATGGAAGCTGAACGCGCTGACAACTATACTTGGGCATTAGAGAAACTAAGAAGCTTGATGTCTTTTGATTCAACACCTTCCGTCATTGTTACTGATAGGGATTTAGCATTGTTGACAGCAGTACAGACAGTGTTCCCTAGTGCAACCAATCTCTTATGTAGATGGCATATATCAAAGAATGTACTTGCTCATTGTAAAAAGTTGTTTGAGAGCAATGAGAAGTGGGAGGCATTTATGTCAGCTTGGGGTGTTCTTGTATTCTCTTCGAATGAGTATGAGTACGAAACAAATTTAAGTTCAATAGTAACTCATTATCGTTCTTATCCAAGAGCACTCCAGTACTTGACTGACACATGGTTAAATAAGTATAAAGAGAGATTTGTTGCTACGTGGACAAATAAAGTAAAGCACTTCGAAAATGTTACAACTAATAGGTATGTAGGTTTATAAAGATTAAAATTTGTTTTATTGCACAATTTATATTATACATCATTATAATAAACACTTTTATGATGTCATGTAGGGCGGAAAGTGCACATGCGAAGTTAAAGAGACACCTTGGTTCGTCTCAAGGAGATTTTGATAGATCTTGGAAAATTATGAACTCCCTGATTGAGCTGCAACATATGGAGATAAAGGCTTCGTTTGAGAAAAGTCTTATTGTTGTTGAACATAATTTTCGGCCAACTTTGTTTAGGGAGTTGCGAGGATTGGTGTCTAGGACAACATTGAATATTATTTTGAAGGAGGCACAACGAGCAAATGATATTTGCATTGACCATCTTGCCTGTGGTTACGTCATTCGAAGTACACATAGGTTGCCTTGTGCTCATGAGATTACTGAATTACTAAGAGATGGAAAACCAATTCCCTTATCCGTTGTGATCCCTACTGGTCGAAGTTGGACTTGAAGAAGATCAATGTTGATTACATGTCTGAGCTGAATCTTGATGCTGAGTGGGAGCTTATAGTTAAACGCTTCGATGCATGTGATCTCTCAGGAAAATTAGCCTTGAAGAAAAAGTTAAGGGGACTGGGTGATCCGGCAACTACCTTCCTTGTTCCTCCACTCGAGAAAGCTAAGACCAAAGGTCATTCAGACAAATCAACTCGACGTGCCCCATCATACTTTGAGATTGTTGAATCTCAACAGGATAGCGCCTCAACACCCATCTTAGTCAATTCAATGGCAAAGAAGATGAAACTGCCAGTTCATCGGAAAAAGAAAATCAATTATATTGATTCTTTCCCTTTAGAGATACGCCAACACATATGCTCTATTATGGATGTTGAATCAGATCGAAATTGTGGTTTTCGAGCTATAGCTGGTTTGCTAGGCATGGGTGTTGATGAATGGGCTAAGGTGCGACAAGATTTGATTCATGAGATATGTAATTTTCGAGCTTATTATGCTAATCTCTATGGATCCGTAGAGCGTGTTGATGAATTGATAGAGACATTATCGTATTTCAACACACCGGCTCCTTATGATAAATGGATGACCTTACCTGATATGGGTCATTTGATAGCAACACGGTATCAAGTTGTGCTAGTCCATTTATCTTCGAGACAGTGCTTGACATATCCCCCACTGAGAAGTGCACCACCTCCACCACTTCAAAATGGATTTACTGCAATTGGATTTGTTAACGATTCGCACTTTGTTGAGGTATTGATAATAATAATATTTACGTCATAGTTGACTTTTTTTGTTTTCTATTTGTACATACGCTTAACATGCTACTTTTCAGGTATTTATCGACCCATTCGCACCAATAACTTCTTATTGTATGCAACTGGTATCGATATCGTTGGGATTCTGCTCGTGAATGGGAGCTTCCATATATATCACGTATTAAGGAATTTCAAAATTTGTTATCCAGATCGGATGTTGCTACTAGAGAAACCATAAACTTATATGAGCCTTGATATTTTATAAAATATTATTGTATTTTCATATTTATGTCTTTAAATGAATGTATTATCCAATTATAAATTATATATTTTAATTTATATTTGTAACATGTAAGAAAAACAATGAACGAGGATGAAAACGTAATTATAAATATAAGCAAATAATATAACATTATCTTCGGATGTCACAAACATAAACTGTATGTTTAGAAAACAAAAATCCCTCTATACAAAACACTAATCATCCACTTCATCTCGTAGAATTACCCTCCCCTTTCTCTTCCTAGTCCTAGTAAAATAACGTAGACATGTAGTTGAGGCAAGAGCTGTCTCCGATGGAGCTGGAGGAGTGGCCGTCACTGATGGAGGTGGAAGAACTGTCTCGAATGGAGCTGGAGGACTAGTCTCCAATGGAGCTGGAGGAAGAGCTGTCTCGAATGGAGCTGGAGGAGGAGCAGTCTCGGATGGAGCTAGAGGACTAGTTTCCAATGGAGCTGGAGGAGGAGTAGTCTCGTTTGGAGCTAGAGGAGGAGCAGTCTCGGATGGAGCTGGAGGAGGAGCCGTCTCTGATGAGTGAGAAGGGATAGCTATCGCTCCCACAAGTGGTGTGGATGTGGTAAGTGCTGCCTCTGACTCTCCACATAATAAGGCATGCAAGTCGCTAAGTCCTTTTGTCAATGTCTCCACATTTTTGTTGCCACTCATCAGTATATTAATATGAGAAACGGCTCTTGAGATGCGCTGCAAGACAAGGCAATAGAGATTTGATGAAATCAATTGATATGAATAAGAATTTGAATAACTTAAGATTTAAAGCTAATAACTTATATCAAAATAATTAGAATCAACTGGTCTAGCTTGAAACCTCGATCTACGTGTGGGATTTTGTACAAATCAATGAGAAATCGATTCGTACGAAGACATGTATTCTGGAACTGTCTCACTTGGGATCACACACTTTCGACCTCTGTTTTCTTCAGTGAGCACATACATAGTCCATCTCTCCCATAAGTGATCCATGAATTGATATGCAACATGATAAGTGGAACTCGTACTACCTCGCTGTGCTCTATATGGTGCTAAAGGTCTTGGAGGTATGGTTTGCATGTAGCCTCATTGCCGTAACACTCTCTCCGGATGATGCGGCTCCACAATATCTCCAACTTTCAAACAAGCAGTGAAAAATGTGATCGGAGGCAATGGATGATGCCTCCGACTATCAACATATGGATCCCAGTACACTTGATTACTCTGGAGATCATCTAGCTGCTCTCACAAGATATGCACATCTTGACCGTAACCACGTGGCTTCCATCGTCGAGCCCGAGGCATACTATCTTCATAATTGAGGTTTGCCTCTGGACTCAACGATGGAAAGTGCTCATAAATCCAAGCCTACATCAAATAAAACATTAATAATTAATAAAAATTTTACAAACCAATAACAATTAACAAGTTCTTTATATTTATAAATCATAATACCTGCATAAGGGTCATATATCCACTAATCCCATGTACTTTTGATCTGCTCGCAAGACCTAGCTGTCTATACATGTAAGCAAGAGCAGATGCACCCCATGCATATCCACTGATAGCTGATAGATCCTCTAGACAGGCCAATAATGATACGGGAACATGTGATCCGCTCTTGTCCACAAATATTGTGCACCCAAGTAAATGGAGCAAGTATGCTCGAGTAGCATAGACTATCTCCTCATCACTTTTCCTATTAGTCACATCGCCAAAGTTCGATCTCAACCAATGCAATGTGACACTTGACCCACGACCAGTACTTGTCGCTGCTTTAGCTACTATATGAGAGATGCCTAACAAGCGTACTAACATTTTAGTTGAGCGCTTCACAGCCATGTGCTGAAATGATACGATCTGCCCCACGACTGGTATGCCTAGGAGTGTAGCTACATCATCCAGAGTAATTGTCATCTCTCCAAAAGGCAAATGGAATGTATTTGTCTCCCGCTGCCACCTTTCACAAAAAGCAGAGATGACGGTGCTGTTGCATAGGCGGTAACCGCAATCAACCAAACACTCTAAGCTGGACTGCAAAATAGTGGAGCGAATACGTGACCGATCATCGTCTAAAATCCACTGAGAGATTTTTTTACTATGATTAATAGCCTTCAAATTGCCATGCTCCTATATCAAAAACAAAAAACAATAAGATCATTTTTAATAGATAATATAGATAATTTTTTTTTCAATTTTACACAATTATTACCTGACCATCCTATATGGCAAAGGCAATATGCGATCTAAAACTTTTAAGAATTGAAGCATCAATCGGGCCTCCAGGACAAGGCTCGGATTCCTCCTCTGCATCATCCGAATTTGTCTCCTCAGCTTGGTCTTCTAAATCAGTCTGCTCAGCATGTTCAGCTTCATTGACAGATTCGCTCTGTAGGTTTGGCCTACTCGACATGCTCCGTATGATCTGTCCTAGCTCGTCCTCTTATCTCAGAGGCAGTGGGTTGCCTTCGTCTTCTTTGAAATGAATGGTCTGTCCTAGCTCGTCTTCTTCTCTCAGAGGCAGTGGGTTACCTTCGTCTTCCTTGAGATGAATCTCCACCTCGTGTTAATGTCATGTCTGAAAAAAAAACAATTAAATAATTATAAACCCATAAACAAAATGCAATTGCACAAAAATGCAATGACAAAAGAGAAGTTGTTTGGAAATTGTAAATTGATTGTAAGTTGTTAGCAATTCTCTGTCATTCTTTCTTCTTCTCCTACTCTCTTCCCCCAACTTGTCATATTTTGTGAAAATTAACTATGTTCTTTGTAAAGAAAAAAAAAGATTTTTGATTGCTTTATAAGCATTTTCTTTATAAGATTTTTGGCTGTAAGTTTAGTACCTTTTTAGGGCTGATCCTACTGTTGGAAGTCCTTGATAGATTCTTACTCTCACTAGCTACTTTTTTCAATGACTAACGTCGTGTATTTCATTACAGCAAGTGCTTAAGTTCCCGGACAGCATATGATTGCTTTTGGCTTTTCTACTTGACAAATATGCTTCAAGATGGAATTCATTGCTTTAGAGTACTGTAAAGAACTGTAGTCAAAGCTTTTCTTTTAGTTATCGATGCTAAATAGTCTTGCACTTCACAACAATGTGCAAATTTTTATTAATGTATCTCTTTACTGTTTTTATCCTTAAGTTATATCATAAGATCAACCAATTCTTAGATCATGAAAATGGGTTTTTCAGTTTTCTAGTATTCTGCAAATACTAGGATATTTCTTTGGTATATAAAACTATAAAAATTATAGTATATATTATGATTTATATGTTAGATAAACTACATTAAGGTGCTGCAAGTAACCAGAAGTAAGAGAGACACACAGAGAAAGGTACAATAATAATTCTATATGATTTAATTCATGAAACATGGTTTAAAAATTATGCTGGAAATTGTTCATGTTGATCTCAACTTCAGTTTGACCTGTGGCAACTGTTCTTTCTTAAGTTTCTGCTTTTCGCTCCTGGGTTTTTAATATTTGTGATTATTTTGTTGTTTGTTGCTGGATTTGCTGGCTTGAGTCTTCGACATATCCTTAGGTGCAAGTCCAAGTTTTTATGTTTGGTTCATTCTTCCTTGGACCATGATTTTTGTTTCAAGTTTGTTGGTTCTGTTTGTTCACTCAAATAGCACTGCAAAGGAAACGAAAAGCATGCTTTGTGTACCTATTCTTTATTACTTTTTCGGGGGATAATTACTTGTATTCATGGAATCAGTGTATGTAGTAGAATTGACTGCAATGTTATGATTGCTTTAATTAATTGAATTTGATTATTAGTAGTCAAAAAAGTGCCATCAAATGCACAAATTCATCCATTAGTGTTTGAAATTTATTAGATTATCAAATTTACTGCTATTGATTATTGAGCATCATCCTTCAGTTTATGTTATCTGCTCTCTGAAAATTATTTGATTAGCATTTCTTTAATTCATTGTTCTTAGCTTAAGAGGGGACAGGAAGAGATTAAAAGAAAGAGGAATTAATGTCCATAAATCTGGCTGGTCAGATAAAATAAATATTATTGCATCTTCCTGAGAACAATCTGGCCAGAGTTAAACTGTTGAAAAATAAATGGCATGAAGAAAAAAACACAAAACAGAACTAAAACTAAACCCAAGGTACTATTATTGCATCTTCCTGAGCTTGACTGCTCTCTCTCAAACTACACAGACAAATGTGCATAGACCCAATCAAGACAAATACAAATTACTAAGGGATTGTTCAGCAGCAGAAGCAATATGGAAAAGTTTGTTGAATAATCAGAGATCCAATGATTTTTTCCGATTGTCGTTGGTAGAGTGGCTGAAAATGAATCTGAGAAATAAAGATAATTGGAGAGTTGGTGATACTAACTGGAGGTGCATTTTCGTTACAACTTTATGGAAAATCTGGTGTCGTCGGTGTCGAAAAATTTTTAATTCTGATGAAACTGAAGATCTTGACATAGGGAAACTAGTGGCAAACATCCTTACAGGGGCTACAGAAATATTTACGGCATGAGGTGTGAAAAGTGGGTCTTGTACTAAGGAGAGTTGCATTAGTTGGACTTTGCCACCAACGGGTGTGGTTAAGATTAATACTGATGGTGCGGTCAGTGGAAATCCTGGAATTGCAGGAGTTTGGGGCCTTTTGAGATCGGATACAGGAAGGTGGCTAGTAGGTTTTAGAGCACATCTTGGATTTTGTTCAAATACTGCAGCTGAACTTTATGCCATCAGGTTTGGGCTTCTATTGGCGTGGAACTTGGGGTACAAGTCTATGATTTGTGAAGTTGATGTAAAAGCTGTGTTAAAAATTATACAGGGTGCTAATGTACAGTTACATCCTCTTGGTTGTTTAATAGAGGATATCAGGGAACTCAAAGGTAGGCAATGGAACTGCAGTCTACGACACACTCTTAGAGAAGGGAACTTCTGTGCTAACATGCTGGCTAAATCGGCTTGTGGGACAAATGAAGATTATGAGCAGCTTGATGATCCCCCAGAATTTCTAAGTTGGATCCTAGAAGCTGAGGCCCGAGGGGTTGCCTTCCCTAGGGGATTTACATTAGTCTAGAGTAATTGTTTCTTTATTTTCTCTTTGTAACCAAAAAAAATTACTATTATTGCATCTTACTGAGTTTGAAGAAGAAAGCATTGACAGAAGATAACCAGCCAGTTTCAAACAAAAACAGAGTTGCAAGCTAGGTTCATCATTACAATCAATCTACAAAAAGAATCCCAGTATTCCAAGGCTGGTAGTGCTGTAGTGGATGCTAAAAAAGAAAAGACATGAATTTGAAGGAATTACCTGCTGACCAAAGCAAATTTCGAGTAGAATGTCTACAAGGAATCCAACTTGTTCAAAAGAGCAATCAAACTGCAGATCCAAATATCATCACTGTTAGCCACCCTAAAAACATTTCAAGTCTCAAACAATACCCAAAGATTTGACAGAAATGCTGCAATGCCTACACAATTTGTAAAAAAATAAAAATAAAAATTAAACAATAAAAGAATGAAATCAGGGGTCGGATATTGGTTTCACACAAATCGACTTGCGCGAGACTCGTGGTCTTGCGCACATCGGTTTGCCATGGACGGTCGGTCCTACTCGACCCACACCCACCCAGCGGCAGACAGTGGTTCTGCAACCGCCCTGCTTGAGCGAGACCCACGATGTGGCACGCTGGTATGCTTGCACGAGACTAATGGGTCTCGCATAGGTCTGCTTCAAGGCGAGCCTTACCTGACGACGATGATGGAGGAAGAACTAGCAACCATTGGAGAAGATTAGAAACGGGCAGGAGATCGGAAGCCTCTGAACATTTTGAGATGATGGCCTTGGCGAGAGTTTAGGAATAATTGTTATTTAGTTTTTATTTTTAGGGTTAAAATAGTAAAAAGATGGATTATATTTAGTTTTTATGTTTGGGGGTTTATTTTTTTCGTTTGAGTGGGGTAAGAAGAGCAATAAGTGGAGTACAAATAGAACTTCCCCTGTACTCCGCTTTCTAGCTTTCTTCTCTCAAAAATTTTCGAGGATCTTTACTTTTGCTTTCCCATTACTCGACACCATTTACTTGCATTGCAGAAGTTGACGACTTTAGACTTGCCCTTTCCATTTTACTTTCTTACATATTCTCTCCTTTCCATTCTTTGTTTTTTGTTGTAGGCTTTCTCATGTTGTAAACTATACCAACAGGAAAGCCTTTTTAGTTTGGCATCTCTCTATCCCCATTTCTATCTGGGTTTTGGGTTTTTCATGCAAAGATGAAGTCTTTTAATTTTGTAAGTTTCCTTCAAAACACTTTGTTTCGTAAATGTACGAGTTAGGAAGTGTCCTTCTTTTTAGTGATTTTCTGCCTCAATTTTGCTATTTTCTTTTCATATTTTTTTGGTTTCAATGTCCAATGAACTTTGACAAGGTTTTTTGATTTTTGAAAAAAAGAAAAAAAAACTAATGTAAATGATGGTGGATCTTGAGGAGTGATGATTGTTTTTGCTTTACTTGTGATTATAATCTGAGAGATTAGAACTTTAAAAAGTGGGAAGGATTAGTTTATTGATCTTAACTCCTAGCTTCCTTTAGCTTTTGTTTAGATTTGGCTTAGCTTTCCATTTGCTGTCTTCTACCTCAAACTGAATTTTTTTAGTTTGTTTATTGGTAAATTGATAGTACTTTTTTGTTTTTACAAATAAATTTTTAAAATTAGATATCATCAATTTCGTCAATAAAATAAAAAAAAATTTCATTGAATTTTTTTTAATCAATATGATAAAATCAAGTTATAAACCAATATTCATTGAATATTTTTCATTAATTTCGATATGATTATAAAGTTATTAGTAGCTAGCAATATTTCAAAATAAATAAATTAGTGACGCCCCTTAGATGGGGTATTCTATAATTGTTTATTTTATTTAAATCTAACTATAGTATTAGTTTAAAATAAAATTATATATAACAAATATTTTATTTATATTTTGATTAAAATCAAATTTAACCTATGAACTCATTTAACAATTAGGTTACACTCATTTAATTTTTTTTCTATATTAAATATAAACACCAAATTGAGGTGTTAAGAGAAATGAGAGGGGTTACTTTTAATGAAACAAAAATATCCCATACAGCAACAACATATATTTAATTTTTTTGGAATATCGAGAGAAAAATGCATAATTAGAAGATATTTTCTTTTTTGGGAGATATTTTCATTAGGTCAATTGATAAAAAAACAATAGGAAATTGGTGCTCAAAAGCATCTTTGATAACCCCATTTTTTGAGAATTTGTGGTGGGGAAATCATGGTATGACTTTCTTATCAACACAAGTTGCAAGATAATTAATGATATCTTCTCTCCAACCAATAACACAGAAGAAAAATTGTTCTTAAGAAAAAAATCACTGCTTAATTTACTGTCTCTCACTTGTTTTAGGTTTTCAAGTATATATTTTTTAGTACAAAAAATTTTTTTAAAAATAAATAATATAAGATTTGAATTTCGAATTTATATAACTCTCGTAAATTAAAAATGAAAATGTCACCATTTGAAGACTACATAGACATCTGTACTACATAAATTTAATTGTTAAAGATGTACGTATTTCTGCTTCTGTAATTTGTCATTGAAATTTAATTTTTCCTTTGGTGATGCAGAATGGTACAAGTATTGAGTCATTCTCTCATGGATTTTCTTTTTCTTTTCTTCAAAATGTTCCTTATCTCATATTGGAACTATGTTCTATGGAAATTTGCTAAAAATTTTCAGATTTAAAGTTTATTAGGTTAACTTGAATTTTAGATTTGTGGCTAGGCCTAAATAGTTGTTTTAATTAAGTTTAAAGTTCATAGAGCCTGTAGGTTAGATGGGCATGGCATTTTCTACATTGCTCTAACTTAACTTGGATGTATCATGCTTTTGTTGCTACCTAGTATTCACTGTTTTGAACTCAAATAGCTGCTGGTTTGGGGTTAATTCTAGGTTAGTTCATGCTTTAATTCATTAAGGTTTAGGCTAATTAGAGAAATAAAACAAGTTATAAGCAATTAGTTTACTGCATCTAAAGTCACCATTTTCTTTGTTTCACTACCTAGTTTCTAGCTGCTATTTGGTAACATTTATTCATGTAAATTGTTGCTCAAAAATTCCAGATTTGATGTTTATTCACTTAAGTTATAGATTTGATGTAAATTATTTCTACAAATATTTTCTTTATATTTAATATATCTTTAACATGTTATATTTATTTCTTTCTAGATAGCTGGATGGATTCAACAGCATCAAGCAATCTCCCTTACAGTAATACTTCACATGAGTATCAAAGTGGTCGAACTTGAAACCTGCTTGTGGTTGAAACTTCGAATCTTGACCCAACAACAACAACAAATGAGGAAGCAAATGCTGATGCCAATGTCCAGCCAAGTGCTAAGAAACCACCTAGTGGCAAATTAGGATCCTTGACATCCAAGGTATGGGAACATTTTACTAGGCTGCCTTGTAAGATTAGAGAGGATCAAAAAGCCACTTGCAATTATTGTGGTAAACTCATGAAATGTCCTAGTATAAATGGAACCACTGTCTTGCGTAACCACATAAATAGATGTCAAAAAAACACTTTGAACAAACTTGATGAAAACCAAAAGATGTTAATGTTTAAAGCTCTATTTGGGGATGACTCAGGGACTAGTAGTGGTTCAGCAATGGTTACGTCGAAGTTTGATCAAGAAACTTGTAGAAAATATTGTGCTAGGATGGTCACTTTAGATGAGTTGCCTTTTAGGGTGGTCGAACATGATGGATTTCGTGACTTTTGTAAAGTTATGCAACCTCGATTTCAAGTTCCTTCAAGGTTTACTGTAGCTAAGGATTGCTATGAATTATTTTTGAGTGAGAAAGAGAAGCTTTTCATGTACTTAAAAAGATCAAAGCTAGAAGTTTGTCTTACTACTGATATTTGGACTTTTAGGCAAAATGTTAGTTATATGTGCCTTACAGTTCATTTCATTGCTCAGGAGTGGAAATTACATAATTGAATCTTAAGTTTCACTCTAACCATTCTTGTGAGGTAATTGAAAAATGTATTGAGAAACATTGCTTGAATGGGGAATAGATAAAGTTCTTACTATCACGGTAGATAATGCAAGTGCTAATGATCTTGTCATTCAACATGTAAAAAAAAAGTTAATAATTGGAAGGGTAGTATTTTAAAGAATGAGCATTTGCATATGAGATGTTGTGCACACATTTTTAGTCTTACTGTGAAAGATGGTTTGAAGGATTTGGATGATTTAAATTTTTGATTTCGTTCTGCTAGGAGGTATGTGAGGTCATTCCCTACAAGGTTACAAAGATTCAAAATTTGTGTGGAGCAAGAAAAAATAGAAAGTGAAAGCCTTATTTGTTTAGATGTTGAGACTAGGTGGAATTCAACTTTCTTGATGTTAGAATCTGCTTTGAAGTTTCAATTAGCTTTTGATATGTTAGAAGAACAAGATGTTAAATATAGAGCTGAGCTTAAGGCAGAAAAAATAGGGGTTTGCCTACTGGAGATGATTGGGATTATGTTCATGGATTGGTGCCTTTTTTGAAAAGCTTTTATGATTCCATTTTGCATGTCTCTGGTTCTTTGTATGTGACTAGCAATAATTACTTTCATGTGGTGTTTGGTGTTGGAATGCAAATTAATGATAGATTGCGTGATCCAAATCCAAATATTAAGTTAATGGCTTCTCAAATGAAATAGAAATTTGATAAATATTGGGAAAATGCAAAGAGCTTCAATCCCTTGTTATTCATTGCTATCATTTTAGATCCTAAACGTAAGACGGACTATGTTATGTTTGTCATTGATGAAGTTTATGATGAGGAAAAGGTTGCGGAGTTGGGTAACCGGGTGAAGGTCACCCTAAATGCATTATTTGAGCATTATGCTTTAGTTGCTGGTAGTTCTAGTGAAAAAGCAAGTACTAGTTCTCAAGCACCAATGAAGGTAGAAGAGGTTGTTGATGTTAATGATGCAGAGGCATATGTCTTGTCAAAGTATAAAAGGAGAAGGGTAGAGTCACAATGCAGGGAAGGGAAGTTAGAATTGGAAAGGTACTTGGAAGATGTTTATGAACATGATGATAAGAATTTTGATATTCTATTTTGGTGGAAGGTAAATGGTTGCAAATATCCAATACTTGCTGCGATGGCACGAGATGTATTGGTCATTCCTGTGTCTACTGTGGCCTCTGAATCTGCTTTTAGCACTGGAGGGTGTGTCCTTGATCCTTTTCGCAGTTCTTTGACTCCAAAAATGGTTGAAGCCCTTATATGCACACAGAATTGGCTAAATTCTGCACCTGTGCCAATTGAAAATGAGGAGAAATTAAATGTTTAGGAAGACATTGGAACCAGTAAGTAATTAAGTATTTATAACTTAATTTGATATATTTATGTTGTTTTGTTCATTATCTATCATTTAGTTATTTTATGAATTGTATATATATTTTTGTAGATTTTAAAGAGTTGATCCTTAATGAAACAAGGATGGTCATTGATGATTAACTTTAAGAGTGAAAGGTAATTTGATTTAATTTTCTGCTAATTTAATTATAAATTATTTTTTTTCTTCTTTATTATGAATATTCTTTTTATTTTTATTTTAGGAAATCGAAGATGGAAGAAATTTGACAACAACAATTCCATTGAATATGAAATTCAATTTGCAATTTATTGTTTTTAATTTCATATTTGGAAAATGGAAATTGGAATGTTGTAATTATATTTTTCTGATATTTTGATTTGAACTTGATTTCTAGTAGCTTATTAGTTTGGTTCTTAGAAGTTGGAATGTAGCTTTTGACTTATTTTGTGATAATTATGGATGATTTAGGACTCTAATGTTTTATACAGTTGTTAAGTTGTATGCTAGAATTGTAGAAGATGATGATTATGGATGATTTGTATTGAATATAAAGTGTAGTTATTATTACTTTGTTGCTGTTTGTGTTTGGTTTGTTGAAGAAATGTATTGAATGTATGGTTTTATTTAGTTTGAAGAAATCTTTGGTTTTATTTAGCTGCTAAATAAGTTGTATGCTGGCCTGGAATTGTAGAACATGATGATTATGGATGATTTGTATTGAATATAAATTGTAGTCATCATCATTTTGTTGTTGTTTGTGTTTGGTTTGTTGAAGAAATGGTTGTTGTTGTCCTCTTTATTGTACTTATGGGCTGTTAGTATGTTACAACTTACAATGAATATTTTATTTAGCTGTTATAGCATATATTTTATTTGGTTTTGTGTTTTGAGGATTATAGAAGAAGCAAATCCGAAAGAAGTAGGTTTTTCAATAAAGTTGCAACCTTGCAATAGAGAAAATGCAATACTGTCTTACTATTGTTAGTATTAAAATTGTAGCTAAGTAGCTTAGTAGTTATAAGAAATGAAATCACTTTGTTCAGATTTTGTCCCTATTTTTCAGTGATGACAAGTTCTTTGTTCATATTTTTCCCTTATTTTTCAATGATGGCAAGTTCTTTGTTCATATTTTTTCCCCATTTTTCAATGAAATCACTTTGTAGCTAAGTGACTTCTCTTTTTGTACAGTTTCTTGGACTGACAAGTCTCAATATGTTCAATTTATGTTAGAGAGATGCTTAAATTGGGAATGGGTTACCTTTAATGATGGTTTTCAATTTGTAATTGTTAATATTTGTTGGTAAATTATTTATAAATGCTTGATCTACAAGATGCTTAATTTTTGGAGTTACTTGATGGTTTTGCAATGTTATACGTATTAATATATTAGAAGCTACATTGTTTATATGAACTTTAAATCTATGTTTTCTGTCAAAGAAAAACATAAAGATTAATCAAGTATTGGTGTATTTGCAATCGATGCTAGACAGGTAAACAAGCACAGCAATATCTGGTGCTTCTATGTTGATGGATGCAACTTGCATTCTATATTTCTATTTGCAGTTTTCAGTTTTGCACTTAAATCCGGATCAATTCGGATACTATTCGATCCAATTCGAACTTGGAAGGATCCGATATATTCGGATCGTTAGAAAGTGCGAATCGGATACGGATAGTAAAAGCAAAACCCGCATAGGTTCGGATTAGATCAAAAATACCAAAAAACCTGAACCGAATTAATCCGATCCGATATCACCCCTACCTATCCAAAAACAGAGCACCAATCATACTCTTCCACTTTACCTCGTATTACATATCCCAAACTTGACACTACAACCTCCAAACAGACCAAATTTCCCACTAGAGAGAGAGGAATGACAGAAGAAAAAAAGGGTTGTGCATGTGGTGTGGTAAGCGATATTTACCTGGCCACAAGTGTGTTCGCACTCAATTATATCAAATGTTGACTGAAGAGGTTGATGATGTTGATAGAGAGTTGGATGAGCTCACTAATTGGATTCATATGGAAGATGATGTGTTGGCAGGTACTCCAAATGTGCAGGTACAAACTACAGTTTCTCTACATGCAACGTTTGGTACCGATGGCTATCAAACTATGCGAGTCAAGGGTAGGATAAAGAATCGAGACCTAGTGATTTTGATTGATTCAGGGAGTACTCACAATTTTATTAATCAAGTAGTGGTTAAAAAGCTAAATCTACCTACTCATCCAATACCTAGCATTAAGGTGACTGTTGCTAATGGAGAGGCGCTTCAAATTGGTGAAGTTTGCAAACAGATGCCATAGGAAGCTCAAGGTTTAGTTCAGTATACTGATTTCATTGTAGAACCTTTGAGAGGGTGTGATCTGGTTCTTGGAGTTCAATGGCTACAGACCTGTAACAGATAGCCAACCATCCAAACAAGAGAATGAAGAGTAACATCCAAGGCAGGCAGCTAAAGTGGGCCCAGGGACGGTGAGGTGATTGCCCCAATTTTTAGATGACAACAACAAAAAATGGATTTCAATATTTCAAAATTAGAAATTTGTGTTTGGGGTGTGGGAAAATTACACTTGGGTTGGGTCAAAAAACTCGAGTCGGGTGCAACTGCAAACTGTAATACAATGTAAATAATCGGCTTGGGATTCTTTTGCTTCCTTTTGCACTTTGACTTCACTATGTGAAAAAAAAAGGAGGGGTTTTGGTGCCACCTTACCTTTTTTTCATCAAGATTTGATGATTATAGAAACAATACAATAATATAACACAAAAAATAATATAGTAAAAGATAAAAAATTACTGTTTAAAATTTTGAAAAAACTTATATATAAATGAAAAAATATCTAAAAAATATTTTTAATCTATGACACATTAACATAAAGTATGATAAGATAATTTTAGTATTTTACACGAGTTAACACAACACATATATATAAATTGCAAGATTTGATTTAGATATACTCAGTCCAATCTTAAATAGTACTTTTTTAATTTCAAGTAAAATATTATTTATTTACTTCAATTTAAAATCAGCTACAATGTTAATATATATATATATATATATATATATATATATAAAACAAATTATATAATTAGTTTGTGTGCTCATGATAGATTTAGTTTTACAAATAATATATATATATATATATATATATATCTATCTTTGTGCTTGGGATAATGATGTAGCTAGTGAGGTTCTAAGTGAAGCGCGTCTATTGCTGGTCGAAAATAAATAAGAGTTTGTATATGATGCATTGACAGTGTATAGTTTCTATACACTGTCAATGCATAAGAGGTTGACACCTCATCAATAGGCTCTTATGGGCAAATTAAAAAAATTTATTTATATTTGCATATAAGGGCCTATTGATGAGGTGTTAACCTCTTATGCATTGACAGTATATAGAAACTATACACTGTCAATGTATCATATATAAATCCAATAAATAAATAAATAAATAAATATATATATATATACACACGCGCGCGCGCACATGATATCTCTATAAAAGATACAAAGGAATTCAAATTTTAGATTCACATAATTTTTGCATTTTAGAAATGAAAATATAATTATTATTTTTTTTTGGTTACAGAAAATATAATTATTTGAAGTCTTACTTAAGACCAAATTTATATTATTATGTATGAATCAAATTTTCATTAATTGAAGCAACAGTGTCTAACATTTTTGTTGATCGGTCCGTTTATTTACAAGTATGCATTATTTGGACGTTGATTATGATGACATATATTAACAAAAAAATTGTGACATCGACTAAAATAATATAACATTCTTTAAAACTTATATGGATTATTTTTTATCATGTGTCTCAAGGTTTTAATACAAATTTAACATCTGTCCAACAAGTCTAGACAGCAAATAAACTCTCGCCAAACGTTTATGAAACCGTCAACCATTAACAGTAGTTGATAATTTTAATGCAAGGTTTCAACTGTAAATGGCAATAAAAGAAATTTTTTTTTTACCAAAAAAAAAAAGAAATTTGTTTTTTGGTTACAAGCAATAAAAGAAATTGGGATTTGACATCAGATCAAAAACAAAAGGATTTGACAGGAATAGATCAATGAGAGATATCCCTCATCACTGTATATGGAAAAAACACTATACATTTGCTCATTCACAATTAATTAAAGAATCAAATGACTATGGATATGACTTCAAACATGAACTCAAATGATCGTATCTTCACTTCAAAGTCATAAAATTCTGTAAATTCTTAGCCGGTATCTTGTAGACTATCTATGTATGGTTCAAAGATGGACTAAACTTAGGATATTCAAAGGTGTTGAAATATTTTGTGCCTGATCCCAGATAAGATTGCACTCATGCAGAGAGTGGCTTGATGTCTCTACTCCGCATGTACGTCAAGAACTGCCCAGGCAGCTCTTCCAGTAGAGCTTGAACAATGGAAATCTGCCCGCCTGTAAAAAACCATCACTAGATTACTAAAACCAAATTAGAATGAAGAAAGTGTCTAGAATCAAATGTAGAACGTGGTTTTAAGCTCGATATCACCATTTTCAATTTTCTTAGGCTTGGAAAAGATCTGTTTAGCCTACAACATTAGGATTTATAACCAGAATAAGTGCTTGCCCCTTGCTTCAACAGCCAAGCCAAGTCTACTACTAGTTTAAAATCTCCAAATGCTCATTTTATTCTTTGCCTGAGGTAGAAATCTAATGCAGCTCAGGCAGCATTGCCAGCAAACTTTTTTGTGGTACATAGAAGCAAGAAAACCCGCTAGGAAGCACAGGTCCTAGGCATACCGTGCAGACTACTTTTTCACCTTAAGTACAAACTCTTTTGTTACACCTCTGTAAGAAAATGTCTTTCCTCACTTCTGAGAACGAATTACAAGTATCAAACTGGAGCAGTCTCCGATCAAGGTCAAACTCACTCAGACTACACCTTGCAGGCTTGCAAATAAGGAAAATTATGATAATGACAGTTGACAACCTAGGCTGTCCCATTTTTCTATTTGGTTCTAAGAGATGAGACAACTTGCTTTAGGTTTCCAGGTCATTTTAATAATCAACTTGAGGCCATTTAACCATCAGACTCCTGAACATGTCATCTAGAGAAAACAGAAGGTAAAGATACATCTGTTTCTTTTGTGTTCTTTTGATCATTAAGTTTGGCAGGAGGGGATTTAAGCTTGACTCCCCCATCTTGCATAAACTTAGGGCAAAGATGCATCCAAGGGTTTGATAAAAAGAAAAAGCCTGCTGAGACAGAATGTGACTTACTATGCACTTCTCGCATGGGAACAAACTGTACAATGTCTCGCGTAGCCACCTGACCTGTTGAACTCTCCAACCGATGTCCACCATCAGCATCCAAAATCTACAAAATAATAAGACCCAGAACTTTTTTCTTATTGTCTTTTAGTAGAAATATTACAAGCAACTACAGCTTTGGTGACTCTAGTAATGTAAAAACTGACAATTCAAGTATGCTGAGGGTTCTAGAAAACAAAGGCATACCTCCATTTGTTTAAAATCTGCATTTCCCACTCCAACTATAAGAATAGATAGAGGAAGATCGGATGCCCTAACCAAAGCATTCACTGTCTCTTGAATATCCGTCAGCACTCCATCCTGCATAAGGCCACATATCTTTGTAGGTTAGAGAAAGAATACAATTCTAACGAGTATAGAATAGTACCTTTTTACCGTTATAATAAGCAGCACGAAATACTTGGTAATGTCATTGGAGGCGGCCTGGCCAGCCATTTGTGCAGCCGTGTTGATCACTTGGCCAAACAAAGTAGGTCCAGCCAGAGAGACATTCTGCAAAGCACTAGCATAAGCCGCCATGATGCCTTGAACTCCTTCAACCTGTTAAAGGAAGTAAATTAAATGGTCCTAGAAAAGACAAAAATGCAGGGTTCAACATAATTTAATTGAGTTCAGCAAGTGCAATCAAACAAGTTAGCTGCAACATTTAGTCTATATTCAATCTAATGTGGGTTCCATAAGCATCTTTGATTAAAATAATAACATTGTGGATCTCATAAGAGCAGTGGCCATAATGCAAATCTTTCTTTTTCTTTTCCTTTTTTTTTTTTTACTGCAACTGATTGGCAAGTTATGAGAAACCATACGTAAGTAAATTCACTGCAGAAATAATTGTGAACCCAGGAGATGATGAGTTTGAATCTAGTTAAAGTGAAAGATGAAAAAAATTATTCTAGAGTGAAGGTTTCATATTTTCAAATGAAATCTACAACTCAACTAACCTTAATCACATAAAAATAATGATGACCTTGCTAATAATGATAAATATTTTAAATCGAAAGAGTGGAAACAATTAGATCAAGAGAAAAAGATATGAAAAAAAAAATCAGCTATGCAATTCGACGACGAGAATGAAAATAGTTAAACCTTTTATCATGTAATAAAAAGAGAAATTGAAGCAGGATTAATCATCATTTGGCAGTTTTGTCTAAACAGCGGCATGTGTTTAACACCCAACACGCAGCTTTCCAGGTGAAGGATCATGGTGAAAAAAAAAAATTCAGCTTCTCTTACCTCAGAGGCATTCATACAGTTCAAGTTAAAACAATGGGATAAAGTGCCATTATATGTCCTTCCTCCAAAGCCCCAGGCTGGAAATCTCCTGTCAGAATCATAAAATTGTATGACCTCCCCAACCTCCATTACAGCCTGTTAATGATGTCGTTAATAGTTAGCCACCAATTCACCAGCCACAAGTGTTGGCTTCTAAAGAATTCAAACAAGGTAAACCTCAACAAATTAGATAACCAAACAAATAAACTTTGTTCTATGCCAACGTAATAAATTTGCAAATAATCTTATGCTATCTCATGGAATACATTTCTACACAAAATAACAGTGAATTACTAAGAATTATCCCAGACTTACCTGCTGGTAAGAATTCAATTGGCCTGAAGGATCAATGTAGTGCAAGGAATCTCGACTTTGAGGATTTCCATTAGAAGCTGGACAAGTCAAATATGAAAAGTTGAACCAGAACATAAGACCAGAAATAGGAAATAAAAGCCTAGGCCAAGCATATCATAGATCACAAAGATAAATTACCAGTAAAGTCAATGGCAACCATAAAATTTAGCTCAAATCCACTAGATATGTAGTCAAGGAAACTGAATTGCTCCTTCTCAATAAATTGATCTATGAAGAGCTGGCCCTTCAGAACCTGTAAGACAAAGGTATGTTTCAGAACACATTGACATATTGTGGGTGAAATTTTTTATGCAAAGCGCAGACAAACACCTTTTCCTGACCATGATGAGACGGGAAAACCAAATTTGCACCACTTCTGTCTTTGTGAAGTTTTTCCAACTCAGAAACAGATTTCTGAAGTTGGCTGATTAATTAAATAAAGAAAATCAAAATCAGCTTTCTCCTTACCAGGTAATAAACACCTTTAACTAGTAAAAGCCAAAAATGACCAAAATCAAGAATGTAGAGAAAAATTTTCAATAATTACCCAATAAGTACATGATTGCCATTGCTGTTGAAATCAAAACACTCGATAAGTAATGGGTTATCCTGTAATAAACATGGAACATAGAAACGTAACTGTGGTGCCAAAAATCTTATAAACTCTTAATATGATCGTAGAAATCTTTGGAAATTTCAAGCCTGCCTTGCTTCCAAACTGTTGCATGCTTAAATATAACGGTCTCCAAGCTGGATTTAAATTGTTGTTTATGGCCTCTGTCTTGCATATCGGAACAGAATTTCCATTTTCAGTAAGTTTTGATATTCTCAAGAAAGGATCCTATAAGCAAAAAGAAGAGTATGGAAGTTAGAACACATAGACACACATGCACAGACCAAACTAGTTGCATCTTTAGTACATACGCTTTTAGAAAACATGTCCTTGTTGTCTAATTGGGTACAACGCAATTTCATCTCAACAATGCTCCTGGATGAAAAAGTTTCTTCAGCATGGACAGTCAGTGTCCCAAAGTTTTTGAAACCTCCGGGCCCATTTTTGCCATGGAGATTGAGAGTTAAAGATCGATCTCTTTTGGTCACTATCTGCCAAGCAAAGGTGAAAACAGATATGTTAGCAGTAAGCATGGTTTAAAAAATCATTCTAAATGGTTTTAAGCCACATCTTTTGAAAGTTAGCAGTGGCAAGCAAATTTTTTTGACGACCGGTGGCACATGCAGTAGATTTTAATTGCCATGATGAAAAAAATATATAGTGCAGGCTTTTCAAAAGAATTCACTTGAAAGACAGTAGAAACAAAAGAAATAATTCTAAAGAGTGCTTCCCTAGTTCAAACTAAAGAAATACTTATTAAAATCCAAGAAACAATAACTGATGCAAGGCAACTCACCTCAGACAGAACACAAATGGTTTCTCCCAAAAAATCCTGCTCATTCAACTTTAGTGCCTACAAAGCAAAACAAAAGAAAAATTGAATATTATAGTTCAGTCACCACTTTCAGCAAATTTCTCATCAATCTTGGGAACATTGCACCACCAAAGAACCAAAAATACTGACTGAAATATTCATCCTTTATGTGATTTCTCTAAAAAGTTTTCCTCCCATAATCAATCCTCACTTTTTTTTATTTATTCTGAATTTCCATGTTGAGTGAATGAATGTCTAATTGCTTTAAATCACAGAATTACTTTTTATGATCATCAATTCCATTTATAGAAATTTTGAACGGCTATTTAGCGCATCAACAGAAAAATTCTATGCATGAAATTCAAATATTATTCAACCAAAATAATAAGCTGCATGCTATACATTACCACTTCAGATCTATTTTCATCCGAAAATTCTTTGAGTCAAAGAAAGCAGCGGTGCTTATATTGTCTTAAGGTAAATTCCATATGCCAAAAAAAAACCTCCAATTCCAATTTTTCTAAAACCAAATAATCTTTATGAAACAACTGTTGTTTCACTAATTGGAAGCTATTAAATCCAATAGTAGAATTTGTAAAACACTTCAACATCTAAGCCCCACACTTGTTGGCAATCATATTTTTATGATTGTTCATTATAAATTTCTTAGGCTCCTCAAGTGTTAGGTGTATATTAATCAAATTACTGAATTCATTTAAAAAGGAGTTTCATTTCTGAAATATAGGAAGGAGGTTCGTCTTGCACAACATAAACTTGAAACATTATGATTGGTAAAGATGCCATGATAATGTGACATTGTCTATTGATATTGCTGCATAACTCATCAATGTCATTCATTAAATTTGGAAATGAAACAACAGACAAAGCCTTCAAAAATGAATTTTGACATACCTTCACAGGTATGTTGTGATATTTGGTATCCACATCATATACATGAAAACTAGAGCAGGAGGAAAAGAGAGGAGCATCAGTCTCATAATCCGCAAACAGAAACACACCAAACTACTGTATATCTTGTAAAAAAATATAAAAATTATAGACTTAAGAAAATATGAGAGGCTTACACCAAATTTTGAACAATCTCAAACTGATAAGCAACATTAATTTTCTCAATCCAAGCAGGATTCAAACAGTTGAGTATGACTTCAGTGCGACCAAGCTCCTCTAGGGTGCCATCCCTTTTCTTTACATACAGAACTGTCATAGGATCACTCTACAAGAAAACAAAAAAACTATTTTAGCTGAAATCCTGCAAAAATCACAGGAGCACTTGCAATTGTGAAGTCAATTTTTACACTATGTTTGGATAAACATTAGTAAAAGAAAGGAATAGAAAGGAAAGAAATGTAAACTAGAGGAAAGGAGAGGAAAGGAAAGGGTACGTGTACCCCTTGTTTGGATAGCTTAAATTAATAAAGGAAAAGAAAAGAAAGTAATCCTAACAACCTTCGTTTGGTTAAACAATGGAAAGGAAAGGAAATGATTAATTATAATGTTTTTTTCCAATTATAACCTCTTTTGTTTTAAATTTTATAATATAATAAGGTTAAAGTTGACATTCTACAAGTTAAAATTTTTTTCAAGTTTTCTTTCCTTCCTATTTACCCCAAATTGGGGTTTTAAAAAAACTAAGTAAGTCAAGGAAAAGCAAGAGGTGCTCACTCCTTCTCTCTTTCCTTTCCCTAACTAAAAAATTTTTCCAAACGAAAGAAAAGTTTACAACGTTACTTTGTTTTACTTAGCTTTCATTTCCTTTCCCTTCCCCACCCTCAATCCAAACATAGAGTTAGTTTTTTACTATGTCAAGTAAATCTTACATGCAATAGAAGACCTGAATTTTCAGGTACTTTCTCTAATGCATGACATGTTCTATACAAATTATTTTGAGATGTTGAACATCAACGAAGTATGTTGTTCTTATCATAAAATTCCAAAATTTGTAATCAGAAAATGATAAAGGCACTTGCACAAAATGAAGAAAAGAAGATATTAGACGTTATTACCTTTGATGCGATGTCACGATCGCGTAAATTTGAAGCTGATATAGATAACTGCAATGCACATTTGAATCACATTAAAATGTCATGAGCAGAAGAGTTTTTAACATTATAACATTAATATAACCATCCACACATCTAAAATTGTAGTTGCATAGCATCTATCATGTATCCTACTATCCAAACTGCATCCAATGACATTTTTTCCATGCATGACTAAGATGTTTGGAAACAGCTAATCACCCTTCATTATCAAAAAGGCTGGCTCACGGACTGCAAAAATGAACTTATCATTAACACAATAATAGAAGAAAGCAGAGAGTACCCATATATTCTTTCAAGGAACATGACAATTCTATATGATCATATTAAGCATGAAGACAATCTCTTCAATTAATTTAAATTTACCATTTTAAGTATGTCAGAGCATGATAGCATTAGACGTCACTTGGCTGATACTTGATATCAAACATGAGATATGAATAGTTGATAGCTTGATGCATTCGTTAGAATACTCATTAGTTATTACTCCATAAAGAATAGTGAGAAGTACCGTTGCTAAGAAGGGTTCAAGCAGCCGTTCCATGATAGGTACTAGCTAATAAAACATTCAAATCAGTAAAAATTGAAAGAACCAAACTATATAAAAGCATGTTGCGGTCCCATGTGCCCCATCAAAATAAAAAAAAAAAAATCTAGCCATACAGAATATAAGCCAGGGTAATGAAGAAATATTTCATGTCAAACCATTGCCCATGGTCAAACATTTACAACCAAAGGTTGGACTCATGGTTTCTACCTCTCAGCCGACAATTTGAATCAGAATCTAGAAAATCAGAATCTTGCAGCAATTTAAACCAGGTGGCCTAAACTTGCTAACTAAATAGCAAAAACCAATCATAATACATTAAGAAGTCAAAACCATCAACTTTGCATGATGACTGATGCAGAGAAACAGAAAATATTTAGTGTCAACATCACAACTCATAAGCACTGCTACAAACCACAAAACCACTGCTATGCATATAGCAGCACTCGGTTGTACTAGGAAATTGGAAATATGAAAAGCAACCAATCAGTAAGAAACAGTTCAGGAAATGTATTCAAGAGCACGTATATCAGTTGATAGGGAACTGTTTTAGCTTAATTAAAGATTTTGAATTCGAATTTTGAGTATGTAGCTGTGTTAAAATTTTTGAAAGAGAATTTTGTCATCTTTTGGGCCCTATTTGCTCGAGTTCGAATTAATCTTATACCATAACGGTGCGAGGATATCGAGTGATTTCGACCAAAAATTTCAAGTAATGTAAACAAGCATTCAAGGTCTCTTCAAGTCTATCCAATTCATTGATAAAGATGTCCTGAATGCAACTAAGAATCAATAAACCTCATCAATCAATCCAACATACGTAAACAAACACCTTAAACACCATGGTAAAATCTACATAACATACTAAGCAACTAATTTCAGAGATCAAAAATTTCCTTTCTTAATAAAGTGTTGAACAGAGATAATTATATAATCTTTGACGCAAAACCTCTATCAAAAACTTAAAAACAAACAAATAAAAAGAAGTTAAATATGAAATATTTACTGATAGAACACATCAAATACTATTTAAATATAATGGGTAGAAATATAAATAAAAAATTAATACCTCGATTTGAGTAAAAAGAGGACATTGTCCTCTGCCTCTGAAAAAGTGATCCACAGCATCGTTATGTTCCACGTTATTATTCATGGTGGACCAACCTTGAACCCCACCGATAGCTTGTTTGCCTCCTTTCACGTCACCAGAGAAGCAACCTCCCATCTAATTTCTCTTTTTCGCTCTCTTAAATCAAAATCTTCTTTACCAAACAACAACCCTAATTTTTTAAAACGTTTCTTAAAGCTTAGCTTAAGATTTGTTTTTTTTTTGGTGAATAAAGATTTGATTTTTTGCTTTCTTTTTAGAAAGTGCCTTCCAGCCAGGAAAGACAGTCCCTTTAAAAAATATTCCACTAAGATACCAAAAAAGGCCCGTTTCCCGAAGACTTTCTTCGGGTTTAAGTAAACTTTTATGTTGTTTGTTTCCCAAGAAAATTTGAAGCGTAGGCGAACAGTAGTATCGGAAAGGACTGGATATGTTGACGCGTGGTACGGTCAAAACGTACTCAACAAAGTAGAAAAAATTGGGCAATTCAAAAAAGGGTGTCTATGTATAAACGAGATTTGAAATTTATATGAAAATCTTGCTCAAAAGAAGATAAAAATAAAAAGAGAATTAAATCGAAGAAGTTGGCTTCTTTCTATCAAAAAAAAAAAAGAAGTTGGCTTCTCCCCGCCTTGGTTTAGAAGATTTGGGTTTTAATTCCTTTTCTGTTAAAAAAAAAGGATTTATAGTTAAGAGATTAATCGATAAATACATATAATCTAAGTATATTAAAATTTTAATTAATTCGAATAAAGCAGGCATGTAATACTTTTTTATTTCGATATAAAATTAAAATTTATCATTATCCGTGTATCTATCAATAAATTAATCTTAATCAATCAATAAATTTTAATAAAATTAAAATAACTTATTCCACCTAGACTTACTCGTGACAAATCTTGGATTAACTTGGATTGGATTTGATTTGAATCATTATATTGTTATAATATTAACTTTTTAATAATCAAACCAAATCAATTTTGGGTTCGGATTTAAATTTTCAAAATATCACTATGAGTCTATGACAAATTAAAACTAATTCATAAATACCTCTAATCTTAACACACTTTTCAAGTCACTAAGCATTCTAATTATTTTGAGCAAAAAATTTCAAAGAAATATATATACATATATATAAAGAATTCATTTTTTTTTGCAAAATCAATTTTAAATATAAAATTTTTATGTGAAACATCAATTAAAATCATGAAAATTTCTAGCCTAGGTTTTTGATATAATGATAAATGTATACATTGTTTAATTGGGAGAAAGAATATGAATGTGAATTATTCTTTCTCAAAATTTAACAATCATTTAAAAAATATTATACTTTTAAAATAAATGCTTGACATACGCTTCTTGATTAGAGTTGTGAAAGATAAGTAATGACCATACAAGAGTTAATATTTCTTTTTCGAGAATATTGCATTAAGATCAGTATAAATACATATGATTAAGTGCAATTAAACGTTATTAGACATATTGTACTATTCAAAAAAATGTTATTAGACATAAAATATATTAGAAGTATTGTAAACGCATGAAAATAAGCATAAATGCATCATATAACAAAATTTTTATGTATTTACGTTTATTGATTCTAATTTTATGTTTATTATCATATATCTATGGTACTTCTAATCTATTTTACATCTAATGACATTAAATTTACACTTAATCATATGTATTTATATTAACTATATAGTAAAGTCAAAATTTTTGACCTTATGGTAAAAATTTATTTTTTTAACACTCAATCCATTGAAAAACAAGAGGTTTAGGTAATAGAAAATAAATAAATAAAAAGACATGTAACCATAAAAATAAATAAATAAAAAGACAATTGCTAATTTGGTGGGATATCAATCAATTAACCCACTTCATAAGTAAAGTAAAATCACATATGTTGAGGGTGGGATGTCAATCAATTAACCCACTTTATAAGTAAAGTAAAATCACATATGTTGAGGTAGTAAAAAAATCCAAAGCCAAAAATTTGTTGAAAAAAAGTCCAAACCTAAATGCCATCTTCTAAAATAAAGTAAAAAATTTTAAATCCCAAAAATCTAAATCCAAATAACTGAAAATCTCAAAAATCATTTTAACCCAAGATGTTCCATGAACTAAAAATACATAAATTCGATAAAAACTCGAAAATCATAAGAAAATGATTACATTAGTTATAAAATTTTTAAAAAAAATGACTTGTTTAGATGAGAGCTGAATTTTTTGACGTCTAAGATTGTTTGACGTCTGCTAAACATAGGAAAATATGAAAAATATTTTTTAGAAAATGAAAAACACCTACCAAATGGAGCCTTACTATGATTCGAATCTCAAAAATCAAACTCTACCTAGATCACTTGTTAATTTCCACCTCTTCTCATATATCACCAAAGTCCCTTGTAATGATCAAACAAATTAATAATTACTTACTACTACTTTAGAGCAAATGGGATGAATAATTATGCAAATATATAGCAATAGCAATAGGAAAAAGAACAAAAAA
This sequence comes from Heritiera littoralis, assembly GCA_031772115.1. Taxonomy (NCBI): domain Eukaryota; kingdom Viridiplantae; phylum Streptophyta; class Magnoliopsida; order Malvales; family Malvaceae; genus Heritiera; species Heritiera littoralis. The sequence continues at coordinate 1,793,316 of JAPDPK010000114.1, forward strand.
ATTCATACGAACTTACATGATAACAAAAGCAGAAAGCTGAAAACTTGTTTACAAGTTTGTTGTTACGTTGATCTATCCAAAATTATCCCACTAATGAATTAAACCACCATCAATTATCATCTTCATCTTTAGCAAATTTTCTCCACTACTTAGTTTCTTTCTTTCGTTCACTCAATCTTCTATTCTATTGTGTTGTGTTTACAGGAGAGAGCTATGTATTTATAGAAGAGAGCTATGGGCATGGAGAAATGTTTTAACAAGAAAACTCGTTTTCACACGCCATTGGTTTGTATGTCAGGCAGCTATCATCATGTTGGTGCATGTTCTAGCATATTAGTCAAAGTTTTGGTTGGTTTGGTATGCAGCACTATAGTACTTAGATATAGAGGATGATCTTCCACACGGTACAATGATAAAAAAAAATAATAATAAATGAGAAAATAACACAAGTTAAAATTTTATAGAAAAAAAATGTTTTATATTAGATTTATAATATGAAGTTTGATATAAAATATTTATATTTTACACGATACAAATATAAATTATATGTGCACGAATTATGGGACTTAAATAAGTTGATGAAGAGAAAAAGGATTTTGAAGGGAGAGTCCGGAAAAATCAGCAACCTATTTGCCTGAAAATTTCGTTTTATGAAATTCTCTCCCAAGTCTATGTCAAGGTCAAATATTCTTATCCATGGATAGAAATGAAAATTTTCTAAACGGCATTGTGGAAGAATATATTCCAACCAATAAAATTCAGAATTTTGATTATTCAATTCGCTTTGTATTTTTCACTGAAATTTCAGGTTTTGGTCTACTGCTCTACCACTCGTTATAGAAGAAAGAAATATTTAAAGAGAAATTACCTAGTACGATAATACTTATAGAAGGCTGTTTTGTAGTGCAATTGTTGACTAACTTCCTCATTAAATCTTTTGATTATTATATGAAAAATTATTTCACATATTATAAGTGAAGTTTTTAATATATTTGTGAAATTAAAAAATTACGCACAACATATAAAAACAAAACTTTTATTATTACACATATAAAGATTTAAGATTTAATTTTACATTTATTAAAAACTAACTTGTAACATGAATTAATTTTATATATTTAAATAAGTATGTATGCATATATTTGTAAATTTATATGTTTTATAAATGAATTTTATTTATTTAGAAAATTAATAATTTTAAATATTTAAATAATATGCATGATATTGATAATTTATTTTTATACTTTTCATATTAGTGAATAAAATATTTTTAAATAAATTAAAATTAAAATCATTTAATTTATAATATAAATAGATATAAATTAATACTTTACTTAGTTTTCCAAATAGATAATATTAAAGTTATATTTTTTAAATATTTTTGGATTAAATAATATTTAAAACTATTTTAAGATAATTTTAAAAAATATTGAAAAATTTTAAAAATTAGAGAAATTTAAAGAATGTAACAAAGTTGAGACGTTTACTGTTTACTTTGACTTAAGTGGACATGAGGTTAATTGATGCATACATGTCATTTAAAAAAATGTCCATGTAAACTTTCATTTAGTCATTTTTACCCAATTTACTATGTACATTGTAATATAATATAATATAATATAATATGTGCATGTTTGGCACATGGGATTATTTAAAGGATAGGATGATTATCATCTTATCCCATGTTTGTTATTCATTTAAGCAAAAGGATAGGATTAGTGAAAAGATAAGTCATTCTATACCAAGAGGATAACTTAATACTTTAGAAAAGCAGAGGATTATTTTTAATCCATAGGATAGGATATGTTTCAAAATTTTTTTATTAATGAATTTCCTATTTTATCCTTAAATTTTGTCCAATAAAAAAATATCATCATATCCTAATTTTAATCTTGCACATGACAAACATAGTAAAGGATAAAAAATCATCTTATCTTATGCTTAATCCTTGTATACACTAAACATAAGATAGGATGTTATCATCTAATCTTATCATATCCACAATATTATTTTATCCTATCGTATCCTTATCCCATACACCAAACATGCACTATCCATATATATATATATATATATATATATATATATATATATATATATATATATATGTATATATATATATATTAGGTGAGATTAGATGGGAAATCTGTATTCTGGTTGTTGGACATTTTTTAAGGAATAAAGGGTTGCGTACAATCAAATCGGAAGAGTTGATTTTAACTTTAAACTAGAATTATCCCCGCGTTACACTGCGGGAACTGTTTTTTGGGTGGAAGGCAAACAATAGCAGTGATAGGCTGACGTGAAAGGCTTTTAAAGCAGTAATACCAGTGCAACAAAAAGTAACGTGAAAGGTTTTTAAAGCCGTAACACCAGTGCAACAAAAAATGAGAAAATTAAACATAAAAAAACAACAAATAGATGATGTGGCTGAATGAGAGAAGAGTCCGGGAGACAAAATTAGTATATAGCTAGATACAAACCCGCACGATGCTGCGGGTTTGTTTTTATTTTGCAATTTTTAAAATGAGTAAAATTGACTATTAGAAAAAAAAAGTTGTTGGTCATAAAAACATTTATTTTCTTCATATTGTTTAGTACAAAAGAAAAACATGTTTACTAAGGATAGAGTTTATAAATCAAATAAAATGTTCAAATATAATTTTTTGAGAAATTTGGATTAGCTTGGATTAAAAAAATACACAATACTTAATTTAAATAATATGACGAACAGATAATCTATTCTAGAAACAAACAAATTAAGATAATGATGCAACAACAATAAAAAGTAAAAGCACCAAAATATACATACGGCATAGTGGTTCAGATAATTTAACAAAAAAGTAAGAAAAATTAGCTAAGAATACTTTGTTCATATTATTAATCAAGTGTAAGGTTTAAACTCATTTGTAAGCATTTTTATTTTAAGAATAACCAATTGAACTATTTATATTTACTCCAAAGTACAATATGCAAAATAAAAGTATTTTTTTCTGAAAAAGTTAGAGGTAAAAAAACTTTTTCATATAATAATTTTCATTCAAAAGCAACATATATACAAGTAGAAGAAGCAAATAGATAAAACTATAAAGCAATACCATAAAACAATAATAGATGATTGGATTAAAAAGAGTTAAAGAGCCACATAAAAAAACATGTTAAAAATTTAACTAAAAAAATTGTTGAAAAAAAAAAAAAAGGACCTAAGTAAAAAAAAAATTGTTGAGGGATAAAAAAATAAATGGACAAATGTCATGCTATGGGAGAGGTGGAGATAAAATTATTATATAGTATAGATATAGATATAGATATAGATATTGATTAAGAAGTGAAGTTAGGTTTTCGTTAATCATAAAGTTAATAAAATAATTATTCAAAACACTGTTAATGAAACTTGCAGGGTGGATTTGGCTGCCAGCTGAGTACCAGTGCAGTGCAACTAAACACATAAGACAAAATTGTTGAGACAAAAACCTTTGTTTTTAATTTTTTTTATGCAATTGTTTTTAATTTTTTTTATCATTTTATTAATATTATTTTTTAATGTTCATTTTATTCTTTCCAATCTCATTGAATTCAATCACATTACTTATCTAAACTAACCTTAAACTACACAAATAGAGTTAAGATGGTAACATATATCCCATTTTATTTATTTTTTAAAATATTTTTTAAAAAGTATATGTCATCATTTGACTGTGTATTAAATAATTATCCAAATTAATATCGGGTAAAAATGTCGTAAATGGGCCAACAATCTTTTCATCGAGTCGTTAAGATATGTTATGGTATATTGTAAGGTTTGGGTTTTTATCTCTGTCTCTAATGATTAAATATTTCTATTGTAACAAAAAAAAATTGCAGTAAATGTTCTGAAATTCGAGAAGATCAAGGTAACTCTAGGAATAAATATTTTATATCCTATTCAATGAAACTGTTCAAATTATGTACTTTTGAGGATCATTTTCTTTTTGGTTACAATTTTCAGCATCTTTTTCGGTTCCCATATCAATATTAATCTAATTTTAAACAATCATGCAACTATTTAGATATTACATATTGTAAATTTCCAGACAAAATCTCGTTTGGTAGCATGAAAATACCTAAGCAGTGCTTTTCTTAATGAAGGATCTTTCCTTGAAACTCAAGAGCGGATCAAATTAGACTGATAATTTGTTTATATGTTTTGTATTTATATTGTCTCATATCATATAAAATAAAATTCATCATATTATATTTTGTATTGATCAATACATCAAATAAAATATATTTTTTTAATTTTGTCGAAAGAATATATATAAATTTTATAAAAATTTTAACTTCTATTATATTCATAAATATTTTTTTGTGTTGTGTCAAAAATCTAGAAATCTAGATAAAAAAACAAATAAAAAATCAAAGATTAGTCAATGTTTTTCTTCTTTCAGCAGTTGGTTTGGATTGGTATTAATCCTCTGCAAACAACCATCTCTTTCACCTGTCCCACCCTTGAGCCTCTTTGTAGTGGAAACTTCGTAGAAAAGGTCCATGCTGAATGAGAAATTCAACATCTAATCTTATATATTTTATAGAGTTTAATATATCCTGCTGAATTAATATTTCAGCTAATTAAATAAGGAATCAAAAGCTGGAGAAAAACGTATTGAGAAAATAATTGAAAAAAGAAAAGAGAAAAGAATAAGGATCAATGGTTTTCTTTTTTTGATAAAGAAGGGTAAAGATGTTAGGTGAGCCGGTGAACTATTCCAGAGTGCAGATATAAATAAATTTAACTATTTGTAAATTACTTAAATTTGACTTAATAATTATTTAAATTTGATTTATTCATTTTCCAACTAAATTCGAACCTAAGTTGCTCAAGTCAAATTTGAATATTTTAATACTTCATTCGAACGACTCGTAAGCTTAATCAATTTTTTTAATATAAATTTTTAATTTTATTACTAATTTATCATTATATCCTCACAATATATAATTTAAAAATAATAAATTGAACTTAAACCTAATAAATCAAACTCGAACGGTTTAAATATTTTATCCAATCTCAAATTAAATTTGAATCAAACTTCGAACCTTAAATTTTTATATCGGACCATATTCGAACCAAATATTGAATCTTCTTGACTCAGCTCCACTGCACCCCGTTCAGAGAAAAAGAGTGAACTCAAAGTCTCAAGCCCAAGGAAAACGAGCATATATACTACTAAAGTAAAGCTGCTGCAGGTCTTAATGTGAATCTGGCCAACATATCCAAACACAACCGTTGCAAAAAGAATGTACTGGCAAAAGAGCCGAATAGAACGGTTGGTAAAGGACTAGACCACATATTCAACCAGGTTCTCCTGCAGCCATATCCAGCTAGCCTAGTAAACAATTGATTTGCTAGATGCTGTATTCTAATCATTTATGATAAACTATTAAAGTTCAACATAGAGGCCTAAAGAAGTTCAACAACTTGCATCCAAATAACAGGAAAAAGAAAGTCATTAATTGAAGAAAAATGAAATGTCTCGAGTTACGGATATGAAGTGACAGAGAAATCAAACTCCAGCTCTCAGCGATAAGACAAAGATGCACCACCAAAAGAATACCGGGATGAAACTGATGTAGAAGCAGCTTCAGGCTTAACACCCCAACGTCGATGCTTCTGGTCGTGATAAGCTAAAGGATCAGAGGCATATGTGGAATACACTCTATCCGCTGGGTTGCTTTCTCTCCTTCTCAAGTGATCAGCCTCAATTAGGTGTGCCTCTCCTCTTGGACGTGGCAGGTAAGAGTCCAAAGAACCACCATAATAACGACTATAATAAGGATCTGTAGCATAGGAATCCAAAGTAGAAGCAGCAGCTACTGATGTATTTGCAGTTGCTGCAGAAACTGTTGCTTGCATTTCTCGTGTAGCACCCAAATCATAGTCTCTCTCAGTCAAGTGAAGAGGACCAGAGCGAATTATCTCTCTCTGCATAGGCACAGATTCCCTGTATACCGTGTCTGGTTGGTGCAGAAGCTGCTCCCCGTAATCTCTCTGGTAAGATCCTATTCTAGGAGTGATAGGATGCTGAAGAGTCAAGTTTCTTCTCTCTCCCCGAAGACCATAAGCCCTGTATTCCTTCTCACTAAGGTATAAATCGCGATGAATGTCCTCTGTCCGAGTAGATGCCGACTCTCCCAGGGCAATTTGTCGATCCCTTTCATGAGATAAAGCAGAATAACTTCTACCACTGATATTAGCATAAGGGTCTCTAGCAGATGCTTCATTGTTGGAAGGGGGCCTTGCTTCCCTATTTTCAGGGTGTTCAAGAATTTGAGCCACTGCCCTTGATGGGGAGTGAACAGGCAGTAAAGTTGAATGAACTCCAACTGGTCGGAACAGTTCTGTGAGCTTCCGAACCTGAATGGCAAATTTCAGATGTCATTAAAGCTAAAATATGAAAGTATGAACACCAAATTGCCAGGGAAGAAAACTATTCCTCACTTGTCTAGCAGTAAGTTCAGTTTTGAATTTGTTCTTTTCGTTATAATTTTCCTTGATAGCCTTCTTGAAAATGCTCTCGGCCAGAGGATAACAATCAGCATGGATACTGAATCGCACCTGAAACAGAAGTCATTGGTGCACAAACCTCCTAAAGGAAGAAGAAGACTTGTAACTAAACAAAGATGGCTATAACAAAATCGTACCTGAGCAGGGAAAGCCCCACCAAAAGCCTTGGGCTCGAGTTTCATGCCACCAGAAGAGGATGACTTATAAATCCCATACATAAGCTTGAGATCATAATCATAGAGAAAAAGCTTAAGCCCTGGTCTGATACCCAACACAAGATCTTTTTTCCCTGTTGGTACCCCCATTACACGGTACCGGAAACAATCTGGCTTGGTCTTTGCATTGCACATAAATATTAGACCATCAATCTTTTCTTTCATTTTATTTTCTTGTATCTTTCCCTTAGCATCACTCTTTTCTTTATTCTTGTTATTCTTCTCTGAATTACCGTGCTTTTCCTTCTGCTCATTTTGTTTTCCCTTTTTCTTACCTTCCCTCTTCTCTTCATTCTTCCTGTTTTGATTCGAAATACCAGGCTCCTCTCCCCTTTTTCGTTTCCTGGAACTGTCATTTGACTTACTACTCTTTTTCTTGCTATCTGTTACGTGTGTACTTTCTTCATTCTTTTGGATCTGCTTGCCCTTCTCTACATGCTCCACACTGGTTGTTGCATCCTTTTGTTGGTTTTCCTCTCTTGAATCTAGCTTCTTAGCATCATTTTCAGTTGCTTTACTGCCTTCTGATACAGTACTTTTTCTATTCTTTTGCTTTTTCCTCCGAACCTCCGAAGTACCAGTGGCTTTTCTTGTCTTCAAGAAATTCTTGGCCACTGACTTTGCAATATCAGATTTGGCCTTCAATAAATTTGGACTTTTCTTTTCAGATGATTGTGCTTTTGCCAAGTCTTCAGCAGCATTCTCAGCTTCATTTTTGTTATTTTCTCGTTCCATAGTCTACTGATCCACAGAGTGTTAAAAGCCAATTGTGTTCCTGGTCAAATTAGCAAGCGAGCAGATAAGATTTTAAACCATGACAGGAGTGTTTATACATGCATGTGTATGAAACAAAGAGAGAGGAGCATTTTGGGAATGTCATAACTTTCTCACACTTGTGCATTTCTACCAATCGAAATTAATAACTTTCTAATTTTCAACACCAAAGCAAAGCAATATAAACATGTAAAGTTAAAAGTTGTCGGAATTAAGAACTTCCTAACTTTCAATACAAAAGCAAAGCAATATAAACAGTTATAAGTTGTCGAAAGTAAGAACTTTCTAATTTTCAATACCAAAGCCAAGCAATATAAACTAGTAAAGTTATAAGTTGCACTTGGAAAAGGATGAAGAAAATATCACCAGAAAGAACAAAGTTCTCCCTTCTTTTCTCCTACATAGAACTTGGAAGAACCTTAAGTCGAGAAAACTGAAGTTCCTTTGCTCTCTTTTTCACCTCACATCACATTATCCAGAAACAGAAAAGAAAGTAACAACAACTCAGAGTAAAGCCCCATCTCATTGAACTCTTTCTTCCCTTCACATATCCTATTAAACATGCTCAATTTCAATTCCAAACAACTCATTTCCAGTTAAATGTCTTCCTGAATATCCCCAAAGAGGCAAAGCATATCCCTATCAATGTACATATGTCTAATTAGATCCCAAACATTGTCTAGAGACTGATAAATTTCAGGGAAATAACACACGAAAATGCACCAAAGATAAATTCAAGTTCCAACTAAACTAGTAAAGATCTTTAAAAAAGGCCAAACAGAACAAAAGCAGACCAAACTCATATCCGATAAACAGTAACGCCAACTAAAACAATCAAATATAAACTCATTTTAGGTCTAATCATGCAACGATTCCCTTCAATTATAGATATAAATTAAATTTCCTAGCTTTTACAAACACCAAAAAAATTAATACACATCAAATTAAACTCTAGAAAACACCATAGCGATCAATCAAAATCAATCGTGAAACAAAAGATTTTCAGATTTTAGTTCCCTTACCTTTTTCTTTCTCCACAACCAAACAGAAAATGACAAAAAAAAATTACACTCCGAAAAACAGTGCTGTGAAATCTGATCAAGCAAACTCGTTAGGGTTTTCCATTTCGAGAAAGTGAATATTTAGAAACAGAGAAAAAGGATAGGTTTTCATTGACAGAGATTTTTCGTTTCGCAGCGTTATGGTTACGAAAAAACCTAGCGAATAGCTCTATTTGTTACCATACTGGCCTTCCTTTTAGACTGAATTTACCAGAATGACCCCACTCGCGTGACCGGGTATTGACGTATTGTACAAAAAGAAAATTTTTAAAATTAATTATAAATAAATAATACTAATTAATTAATTGACATTTTCAAATTTTTTATTGTATCACTAAACAACATATGGTTTATATGATTTTTTTTTCGTACAACTATCAACTTATTCATTTACATGGGTTAAACTCTAGAAATTATTTTGTTTATAGATTATTTTATTATTATTTTTTAAATATTTTTTGTTTTATTATTATTTAAGTCTAAATTCTAAAAATTGAGATCATAAAGTTTTTTTTTTTAAATTTTTGAAGCTAAAAGAAAATAAATCATAAAATTAATTTTTTTAACAATAGGATAGGAAAAATATTCGTAGGAACTTACACTAAATGAAATAGAGTGAATTGTATAATGTTGAGTGTATCATATGATAAATATGTTTGTTAACAATTCAAATGATTAACTTAAAATTTTTACTTAAATACAATATAATATATAGATTTGTATTATTTTTAATTAATATAAATCATCGTGTTATGTTTGGTAGTACTAATTGATATGAATGTATATTTGTTTTCTTAAAAAAAAAAAAGAAAAACTTTAATGATTGCTTGAAAAATGCATATTTGTTATTGAATAAATCTCCTACAATCTATAGTAAGTGATGTGGATTAGGTCAATTATTACTGAGCTTTTCTATAAATCAAGCTGAAGACAGTTAGGCCGAATGATAACTTAAGCTCAAGAGAAAAGAGGACTCAAAAGGCCCATAAAAGATCCACTGAGTTATTATTTAAGCTATGAGTCTTAAAGGTAATTACACGCGAAATCACTCATATAAATATGTCGCAGGTATTATTTTTAACTCTAAGCTCTATTTGTCTACTGAAACCCTGTCTGACTTAAGCATCGGAGTGCGCGCGCAGGGGAAAACCTCTGCGCCCCCTGATGGTTTCCTATTTTGTAGAATTTTAGAAGACAACTGGACATGAAGATTGAGATTCGTACCTCATAAAAAATTATTGTTGTTTTGGGCAACAACAATTGGCGCCGTCTATGGGAAACAAAAAAAAAAAGCCATAAAAGATGGTGAAAAGACACCTGCAGAAGACAAGGTATGTAGGTTGCAAAAGGGTGCACAGGTTATGCTACAAAATAGTCTGTCGCACGCAAAGTGCATTCAACAGAATAGTCTGTTGCACATCAGGTCTCACGCACAAGGCTTCACGCTCACATAAAGAGTCTGTCGCCACAAATAAAAAATAAAAAAAATAAAAAAATTATATACACGCGACAAACTGTCTGTCGCACGCAAGGTTTCACGCGATAGAGTGATTCGCACGCACAGGCATACGACAGACACTCTGTAGCAAGCTGGCACGAGGCTCACGCGACGAAGTAATTCACGCGATCACAGACACATGCGACAGCCTTGGGCGAGAGACGCGACAGGCCTTTTGACGAGAGAGTGGGTCTCTCACGCGCGACAAGCCTTGGCGAGAGACGCGACAGGCCTTAACGATAGATAGGCTCTCACACGGGACAAGCTTTGGACGAAAGAGTGACTTTCGCACGAGATAGCATTTTGGCGAGAGAATGGATCTCGCGCAAATAGATATTGGGCGATAGAGTGGCTATCGAGCAGACAAACTTAGCGAGAGAGTGTCTCTCGTTTTTGAATCAGCTGATAAAGAAATTGCCAATCAAATTGCGACAGTAACATAATTTAAATGCATTAATTTAACATATTAGAGACAGAGGGGAGTATACCATCATGTGGATCTTTCACATCAGTCTTTATAGCTTCACCTTTTTCCAAGTTCTCAGCCACTACATCTCCTGGCGTCAATTGCATCTCCTGGCGTCAGCTCTTTCATTTCTTATTTCTTTATTTATTTTTTTTTCTTCTTCAAAAGCAAAAACTTTTATATATAAAAAAAGGGAAGGCCTTTGAGTCTCCAATTTGGTGCTGCGCAGCACGTAAGCACTAAGAGAATAGTCTCTCTCTTTGGCTCTCTCACAACTTCACATTGACGTGAACTGGAAAGAGGCTTGGATTTCCAAAAAGTTGAACAAGTCCTTTGATTTCTCACCCAAATACACGTTCACAACCTGCTATACAAACCTTATCAATTATATATATTTTATCCAAGCATGCAATTAATTTAATTTAATTTAATTATTATTTTTGTGCGGTGTTGGTTACCTGCAATTTATTATATTATATTATACATATCAAAATACTATTCGGTCCACCATGCCACCTCATGCATGGAGTACACGCTACGTAAAAGCTCCATCCATGAGACAAGAGCCCTGCAAACGATGCAAATTCACATGCGTTCTTCCAATTTTCTTGGTTTATATATTTACAAATAAATGACCATGACTGATAAAAAAAAAATACTTCTTTATCAAGGCAAACAAACATCTGAGTCGTAGAGTTGGGATATCTTGACTGCAGGTAGCCATTAATGGTGGCCATTGTATATAATTTTTCTAGAGTGGAAACAAAGATTGCCAAGTGGCCCTTGACTCTGGAAAATTGTTTCTGCTAGAGCTTCTGGATTCTGCGGTAAATAATAAAAATCAACATGTTGCCAAAGAGTTGTACAAGAAGTACAGTGCGATCCATAGGTGAAAAATACGTGCTTGGCAGTTTCCTTGTTGCGTTTTTCTTGCGAAAACTTTTCTATTTCTTCTCTGATTTTGGTTTCAACCGCTGGATGCTGTGACAGAAGCCAGAAGAACCAAGTAAAAATTGTACTGATAGTGTCATGAGTGGCAAACATGATACCTAAGACGTTGTCTCGGATTACTTTGTAAGAGATTGACAGAGGTTCAACGAGCTTGTGTCCAAGCATGTGAAGCTCTAATGCATTGAAATCCATGTCCTCCTCTGCTACTCCATGGCTTAAGTCTTTTCGCTTTAGTGGCATGTATTCGAAGAACAAGCGATCTACCAAGCCATTTTTGTAATCTCCAAACACTTTCGGAAGAAGATGTAGGAATTAGACGTTGAGGTGACCACGGATGATTATTTTAATTTTCCCCGAAGTGTAACGAGAAAAGATCATCACTGCATTCGTTGTCTGTTAAACGAATGGATTTGAAAAGCCAGGTTGGCTCCTCCGCTGCTTATGAAAGGTGGTTTCCACTCACTCCAAATGTTATCTCTCTCTCCCTTGTCATTTTATATAGCCAACCTTCTCTGCTGAATTTGTTTACGGATTCGTCATTTCCTCGCCTTAAGGAATTGAATCTCGATGCTTACTTTGGCTTGAAACATCTTAAAGTTAGTTGCTTGGTACTCGAAGATTTGACCCTAGAAAATTGTTTCCAGTTACATGACTTGGATGTTTCCGGAGTGAAATTAAAAAGATTGCGAGTTGCAAGTTGTTTTGATGCTTCTGATAAGAGTTGGGTGAAGATTAATGCTCCAAGCCTCAGAACCATGGATTGGGAATATAACGTCATCACCCAAAATAACTCTTTAGAGAATTTGATTTCGGTGCATGAGGCCTCCATTGCTTTCTTTGTATTTCGCGAAGATGCAAGTGTAGTGAAGCTTGAGAGTCTGTCTAGTCTTTTATCTGGACTCTCTCGGGTCCATTGCCTAACACTTGAAAGCCAATGCATTGAGATGTTGTCAAGCAAGAATTATATTGCAAATGTAATGCATCCATTCAACAATCTCAAATTTTTGGAGCTGCAAACTGGTTTCAACAAACGTAACATCCCCGGATTAGCTTATCTATTCAAGAGCTCTCCCACATTACACACTCTAATTCTCAACATTGTAAACGATAAAAAAAAAGTAATAGAAAAATAGTTCAGCTTGTACTACAGTACATAAATGCATGAGCAGCCATTGATGTGGAGCATAAAAACAGAACACAAACTGAATAAATGAACAAAAAAGTGACCTGGAACGGAACTCCAAAAACCCAGGCACCGCGCACGCTGCAGCAATACAAAAGAAATAAGCAACACGTATCAACAAACAATTTCTGGAAACAATTGTAATTTGGCGTCAGAACTGCATCTGCTTTGACGCGCCTTGTTCAAACATTAAAGCTAGTAGTCTACCCGTTTCTAGAAGGACAAAAACATAGCACAAGCCGGGAAGGATATCGCCGTTGGATAAGGAAAGCAGGATTCTTTAGATCTGCCAAAAACGTTGGAAGGGATGTTGATGCCTGCAAAACCAATCATCACAGCAGCAGCTCCGAGGTAATCCATGAGATGAGGAGCATTGCCTATTATTGCCTCAACTATGGCTGCCAATGGCACTTGAATAGTGAGACCAGCTGTTGCCACTGTTGTTGTGGTGAGAAGAATAGCTTAGTACATTGTCCAACAAACCTGTGTATGATGAATAAATAAAAAATCAGGCATAGAAGTGGCATCAAAGTAAAAAGAAACAATAAATCAAAGCTTGCACAGCAAAGACAGAGTTCATCTGTGAGGAGAAAGCATTGTACGACATAGTGTTCACTATACAAGAAGATGGCGATATCTAGTTGATGACATTTTTAATTATCTGATTCTTCATTAGAAAAGAAAAAGAAAAAGAAAAAGCAAGAAAATTGATATTCACTCTTTTGTTTAATCTGTAAAAGAATAAAAACAACCTTCAAAAGGTAGGAAGCTATTATAGTTCCTCCATCCGCTATCAGTAATACCACAATATCTCCTTATAAATGACAATGCTCATAAAAAGAATTCTTTGAAAACCAATTATATTCAAGAGAACATGGTTTTTACTTGTTGCATCCTGAGAAATTTGCAAAATGACTGCATGTTCCGTTCCATTTGGGTGGTGGTGGACCGAATCCATCATCTTTAAAGCTCTCTGACTAAGGAGTGATTCCTGGCAGAACAGTATATTTGAAGATTGTTTCGGAACATCAAGATGGTAAAACATGGTGACAAACTAAGCAAAACAAGAAGTTTGTTCTCAACCCGACACAACCAAGCACCTTAACCTCTGATTTCCACTCTTAGTCACTAGCCATCGCTGCACTGCACTACCCGTTGTTTTCATCGCCACACTACCCGTTGTTTTCATCGCCAGCAACCGAAATTACAACACAACGCTAAAACATCCCAAGCTACTGCAAGGCTTTGTTGCGCCTTCGAGGTGGCAGAAGTTTTTTGAAGAAGAGAAGCATTAATTGCTTCACCAAAAGATTACAGTCAGTAGAACTAAAATGAACGACCATGCATGAGCCGACCGCTAATGATCTCATAAAGGCTGTAGGGCAAACTACACTACGGACAGGACAATTCAACCACTGCAACAATAGTTGTTTACATGCACATGGAAAAAGGATAAGTCCACATATTCCAAATCCTACGGCAGCTAACTTTTAGCTTTGGATTCAAACATGGTAATAAAATTTAGTGGCTTAAAAAGATTTGGCATGCGATAGGTTTGGCGAGAGGTTGGCTTCCGCACAGGAGAGGCCTTTGGCGAGAGACAGGCTTCCACACATGAGGGCCTTAAGGGAGAGAGTTGCTCCCACGCGTATGGCGAATGGGCGTCCCTCCCATGCTACAGACCTGCTCTCCCAGGCGAGAGCCCATGCGAAAGGCAACACGAAAAGAGTTGCTCGCATATGCAACAGGGAGATGCCAATGAGCAAAAGGCCCAATCGACAGATAGATTTTGGGCGACAGCGTAGGCGTGCGATAGGCCATACGACAGAGCAATTCACGCGATAGGCACCACTGCAACGGAAGGACCCTTACCACGACAGGTTAATCCTCCAAAAGCAAGGTGATAGTACAAATACACGAGCATTGATCCCAAGCTGCATGCTTGCCAAACAGGTAAAAGGTAATGGTGAGCACATTCGATAGGTTATATCACGATAAAGTGTTTCGTTCTATGCAACAGCCGTGCGGGCGAGAAAAAGTCACACTACAGGCATTCTAGACAAGCGAATGGCTCCCATGAGCCTAGCCTCCAACACACAAGGCATAAAGCAATGTTGACGAATGCAGTGTCATGTGGCGAGCACAAGACCATTGGCACTTTTGACGATTGAGTGGCATATGACGATTACATGACCAACGCCACAGCCCAGCCTTCACAGCAAGGCTCGACCGGTAAAGCGCGTACCAAGGCGCGAGGAACAATCTAGATTGGCAAGCTAGGAATAAGCCGAAGGGTCTGGCACAGGTGCGCACACAATGCTAGATGAGCTCGCCCAGGAAAGGAAAGAGCTAGATGAAGAGCTCAAAACAAGCGAGCGTAAGTCTAGGAGAGCTCTATTGGATGAGTCCCAAACAAGGACCTCGGGGAACATGCCAAAACTTCAAAGGCCAACTCGTGCTCACTCGGGTGCATAAAAAAATAGACAAACGGCTGAAACCGGACAAGGCACAAAAGGTCAGATGAGCCAACGGCCGCCACGCGAGTGTGGTTGTGGATGGCGAGCAAGAATACGACCATCCTAAGACCTAGGCGAGCAAGCCCTTATCTACCGAGACAGGAACTCACCTAGGAAAGAGAACTCTATGGGCGAGCCATTCAGAGTGACCTAAGCAAGAAAGGAGTAGGTGACTTTGTACATCATCAGGTGCACGCCCATGTAATGAAGGACAGAGCGAGGATGCGCTCTCTCAGACAATGAGAACCCTGGTTTGCAAGCGAGACTTTGGTAAGCCCAGCCGCAAAAGCTCTCCATGAATACAGCAGAGCTCTATTGGTGATCTGGCTGAATGCCCAGCAAAGAAGAAATCAGGTTGACAGCCTTTGTCCAAATTAATGGCCCTTGTGATGTCACGGAAGTGCACACGGGTGCATCAAGAAGAGACATTGAAGGGGTGATGGTCCACATAAGACATCCCATTGTATTGACATTGATAGAAAGAAACGAGAGCTATTTTCTGATGAGTTAGAAAAAAGCACGCGGCCAATTGCTTGGATGCAAGGTCAACGAAGTCCCTTGCACATTGTCGTAGTCTTCACCAACCAAGCAAGGGACATGCGGGTGGTAGCAGATTTGAGGTACCCTCATATTATGCTTTCGATTTTCTTGTCCATTCTAACAGTTGTGATCGTATTAGGCAGGTGTCCGAGGCAGGCACTAGCCACTGTCGTGTAAGGCAGCAAGCCAGGGAGAGCTTGGTTTGATCGAAAAGAACTTGTGATAAGCTCGTGAAGGTAGATTGCTAGTGCTGAAGTATGACTTAGTGCTCAATCCATGGTTGACAGCAGAACATCCCAGCACTCGTACTTTATAGATTTTTCAAAGACAAAGACTTGGAATGGTACTGGTGGTAAACATTTGCTATTGTTGTTTTAACATTTGCTGCAATTATATTGTTACTTACTTCATTTAATTGAAAATACTACATTATGAAACGAAAGGCCAGTTTTTTTTATACGTACTATGATAATCCTCCATGTTTGATAGACATGTTGCAGGAATAGAAGAAGAAAAAATAGAAGCTGGCCGAAGACGCGAGACGGGCACAAATAAGTCCCTAAGCGAAAAATGCACGAGACGGGCACAAATAAGTCCCTAAGCGAAAAATGCGTGAGACGGGCAAAAATAAGACCCTAAGCGAAAAGAAGACGCGAGACGGGCACAAATAAGTCCCTAAGCGAAAAATGCGCGAAACGGGCAAAAATAAGACCCTAAGCAAGAAGAAGACACGAGACGGGCACAAATAAGTCCCTAAGCGAAAAATGCGCGAGACGGGCAAAAATAAGACCCTAAGCGAGAAGAAAAATAAGCGAGACAGGTACAAATAAGTCCCTAAGCGAAAAATGCGCGAGACGGACAAAAATAAGACCCTAAGCGAGAAGAAAAATACTCGAGACAGGCACAAATAAGTCCCTAAGCGAAAAATGCAGGACGGGAAAAAATAAGACCCTAAGCGAGAAGAAGACGCGAGACGGGCACCAATAAGTCCTTAAGCGAAAAATGCGTGAGACGGGCAAAAATAAGACCTTAAGCGAGAAGAAAAATACGCGAGACGGGCAAAAATAAGTCCCTACGCGAGAAAGGCAAAAATAAGTCCCTAAGCGAACAAATCAAAAGTCCCTAAGCATAGGAGGTGCGAGACGGGCAAAAAAAAAAGTCCCTAAGCACAAAAAGGTGTGAGACGGGCAAAAATAAGTCTCTAAACGAGGTACATTACAATCTTATCAGATTACATTTAACGTATTATGCTGGCATTCCGGGTATAAAAACGATGTTATAGTCTTATCATTTCTATAAAAGGCCTTAAGCGAAAATGCGCGAGACGGGCAATTCTATAAAGTCCCTAAACAAAAAATGCGCAAGATGGGCAGTTCTATAAAAAGTCCCTAAGCGAAAAATGCGTAAGATGGGCAGTTCTCTAAAAAGTCCCTTAGTGAAAATGCGCGATACGGGCAATTCTAGAAAGTCCCTAAGCAAAAAATGCGCAAGATGAGCAATTCTCTAAAAGTCCCTAAGCGAAAATGCGCGAGATGGGCAGTTCTCTAAAAAGTCCCTAAGCGAAAAATGCGCAAGACGGGCAATTCTATAAAGTCCCTAAGCGAAAAATGCGCGAGATGGGCAAATTGTGAAATCCTCAAGCAATAAAGTGTACGGATAAATGTGATACCCAAGTACGAATTCTTCTTTAGATGTAAGTGCTTCATAAGAAGAGCTGGGGAGCACTATAGATTAACTTCTGCATTAAAAGGAGTATCGAAACTAATAGGCACCCATGCATATGCGTCCCGAGGTGCTATAATGTCAAGAGCTTGATCCTTAGGAAAATTAGTCTTTGGATTATCTAAATAATCTTCGTCCAAGCTTGTGAGAACCTCGACCATCTCGAGTCGACAAAAAGGCTTCTAAGAGTTGGTAAGATCAGATAAATCTGTACAAGTGCCTATCCTCAGAAAAGGTTCCAAATTCTCAGCATCTGGATCGAGCTTCAACCAATCAAGAGCATGCCGAGTACAAACCACATCTGATGAAACCAGATAAGAACATATGCATCCGCTTATGGCACTTCTTGACGATGTGCCCTCATGGCCTTAACCCAGATTCAGTTTTCTTCCTCTTAGCTAGTAGAAGGCACTTGACAAAAGAAATGATGACATGATGTCGTTTCTGCTATAAATAATAATGAAGTTCACTAGTTGAGCCCTCAAGTGAAGATGAAAAGACTCTTGTGATAATCCCAGGAAGAGGGTAGCAAAAGAATTTGAAAAGCCCATTCTTTATATACTCTTTCACAAGGTAAATCTTGCAAAAGAGTGGGGAGCAATTGATGTGGATTAGGTCAATTATTACTGGGCTTTTCTATAAGTCAAGCTGAAGACAGTTAGGCCGAATGATAACTTAAGCCCAAGAGAAAAGAGGACTCAGAAGGCCCATAAAAGATCCACTGAGTTATTATTTAAGCTATGGGTCTTAAAAGTAATTACGCGCGAAATCACTCCTATAAATAGGTCGCAGGTATTATTTTTAATACTAAGCTCTATTTGTCTACTGAAACCTTGTCTGACTTAAGCATCGGAGTGCGCGCGCAGAGGAAAACCCCTGCGCCCCCTGATGGTTTCCTGTTTTGCAGAATTTTAGAAGACAACTGGACATGAAGATTGAGATTCGTACCTCATAAAAAATTATTGTTGTTTTGGGCAACAACCGTAAGTATATTTTAAACTCAAAAAATTCAATTTAATATCTTTCTTCAAATTAAAAAAAAAAAAGGAAAATCCACTCAATGCTATTAAACTTTGTGACATAAAATAAGAATATATTTAATGAATTGTTAATATACAAATCTTATACACTGCAGTTAAATTATATTATAACACCTCTTTAATTAATAAGTTTAAGAATACTTATTTTTAAGGATCCTTTATTTTAAAATTTATAAATTAAGTAGATAACATATTATTGAAATATATAAGATTTATACACTGATAGCGCATCAAATAAAAAATTCAAAAATAAAATGATGATTTACAAAATAAAACAAGCATAAAAATGCATAGAAATGCAACAGTCACATTGTTTTCATATCCAGACTATGGCAGTGATTTCATTTTCAATCATATTTCCAAGCTAAAAGCCTAAAACACCAGAAAACAACCTCCAACAGATTGTGTACAGAGTAAGATCAGAATTGAATTCAACTGTTCTACACATCCATCCTCAAAACAATTTGTCATAGGTGAAGGAATCCAACTTAAATATAAAATCACAGAGAATTTAATATTTAACAAATGTGGGATAACATCGCTTTAACAAACTGATTCAATCAAGATAAACTTTAATATCAACTCCATTATCAATGAGGGACTGAACAACAGCTCTGACTTTACCTTCAAATTTATCCTTTCCTTGGGAGTATAAGAAACAGTATAGACATCGGCTTCTCTCGCTCTCTCAGCTAATATCCGCCCAACTGCCAAGCAAGCAGGAATGTCTGATCTGGATTTAAGTACTGCTTTGATGTCTTTAGAGTTTGTGCCAGCAACTGCAACCTACTTACACATCACCCTATGCGTAAGAGAAGCAGAAACAAAGCGCTTTGAGATGAAGACATCGAGTGTAAATGGCTCCATGTAAGCTACAGTCCGTTGTTTAAATGACACATGTTTGCTTGGATTCTTTGACCTCTTCTCCTTCTGATAAGTGTATGGCCTGCTATTATCATCGTGAAGCAAATCCTCTACTCCAAAGAAACATCTTGGTGCACAGTGAACCTGTACAAGAGAAAATGTTATAAAGTAGTTATCGTCATAAGCATTTCCAATTCCCTGGTCTGAGTCAGTCATTGTGACTGGTATAAAGTTCGCGAGTAACTTTAGCATAGATTGAATAACATGAAGTCAACCAAAAAGAAGACGAAATTCAACAAAGAACGCTCCAAAAACGCACGAAGAACAAAAATAACAAACTAAAAAACATATAGAAACCAAGATCCGTTATGTAGAAACACAAAAACCTAGACCCGTTGCTTAGCCAAGCAATAACTTAAGGGAGAAGAACGCCCCTTGATAAGTTCAAAAGTTCTCATAAGAATCAAAGAAAAAAGTCTCTCAAGCAGGGCTTTCACAACTTTGCATCTTTGTATACAAATGAGACTCACTCCTGCTAGTCTTTTACTAAGTCCCGTTCTCTCTCCTTGTAAAACAATCAATAGCTATGTCCGTCCAGGTCACTTGAGGATGGTTCTTGCCTTCTTTTCTAGTTTTTTCGAGTATATTCCCATTTTTCAAAGTTGGCTAAGAGCCCTTTCCTCCTTTGAAAGAAATCAAATAAAATCCTAAAACAATTAAACTTTAAATCAAATAAAATTGTTAGGATATGCAATTCTAGCAAATATAAACCTAATATTATAATAAGCTTAAAGAAATCCTAATAAAATAATTAGGCGGCTAGAGTATGCAATCAGCCAAAGATACAATCCAGCCCAATCCAAATATACCAATTGGCTTAAAGGTGATATCAGATCTTAATGCTCAAGAGTAAAAGTTAAGTTTTAATCTCTCCACCCATTATGGAATCCGGATTCTGCTGTATGCTAGTAACTAACTTGAAGTTGATTATGGAGATACATATGGTTAGAAGTGTTGATTGAAAGTAGAAAAACCATGTTTTAGAAAGAATTTAAAAGTCTCAAATAACTAAATTTCAGTTAAAACTCACCAATTCAATTCTTTCCTGCATCATATACGTTAAAAACTTGCCAAAACATGCTGCAAATAAGATTTCCCATGTTTCTATGTACTTTGTTTCTTGAAATATCAAAGAATGGATAACGGACTTTGGTTTTGCTTGACAAATTTTGGAGTAGAAACGAATTGGGTATCCATAAAAACTGCAAAAAATTTAAAAGAAAAAAAGGAACTACCTATCTAGCATGAAAAGAGCTCGTGGGCAAATACAAGCAAGGCAAAATAAGCTTATCTCCAAAATCTTAAACAACCCTTTTACTCAAAGCCTTCTTTATTACTTGCTTGAACATCTTATAGACAATGTAAAGATCACAACTCACAAAGAAGTAAAGAAGAAGAAGAAAAGAGGAAGAAGAAGAAAGGAGAAGAAGATGGATTCAGGAATGGACGATTTCATTCATACTCTTTCTCTGTTCTGATTACAATGTATTTATAGCATAACTAGAAATTAACTACTAGTGAATTGTGTAACTTCTAGTCAGTTGTGTTAGTTAGCCAACTGTATAACTAACACAACTGAGTACAGTAAGCTTAGCTGGCATTACTGCTTATACTCCCCTGTAATTCCAGCTGCTCCTTCTTACTGCTACTTATACTCCCCTGTAATTCCAGCTGCTCCTTCTTACTGATCTCTGTGGTCAACTTGGTAGGTAGTGGAGAAGAGTGAACTGTGAGTTTAGATCTCAATCTAGCAAAATTGGTCAACGAGAGAGGTTTTGTTAGAATATTAGCAACCTGATCATAGGATGGGATATGACTCACTGTTATGAGCTTCTGGATAACTTTTTCTCGAACAAAGAACATGTCAAGTTCCATGTGTTTAGTTCTTGCATGTTGAACTGGATTAGCTGAGAGAGCAACAGTAGATAGGTTATCACACCAAATGTGTGGTCGAACAGGAAGTTGAACTCCTATTTCTGATAAAAGGGCCTGAATCCAAGTGATCTCTGCTGTCACGTTTGCCAAGCTCCTAAACTCAGCTTCTGTACTTGATCGTGAGACAGTAGGCTGTTTCTTGGAGCTCCATGAAATAAGATTTGAGCCCAAGAAGACACAATAGCCAGATATGGATCGTCTATCATCAGGATCTGATGCCCAATCAGCATCAGTAAAACCAGTCAATGTAAGAACTGGAGAACACTGAATATGAAGACCATAGTTCAAAGTGCCACACAAATACCTCAAAATCCTTTTA